>JACGWL010000011.1:7967730-8401577 GCA_034509725.1 Sesamum angolense | reverse complement strand
TAGATATGTTGCAAAAGACTAGAGCCATTTAACCTGTCTACAGTCAAATCGGGATGCTCAATACAGGACGACAGTAGTTTGTCTGGGACATCAGTGTATGAGTTGAATGACAACGCCCACATCTGAAAATATAAAGCATGACATATCAAGTTTAAATGAGAAAGGGATCAAAATCAGGGAAATAAAAACTATAAGAAACCGAAAGAAAAAGATAATTGTTTCTACATCCTTTTAATATGTAACAATATTTGATGGTGTGTGAACTGATGCAGTCTGATGATGATAAAGTAAGGAAACATGCTACTGCACATTCTAATAGTCATGGGTAAGAAGCCATAACTGCAATTATGTTAAAGATCAATGACTATGAGCATAAATTCGTAATATAAACAAAAATCCTTCAGATACAAGAGCAATAATGCACCAAAAAGTCGGAAAAGAGTAGCAGTGTCAAAGCTAAAGCACTTACAAAGTTCCTAGCCAGATAGCTTGTACACAGCCGTAGGATAGAATCATTTGCTGCAACATATTCCACTTCCATCTATAAGACCGAGGTTTATAATATCGATGTTAAAGAAGGAAGTAAAGCTGAATATTTTCATATATATACATCTTCATCATGGTCTCTATCAAATGGAAAGCCTTACCACGCTCCAAACCATACTTCCAGATATCAATCAAGCTATCAAGACATAATACTTGTGATTGAGAAGTAAATTCTTCCAACCAAACACGGCATTTCAAGAGAAGTGTCTCCACCCCAAAGAATAAAGCCGCCTGAGAACATATTAAAGCAATTTCAGAAATTCTGATGGTAAACCTCCCAATAGAACTGTCCTTAATGGACTGAAATGAAACCTATTATTAATATTTCGGGGTGCAGAGTCAACTACTCAGATGCTAAAGCGAAAGAAGACCAAAACCACACATAGATACTCCTTGACAAGCTTGAAGAAACAGCGAAAGATGACGATACAACAAAGGACTATTTTCCAGATACCATCATGCCAAACTTTCAATTTACTAATCAAAATGCCCTATCAGATAACACTCAGCCTAATTGTATTCGTGCAACCAAATCAATCCAGTCGTTCACTCAGAATCCTCAACATTATGTAAGAAGTCTTTAACCAAAATCATTTTATGCATCAGTTGTGAATAAGAATAACCTTATATCCAAGAGGCGAAGAAAGAAAAAAAAAACATTTCATGCATTAGGTAAATGTCTTGTTTATAATGGTTTATTACAAGAGCTAGATTAGACACTCAATTAATTTTTACACTTTCTGCAAATTTTGCTTTTGCCCCTAAACCAGAGCTGAATACCTAGCCCAAGAAACACTTAGGAAGAAACTTCCATAAGTTCGGATCAAATCAATAACTATAAGAAGAAAAACACATTACCTCATTCAGGGGAATAAAATTATCAGAGGTAATTTCTACAGGGAAACCAAATATGAATCTCAGAACATTGGCAAAGGACTTCACGTTCCAATGTATTGACACAGAAGTGAGCCCATTTTCACTAAAAGCAATAAAGATAAACAACCATCAGTAAATGATATGGCCCGTGATAAAGCAGCAGCATCAGAAATGTTAACTCAGAATCATGGAAACAAATCACCTGAAGCTTCCACTTAGGAGTCCACGAAAATATGAAGATTCTTCAATAAGCCTATGATTCAAACATCACCTCAGAATCTCTGAATATAGACAAAAACATGGAAGCTTACACATACAGCAACATTTTGTCTTCTTGTTTCTTTCATTATATTAACTAGCATGCATTGTAGGATTTGCGAGTTGAGCTAATTTCATTGCCTGTTGGGATTGACTTCGATTTTGAGGAGTTTGTGAGCAAGAACCAAAGGCAAGTCCCAGCTACTGATGTCGGCCGTTGAAAGCACAATCTCGGCGAACTCGTCTGGCTCTTCATCAGGGTCCGAATCATTAAACTCGCTGCATATGAGAGTTACGAGGTCGGCGGTATGCTGTTCGTGTCCGATCGACGCCATTACCTTTGGGTTCGAAGAGAAGGAAGTTTCTCTGTTTGTTTCTATTCAATATGAACTCTGAACCTCCGCGATAATTCATAAAAGGTATTGCAAACTCAACCAAAAATTGATCACATTATAAAGACTAGTCGTCGTAACATGTGGTCTCGAATTGTATATATTAAATATTTTTTTATACTTTAAAATATATTCTAAATATAAATAAAATGTATAAATCAACACATCATATTCAAAAAGATTAAGATTTGCTTACGTTTAACAAATAAGTCTTTATGTTATTCAAAATTCACTAAATTTGTTACTATTAAAAAATATATGAAATGAAAATTGATATTTACCTCCAATTGACTTATTACTGATTTATTGCAGGTCAAATAAATTTTTTTATAATTAAATTACCCTTATATGACTTCATGCATTAATACATGTGAGGATGTGTATTTAGTCGAAAAAAATTGTTTGACCTGCAATAAGTCACTAATAAGTCAATCGAGAAAAAATATAAATTCTTATTCAAATTATTTTATTTTATTTTATTTGAAGTGCTAAATTATTTTATTAATATTAACAATTTCAATAAACTCTTACTAATAGAGGGATTTAGTTGTTAGATGTAAGCAAACTTCAAGTGTGCTAAATATAATTTTTTCAAACTACATAAAGTTTAGGTATAATTATTCCAAATCTCAAGAGATAAGAGTATATTTGTCCTAAAAAAATTTGATCCAACTGCAAACGATTCAGATAATATAATCTAAATTATTTTTTGATCTTGAACCTATTAACTTATTTTTGGTTGCAACATCACCAAGAATTGATCAACCATACAATTTCCTCTCTTCAATTAAGCTAATATTTCATTGTTGTTCAAAATTTGACATATATATATTATATATATTCTTGTATGGAGTATTAAACAATTTAATTTAACATATTTAGAAAACATGTAAATATCGTTAAGCAACGGGATTAATATTATTAAGTTTTGATTGTTTATAATATAAAAAATTATCAAGAAATTTGAATATAACATAATTAATAAGTTATATTTATCCCGCAAATGAAAATTTCATTTTAGGACATATATACTTTCTACTACATGGATCTTCAATGATTTAATAATGTTCTCATTTAAATTAATAATGAATTAATCAAGTATATGTAATTAATATGATCAAACTAAAAGATTTTATTAAAATTTTAAATTAAATTAAGATTTTTTAAAAAGAAAAATTATAAACCCCTGTTGGGTTTAAACGTCCTTTTTAGCAAAATTTATTAGACACTTCATAATATTTTATTAGTTTTCAAATATCTCACTTCCAAAAATTTGGGAAACTTTCTCAACACCTAATTTTCAAAGAAATCAAAAAAAGAAAAAAAAAAGAAAAATCTGAATTTTTTCATGAATTTGAATTTCATCAATGTGCGGACTACTTTAAATTTTAATAGTAGTTATTGGTCTATTGTAATAGTAGCTTTTAGTTAATTATACATATTTTGACATTGATAATTACCGTATGTTGATTGAAAACCCTAATATAATAATAATCAATTCACTTAGGAAAAAGAAATGGTTAATTACATCTGGATCCCTTCTAAAAATGCAAATTACACCTTTTTTTTTCAAATAAGTTTTAAAGTTACACTTACACCCCATTTAAAATTTCTCCATTTACATTCCCTTCCATTAGAAGTTAGACAGAAAATGTTGATATTAGCAAAAAAATTGTATATTTAATTTTACTACTCATTTAATATTTTCTCATATATATTTTGTACTTATAGAAAAATAAATGTACGTAATACATATATATATATATATATATAAAGTGAGGTTAACAGGTGTGAAGCCAGTCTTTGTCTGGACCCAGCGGCCGACAAGGCTTGGCCGCCCATCTCTCCCCCCCACCCCAAAAAAAAAAAAAAAAAATTCCTACTTTCATAATTTTTACTAATTATATTATTATTATATGCTACATTTAATTTAAAATTATTATTTTGTAAATTTAAAATTCGGCACAAAGAAATATAATATTAATAACAAAATATAAATAATAATTTTAAAATTGTCACTGAAAAAATATATTAAGTGATAATATTTTTTATCTTGACATTGCATAATTATTAGTGTGAAGAATTGTGTGAAGTTATCACTATAGATAATTACTGATATTTCTATATTGACAATTAAATAACAATAAAATATAATGATATAAATTATTTATTGTCACAATGTCACTTTTATATATGTTTTAATTCCCTGTAGTAACCAACTTTATGCACTACTTTTTGTTACTAATTAAAACTAATAATAAACTAATTCTGAAAAAATAATAATTATTATTGAAATTATAGAATTCATTATTGAGATAAAATAAAAATTATTATCATAAATATATATAATTTGTGATATTATAATATCACTCACTTTTTATGTCATCAAGTTTCTCTCTCTTTATTTTTATGGTGGCATTTGAAGAATTTAATTTTAATCGATAAATTAACTAATTAAATTATGATAGGGCTGACTATTTTTCTAGCTCCGCCATTGGAGGTTAATTTATTTTTTTTTTTTCTCATATAAATATAAATTATTACATAAGAATGTCAAATGAGGTATAAAATTAAAAATTTATGTAATTTTTTTTATGTAAATATTTTTCATCCAAGGATTAATGAAAGAAGGTTGGGTGTTTTAAGGTGAATTTAGAGGGGGTACTTTTTATTTGGGAAAAAGTATAATTTTGTATTTTTAGAGGGGTGAGTGTAACTAACCCTAAAAAATAATTAAATAAAGTATCGAACAACTTTGGAGTTCCTTTTCTTCCCCAGTTGAGTTCTACATGATTTCTCGCCATGCAGATATGTAAATAATTATTAATCAGAAATGCATTCCTCTAATTCGCAGCTCCACCAAAAACGCAATATTCATCCCAAAAACATACAATTCACCGATCAAAAGAAACAAAAAATTCTCCTCGATTGAATTTGTGCAATCGCTATTATTTGGTAATTAAGGGAAATTGAAACTACTTGGGAGTGGAGGGTTTGGAGAAGCAGCAGTGGCAGAAGCCTTCGGTTTGGCGCACCACCTTCTTGTGGAAATTTCGATGACAGCTGCACGCGGCGCACCTCAAGCGGCGCTGCTCCCCTCTTCTCCCGCCGGCATGAACTCGCAGCACCCATCCACCGCGTACTTGCCGATGCTCGCCGCGTGATTTTTCCGGCACTCCTCGTAAGTCACCACTCCTCTATCCTTGGAAACCTTCCTCTCCTTCTGCAGATTCATCATTTTTCTATTGAAATCGAAAAAGAAGCAAGTAAAATCCCTAACTAAACTACTTATAAATACACTTGGTGTAGAAAATAGGAAACTCCAGGTTTTCAATTGGGGTAAAATCAAAACCGTACTCCATAATACAGCAGTAGGCGGAGCATTATTTAGAGGAAGAGTAGGGCGCGATAGGTGGCGCAGCCGATTTTGATTGATTTCTCGCCGGCATTGGTAGATCAATATAATGGCGTCCGGATGAAAAGGTAGGTTTGCTGTAGGGGTTTCAATAATGGATCGCTATTCATTATTCTTTCTCGTGCATGTCTTCGGATGGATCGATCCCTTTCATCCTCATCAGTCATCAACACTATTGTTTTCCAATTATTTTTCTCTCGCTTTCTGCTTTCATTAATTATACTGCTGTCCCTAGCCCATGATACTTTCATATTCATCAGCCCTTTCGGCAAAAAAAGTAAAAACTAGATTAATGAGTTAGTACACTTCTTCATGAATTTGGATAGCTGCGATTGTGATTGATTCATATCTCCTGTTTTTTTTTTTTTTCAATTTTTTGATGCTATGGAGAAAAGTTGGCTGAAGTAATTATTAACATGAGAATTGATGTGGTTAGACTAGAAATAATTATGAGTTAATTCATTATATATTGCGGATAATTTAATTACACAAATTATTCCTATCTTTTGTATAATTATAGAACTACCTGTAGCAGCAAAAAGTAGGTGTTGTTTTTGTAATGATGTTAACGTTTTTATAAGTATATGTATAATTCTTCAAAAAACATAGATGGTTTGTATAAATAGTGTTGACATTTCTGGTAGATGTATATATAATTTAAAAAGAAATGAGTGATTTATGTATAAACTATAGATTAGAAGGTGTGAATTTATTATCCCTATATTTTATTTTATGTGTAAATATTGGGTGTATTTCATATATTAATTTCGAAGTATCAATTTATGCCAGGAAATATTAATTTTATCCATCCAATTAATTCATTGAAATAACATAAACCTACGTCCGCGAGAGAGAGAGAGAGAGAGAGAGCACCTGGAATGTGTCAAACGTGTGGAGGTAATTTCCTGACTTCCCTCCTACTGTTAATGATTTAGAAAATAGGACAAAAATCACCAAATCCTGATTCTTATTTCAATCCAATGCGAAGGCGGAAAGGGAAGCATGTAGTATTTAACAAAATTCTCCGGTTAGCAGACTTGTAATCTTGAATATATGTTTATAGCATTAATTAGATAATGTTACAAAACTCTTTTGAATCTTCCTACACTTATATTCTCTTAATTTGTGACATCCAAATAAGATTATTTAGGACAAACGACGCGCGCACACACATTAATCCATAATACTTTTGCTTCATCTTTTGATAAAAAGGTAACTGTGAATTTATTTGCTAGGTAGTAGGTAATGTTCTGATAATTCCTACAATATCTATATAGTAAAAGTATTGTGTTGATGAAGTAATTGAATTTTGCGGGAGCAATGACATTGGGACCTCACTTTTTACTCTACTTTTACTTCTTTTCTGAACCTATAAGTTAAATTAACAGTAGAATTAAAAGGTTTTTTTTTCAAGAAAATTCTTAGCTCCAAAAATGGAAATCATTGTCTAAAAAATTATTTTATTATTTTATTTTTTAAAAAAATGGCTACTCAAATATAAATGCTACCTCATTTGCACGAGTAGTCATTGCAACACTTTCAGTTTATGGTTTCACATGTTCTATACTGAAGCAAATGAGAAACCTTTGATTCGTAGTATCAAACCTGTTGTCCCCGTATGTGCAATATCCAGCGCCATAACTTGTAACAGATCTCTGCTTCAACAGTACATTTTTTGCTAGATATATATTACAACATGGAAGGTGAGGGTGAGCAAAGAAACATAAGTATTACCTTCACCTGACACGGATAGCATCCTCATCCAAGTACACATGTTTCCTTTAGAACAACTCAAACTCTACATGCTCTCCAGTGGCGCCATAGTCCAAAAACCTTTTCCCCTTCTCCGGAGAGGCTACTTGCGGAATTCCAACATCGTAGAACTCTGGAACCTGAGGTGGAATGGCACAACGTATCAGCGCCCAGTTCAGGCCCTCAAAGAACGGGTGCCGTTTGATCTCAGCAGCTCCAGTTTCTGTTCCCAGCCGATCCTCAGGGTCCTTCACCAACAGGCCTCTAATGAGATCCCTAGCCTGAAAACTAACCATCGGGGCATTGGGAAATTTGAGGTTCTGCAGGACCACATTCGCCAATGTCTCTTCGTTTCCAGCACCTTTAAATGGTGTCTTCCCATACAGAAGCTCATAAAGAAAAACACCCAGTGTCCACCAATCAACAGCACTCCCGTGGCCTTCTCCTTTAATGATCTCTGGAGCCAAGTACTCGTGAGTGCCAACAAAGGAGTTGGATCGTGCCTCTGTTGGCTCGGCTACAAGCTGAGGTAATGATCTGGCCTGGGCCGCGGCATCGGCTTTTAATTTCCTTGCTCTTGTTGCAGCCGGTAAAAAACGAGGGCTAAAGCATGACATCTTACATGAAGGTCCGGAGCAGAAAGGATCAATGCAGTTTGATCCAGCACAGGGACCAGATACCCTAGGTGGCTCCATTACCGATAAAGATGATTTGACGAGAGTTGGGCTAACGGAACATCTTAGTGACAGGTCAAAATCTGTGAGCATGATATGACCATCTTCACGTACCAGAATGTTCTCCGGTTTAAGATCTCGGTACACAATACCGAGCATGTGCAGATATTCGAGAGCAAGAAGGACCTCAGCTACGTAGAATCTGCAAGAACCAAAGGTTAGGAGCTAAGAATACAGCAGCCAACAATATGATGAATTTTTTGACCTTTTTCTGATATGCTGCTATCCTCTAATGTTGGGTTAGATTAATTTCATATCACATAGTATCATCAATTATCGATGAGCATCTTATTAACAACTAGGCTATCTAGTAGCAGCACAAAGCATTGTCCACAGAATTAAGCATTCCGTTACTCAACTCCTTACAAAAAGCCAAAAGGAATGACTCCAGAAGCCTAGGTAAAACAAAAGTCTCAAAGGAACACTCGAATAATGATATATTCATGATGAATATATTATAAATTTTAAACTTGACCGGTAAAAGGCTAGATGAATTCCATTCCGTCAGGCCAGAGAAAAGATACTTCATGCATAACATACTCGTACATGATAAACATAATCAGACCGAGTATAGATTCATTAGAAGAGCATTCTCATGCTATCAGAAACTGAAGGAAATCACTAGTTGGATTCCAAGTCACCCCAGATAACTTTTAGCATCGAGTCCAGTTTTAGGTTACTTTAGCATCAAATCCATAAAACTTGATTAGACAACTTTTCTGTTAGTCAGGATGTCACAAATCAACAAAACTTAGAGTCGGGATTTTGTTATGTTCAGACGCATAAAGCCTAGTGTGGACACTTCCCACAACATCTTTATAAGTTACCATATTCTTGTTATATTCCTGTGTTGCATTTTCAAGACATGCATTGCCGTTGCTATTGGATGATGCAAAGCATATAAGTACCCGCCAGAATGGACCTTTAAATTCTATACCTTGCCGCCTGCTCAGGAAAATATCGGCTGGGTTGCTTCTGCCGGAGGACATGTAGATCTCCACCAGGACAAAACTCCATTACCAAACATGATAAATTATCTGATGTAAACTGAGCATAAAGAGTGGGGAGAAATGGGTGGTCCAGCATTCTGAGAATTTCTCTCTCAGTTTGGGCCCTAGGCATCTTCTTCCTTCTTGCTAAGAACTCATTATCCATTACCTTTATCGCAAAAAGGCAGTTCGTTCCTATCAGTTCAGCAAGATAAACTGTACCGATGTCTCCAGAACCGAGTTTTTTCAACAAATTAAAGTGACTAAGCCCAAGAAAACCATATTGTTTTCTTATATGGTTGATTGCTTCCCACCTCGTGTCCTTTGACATGTGTGGTCTACTGCTGCAAGTTGACCCACTTAGATTGCTCTCTTCACTGAAACTAGTGGTGCTACTGCTAAAATCACAAATGCTGCTCTTTGAGCTCAGAGAGATATCTCCTTTCTCACAGGATTTGGTGGTCATGTTTGTTTTAAAAACATAATTGTTTTGGTTAACCAAACCAGTTGGAATTGAATCTGATTTGCTTGCATCAGAATCCATACTAACTGTAAAAAATTCAGCACGAGCAGTATCTGGGGGATCCTCGCCAGAGTTCTTACTTGTATCCCTCAAAGAGCACTGACACCTTTGGCAGATAAATTGCCCAGAGATGTGGTCCTGACCATTGTTTACTTCAAAAGATGTTTCTGAAATTCCATCAGTTGATGCGGCTACCTTTTTTGATTTCTTAATGATCAGATTCTTGTTTCTGATGACTGGTTTGACTGCACGATATGTGTTTCTCGTTGAACTCACATCTCTGTTGCCTTTTACCAGACTGGATGAAGATACTGTCTGTAACCTAGATTTTCGTCTCAGCTTTGGGGCGGCATTGTCTACTACTTTCAACGAAGTGGCAGAATCCTTACTTGGAACACTTGCTACTTTGTTCAAGCCAGAAATTTTCTGGTCTTGCTTTGAAAATTTAGCAGGAGCATTATTATGAGACAGAGCAGAGACTGAATTGCCGTCTTCTTCCTCTGGACCTGTTCCTAGCAACTGTTTATCAACTCCTAAAGCAGGTCCAATCTCATTATGCATAGTAGAGGACTCTGCGACCCTAATGGCTAAAGCAGCAGGAACAAGCGGAGAAGGCTCTGCATTCTGATTCAGAGACTCTGTCTTTGGCTCTTGGAGGGGCGAAGATGGCATATCGGTAGAGCTTGTAGCTATATTTCCTTCTACTAGAGGTAATCCAACATCACTACATTCAGCCGGTGGCTGATCCGAGTCTCTGGAACTATGTTTGATGTTTATAACCGGTTTAGCACCAGAAGTAGGAGAGGGACTCGAACTTTGGATTGGTGACTTCACTAGAGAATCTTGAACCAACTGAGACACTGTACGAGAAGAACTTGAGGTGCTTTCTTCTGGCACCAAAGAAATCTCTATCCTTTGTTCTCCACTTCCAACTAGGGAGCAACCAGTTTCAACTACAACAGACCTGTACATATTAGTGATTTTCCCAGCTTCTGAGATTCTAGGAGATGCTGGCAACGACAACCGTTTCACGGCAGCCATCTCCGCTGCCTGAGAAATGCACAAGCCCCTCAAAGCCTGCTTCAGAGAGACGGACTCGGAAAATCCAATTACAGGTGAATGGGAACCAGTAGCCCGCATCGGCTTCTTCGAAGCATTCCTCCTCGAGTCTGAGAGATCCAGACTCTTGGATGTTCTGAGATTGACTGCTTCAAAAAGCTTGTTGATATCATCTTCCAAATAGTTGTTGGACCCTTTTTTGCGGATAGGAGGCTTCTGCTCTCCGTCCGGTCCTCTTACTTGCCGAGATGCTTGCTGCCATCGGGTTGTACTCTGTTCATCCTCTACCTCAAGTATCTCACAATTCCCACGAAAAGAACCCATTACTTGGACCAACTTGCCGTATGATTAATCACTCGACTTCAGCACCACAGAGGGAAGAGACTAGTAACCAGAAAATCGCGCAGTTTTATTTCTCAAAAAGCCTAAAGTAAAACTCAATGGCTATATGGCATAAAAATACAAGCTTTACCATTTCCTTGCGCAGGATTCGCTTGTCGAAATATTCAACGCCTCTTTACCTACAATGCCAATCAGGGATAAACATGAGTAAACAACCACACATATTCACCATCAGTAAATCCATTTTCAGCATAAGGTAAACAAGATAAAAAGAGGAACAGATCTCTGTGTATACAGAAATTACATTATTTGACTAACTAAAATGCAGCGCTGCAATCTACAATAAAACAGTAAAATTACACAAATTTCAATCATATTTGCATATTAATAGATCATGGGATCCAATAACTGATAAAATGTGACTTCACTAGCTATCAACAAACAGTAAATTGATGACAAAAGAGCCAACATCCTTCCATCATCCATCAACTAGTCTATTACAGGACAAGTTGAACAGGGGAGGAGGAGGGTTCATTAAGTTCCAAATTTCCTTGACAATTTACAAACTTAGAAACACAAAAATCACTTCCCATTTTGCTCAACTGACAATGGAAACCCAAAAATTAAAAATAAAATAAAAAAGATAAGATCAAAGGATTTGGACAGAATGAAGTCCATATGAATAGAGCAAAACATGAGCTTATAAATACATTCAAAAATTAAAATATATATACATAAAAATCAGAGAATAGCAGACAGAGATCAGCTAAGATTATAATGTGATGAAAACTAAGCTACCTCTGAAGCATTCAAAGATCTACTGCACACAAAATAACTCAAAAAAAAATTCAAGAAACTCCCACTTACTGCTTACCTCAACTTTCATTTTTGTGTTTTTTTTTTTTCAAAAAAATAAAAATAAAACGCTGAAAACCCTAAAAGAGAGTGGTGGGCTTTTCTGATTCTCAGGAGGGAGTATTCGGTGGACGGACAAGGATGGGAGGAGAGAGAGACTGAGAGATGCCAAACTCTCCTGTCTCTCTCACATCAATACTCTCTCTCTCTCTCTACAGTCATTATTTTCTCTCTTTTTCTGTGTAATTTTTATTACAGAAACTGTGTTAAGGTAGCCCCACTGGATTTGTACGAATGGGCCCCACTTCAATGCCTTTGGATTCGGATTTGCATGTGATGATCACGTTTCCTTTCCTCCTCTTGTTTTAAACAACAGAGATCTGCTGCTGTGTCCACAAACCTTTTTAATTTATTACCCATAATCTCAGCTAATTAGTTTTTTTATTAAGGAGCGCTTATGGATAATTACAACCCAAACATCTTTTCGACTTCCAAATCTGCGCGTCCGATGTGCGTGAAAATTAGAGCTTTCCTTCCTTTATGTCATTTTCTTGGCAACGTTTGAGGTTTTTAGGAAAAAGGCTTTCCCAGCAGCGCCTCTCAAATCAATCAAATTGGTGTCCGCATACATTAGAATCAATCAAGTGAAAACCCTTCATATGTCATATGTGTCTCTTCACCACCTAACTGTTCATTTATAACTAATTACAGGAATAATTGTACCGTCTTTCGTGAGGTTAATATGATTATATATAATTTTTTTTTTAGAAATTATATTTAATATTCATGATTTTATTTTTATTTAACAAATAAATTCATTTGTTAGCCAAAATTCACTAAATTTACTAATATTATAAAAATTATATTTATTTTTATTGAATTATTACTAACTGATTACATGTCAAATAATTTTTTTATAATCAAATTATCCGCATACGTCTTCACGTGTTAATGCATATAAAAAGGTATATCTTCACCATTATATGGATAGTTTAGTCTGAAATTTTTTTTTACCTACAATAAGTCAGTAATAAATCAATCGATAGTAAATATCAATTTTCATTCAGTTTTTTGTTAGTGTCAATAATTCAGTGAATTTTGACCTACGATGGACTTATTTGTTAGACGAAAGTAATTATTCCTTAATTATATAAAATAATTTGTGATATAAACAAGCATCTCATATTAGTTATAAACGAGGAGTTTAAATAGTTTATATATCTCAAAGCCTTTTACGTCTTATATTGGTTACAAATTAAAGAGTTTAAATGGTTTATATATCTCAAAGGATTCTCTTATTAGCAAGGTGTCTTTTCAGAATAAAAATATGAAACTCATAAAATCAAAGTGAATAATACTTCGTGCAATGGAGCATTGATTGAGTCACAAGCTGCATTACTTACGTATGTTTGGATTGATCGAAAATCTTCATATTCTTTTTATTTATTTGTTTCGTATCACATTGTTTTAATTTATAGTATTTGATAAGGTTAAAATGACAATGCTCAAGATTACTGTGCTAAATGTGATATTGGCCCAATACAACCCAATTGGCGACATAGACCCAGAGATAACACAAAGCATGTTCAGGTCCACAAGTACACAGACGAACGGGAGATGTTGGATGAGCAACACGTGTTGGTATCGCCAAAGAGGACAAATGTAGTACGAATAACTGGTCCTCGATATATATATATATATATATATATATATATATATATACCTCTGCATATATGAAAATAAAATTGATTGTTCATAGATAAACTTATATCTTACTTAGTAGCCACCTACAACCTATCCTCTATAAAACCTAACTTGAGCAATGTAGACTTGTAGTGCTCACGTCAGTCTAATCCAATAACTATTTATTCTGCATATTCCAAACTTGTTCCCAGCCCTCCAAGCTCAAAAGTGAAACGACCTGTGATCTTTGGTGATTGAAACACTTTAGTATTATTGTACTATAAAATTTTCTTTTTGTTATTCAAATTTATGATGTAAATTCGGGTGAATGACAATGACATGCAAGCCAATAGGTATGATTCTTATGGGCAAGAAAATTAGGCTCTCCTCAACACCTCACGCAACATACTCGCCCAACATAATTAATGAGGTCCCCCACATTTACCTACACCTACAAGAGAGACTAGCTAGCCAGTTAACAAAATCTTATTTTATTGGTAAGATTGATATTTCACAACTAAAATAAATTATAAGTTTGAATTCTATGAATATGAGTTACACGTTATGTCTATTGTTATAATAATTGTTTATTTTCATATTTTGTTTGAATGCATCAATTGATTTGAATTATTGTTGACGTATAAAATTAATTTTTGAAATTGAATTATCGTTAATTTTTTACGTATACATCTAATTATCATTAAACTTGGAGTTGTATAAATAAATCACGAGCAGAAATGTAAAATATAATTATTCCTGAATGAAATTTAATTAAAAAAGTGTAATTAATAGCATGAAATCCAAAAGTGAAAGAGACAAGGCAATAGAGGGATGGTCATAATTTTAGCGGAGTGGAAAAGAGGGGCTTTATTTTGATCTACGCCCATGTTGTCTCCCTCAGGACCACTATCCACTATTCACTATTCACTATTCTGCCCTCTTTTTGACTTAACTGATAGTTCAAGAAAAAAAAAGCTCTTCTGCCAACAAATCACATCTGTACAAAACTTTAACTTCCAATGTGCAGGTTCTCAATTATAATTTACATTTTCCTCTCCCACATTCAAATTCTTTTTTATTTATTTTCTTTTATCTATCTATTTTTTTTTTTCTTTTTAATTATTATGCACATAGGTTTGAATGACGTGAACTTGGGATATAAAAGTTTTGGGCTTAAGACATAGTACAATGTACTTTTGGGCTATCCAAGTCTTAGGTTCAGTACCATAGACTCAAATGGTCCCCTTTTGACGTGGTCCAAACTCCATAGATTATCTTAATGAATTTATTATTCACCATAATTTTTAAATAAATTAACTATATGTTATTTTATTTCATTTCAAAAGATAATTATAACTTTTATTGTAAATAATTTTGAACGAGGCATCAAAGTATTAATATTAAAAAAAATGGGATAATAATACCAAGAAATGATTGCATTTACATCTATGGTATATGGTCTATTTAAGCACGTCATTCGTGTTTTTTTTGCATAATTATTCCTAATAGTAAAACATAGAGGTAATTTCTGTAGAAATGCTGATGTTTTTTAAGGGTGTATGTGTAATTTTTAAAAAATATTTATATGTAGTTTTTTTATAAGACATGAATAGTTGTATAAATAGATCACAACTATCGTGTATAGATGTAATTATTCCTAATACAAACCAAAACCAAGAACGTCTAAGTTCTCACTAACTCTAATTTTATGATCATGTATCAAAAATTTTACCAAATATCGAATATTGAATTAAAACTAGTATTCCGATTTTGATTAAATAAATTACAACTGTGTTAAATTCAATATTCGATATTTGCGAAATTCGGCTACGGCTGAGAACACAATCAAACTACTTGATGTCAATTTGGGATTGATTGATAGAAGCTCGTCTGATGCCGATTCGCTGATTTAATAAATCAAATTTGAACTTAATTTTTCATTTGATAAACTTCCAAATTCGACTTGCGTTTGATTCAATTAAAAAAAAAAAGATAATAAAACACATTTGAAAATATCAAATCACTCTAACTCAATTTAATTATTAATTAAATTCAAATATAATTTCAAACAATTATATATTTCTCACTGCCCTAAACCCTGTTGTTGCCTAATGCAAACAATAGGACTAAAATATTTGAAGAGTTGGGTTGGCAGCCCAAAGGAGTTGCATCATTGTACCAAAAAAAGGACAATTTAGTTATTGAAATGATTACTTATTTTATATATTTTGTAAATAATAAAATTTAAAATTAAATTAAAAAATAATTAAGAAACTTCTAATTATATAGAAATATTATTTCAATATATTAAATTTAATTATAAATATATATAATATATATCGTTGAATGTTTTCATATATTCATTTTTTTATTGGACCGTATAACAAACCTATGTGAGATTTGGGCTAGCGGCCCGGAACTGAAAACCCATTAATCAATGATGAATACTTGTCTTTATTAAAACTTATGGAAATAAATTGTTGAATCATAAATAATGAGCTTTTTATATAATCAATCGATTTCAAATTTATGATATTTTATATAAAATAATAATTATGAACCATTGTATTGATAATTATTTTTTATTGTCTTGTTTTTTGCTATATTCATTGTTTTTTTTTGCGTGAATATCGAGGATTGTATTTTTGCCGTACTAATTGTTATCGCACGCGGTCTTTGCTAGTATATAAAAATAATTATAGTATGAGATGATTTTTTTTTTTTTATGAAAATATACAAATGTAGTGTGAGATGAATGGAATAACTTGGAGTAAGGTGATAAAGAAAAAAATAAATTATAATTATGGATTTATTAAAAATATGAAAGTTTGTGAGGGAAAAATAATATGAGGGATGTGAGAGAGAAATAAGGAGTTGAGAGAAAAAAATAATTCAGAGTTTATTACAAAAATATTGAATTTACAATTTCGACCTTTTTTGTGAAGGGGATAAATAAAAATAAATGATAAACCTGGGATTTAAAAAATCAGTACAACAAAAGAGTATTATTTTATAATAGTATAGATTCTGCTATTACATATTAGACTCGAATCACTGGGGATTGGTATGCGTCGTTTCAAAATTCAAAATTATAATTTATAAGTGAAATCACATTCCATACACCGAATTGAATTTTCTATTGTAATTTATGCTGCATCTTTTATTTTATTTTACATATACACCAAATATGTATGTGGCGTGAGTATGTGAAATAAATAAAAGATGCAATACGAATTGTAATAGAAAATTTATATTTCAAACATCATTAGGACTGGAAAATAAATCAAATTATTGGATACTTTATTGAATTTTTGAACCAGATATGTTAATATTAACAAAAACTTGAATAAAATTATTTATCCGATAATTTCGAGTCTAACTCAGGCTCGATTCAATTGGTGCATAAGTAATAAAATATCAAATTACTTGAGCTCGATTTATGTTGACTCAATTAAAATTTATTTGAACTCAATTTGCTAAACTTAGCAGACTGAATTTTAACAAATTTATTGACTCGATTACAAGCTCGGTTTCGATTCAATTAGTATAAAAATAATAAAATATATTTAAAAATCAAATCACTTGAATTCGACTCATATTTAATTCAACTAAAATTCATTTGTATTTAATTAGATTAAATCAAATTTAAATATAAATTTTAAAACTCAATAATAATTTAAATAAAATCAAACAATAATATATTCAACTCGATTCTAACTATTTGCTGTCTACAAATACTAATGAGCATAATATGTGACAATAGAATGTAAGAGAACATTCTTTAGCACAAATATGTATCATTCCACTTGTACACACACACACACCCTACCTCTACGTAGAGCTGTTGGGATATTACTAGATGGTGGCAATTGCACAGTCAGCAGATTTGACGGCAAGCATCACGCCACGTGTACGAGAGCTATTGCCTTCCTCAACGTTCCAATCCTCAACCAATCACGACCGTCCGCTTCCCAATGCATATGTATTTAAAATTATCTTCTCAGAACTCTCACCAACCTCCCCAAACTGAGACGAAATCTGAGAATCCGGCGACGGACCGTTGTTCATCCATAATCGAATCCGATCGATGGCTGAGAAGTCATTCAAGTACGTGATCGTCGGTGGTGGCGTCGCTGCCGTGAGTGTTCTATTCGCTGCTCTTGAACTTGAATCGTTAAGTTTTTCATTTTCCCGTGTGTTGAACTGTTATTGAGGTTGCTTGATGATTTACTTGTCTTGTTTTATGTTTAGTTTCTCCTTGTTTTGGATGCTGAATTCTTTTTTTTCATTATCTTTTTTATTTCAAAGAATAAAATGAAGAAGAAACTGGGACCATTTGTTCAATTAAGTTTATCTCCTCGTCTTCCTTCATTCTGGTGTTGGTCCGCTGTAGACTAATAATTATCCAGATGTAATGAACTTATTTATTATCACTAGATCTAAACGTTCTCATCTTGTTTGCATTGATTTCTGATTTTATGTTTTTGTGCAACAGTGAGGTTTATGTTTTTTCAGTTTCGTCAATATTTGCTGATTGTCTAATAACTATTTTGAATATTAGAAGTCAATGTCTATTACGGGTTGAATTGATTGTAGACAAGGAAAATTTTCAATTGAAAGACTACCTAAAAATAATATATTATTAATTATATTGCATTTTTTATTTATATTTTTGGAATTTATTAAATTAATTCCAAGTGTAAATAGTTAATTTAATTAATATTTTAATATATATTCAAACTTCAAATTATGGCCAACAAGTATCAAATATTGAAGTGTTTCGGCCAATTTAAATTGTGCATTGTAGTCAAAGATTCAAGACAATTAGACAGCGCCACGTGGAGCAACTACATGTACGCTCCAATCGAATAAAGACAAATAATTTGATATTTATCTCTTTAAAGAAATACAAATATTAAAGAGATAACGTTGAATTAACTAATCATGTCTTGCTAAATATTTGATGTATTTGTCTCTTTAAATTAAATTACCAACAAATAATACGAAAGGTGTTCAACGGAATCACAACTCTTCTTGACACCTATATAAAGGGATTTCTGGAGCTTATTCAACAAATAGAGAACGAACACTCTAGAAAGTGGAGTAGATTAATAATTCTCTCTGTGTAGGTTCTCGAGTTCAAGAATATTCAAAGACGTGTAAGGCAAATATCGAGTTGTTCGTCGAATGTGTGCCACAAATTATAGCGTTTAACTCGTGATTATAGGCGCTAAGTCCTCGAATTAATATTATATATATCCAGATATTCCTCAAGAAGATTCCAAGTGGTAAACCCACCTCGAAATTCTTAAATCCAAAGTCAAGATTATAGCATTTAATTTGGAATTACTGGCATAAGTCCTCGAATTAACGTTATAAAATTTAAACCAAGTCAAGGGCGATCTACAAGAAGATTCTACCTTTGAATTTGTCAAATACATTTTTGAAGAGAAGAATCAGAGGATTAGATATAGATTCTACCCACTTCTACTTCAGTTTTCTTGTATTTTGATTTTTCAGACACGATAAAATTAGCGCTCACGCTGATGATCTTACATGAGCTTGATTAAACTAACTACATGATGCTTTGTGGATGTCTGTGTTTTGTGTTTAGTTTCAAATGGAGAAGTTTTTAAAGTGTGAAAACCTTAATTTGGACCAGTAGTGGAGCATAAGGTGTTACTGCAGCAATATGAGCTAAAAAACATTATATGCAGTAGATTTCATGTGGAATTTGTGAAGAGTTGTGTCATAATGGCCATTGAGTTTGATTTTGTTGATCCTTTCAGGGATATGCTGCCAGAGAATTTGCCAAGCAGGGAGTTAAACCTGGTGAACTGGCTATCATCTCCAAAGAGGCGGTATAGACTCAAAGATGTTTACAAAGAACTATTATATTTCTTCAACAATTGATGATTACTTTAGCTTTTTGCTCATATGAGGTTTCCCTTGGCCATGACATGACAAATTTGCCACTAAATTATGTAAATCATTGAAACAAATCTAAAGATATTAGGTTTTACTCCATTTTTTTGTTTCAAATCATGCTTGACAAATGTTAATTGTTAGGCCCTCCTCTTTACTGGGACGTTTGTGTTCTTATAAATGACACTCTTACTTCGAAAATTCTCTCAGTTACTCCAACATTTTACTAAATCCTGTTGGTGTGCTTAAATGAATTATATATGTTAACAGTGAGATTTTCTTGATCTGTTATGGTTGAAATTCTCTTGCCTAACATAGAAATGCACTTCTTACCTGCTCTTCAAGTCTTCAGTTATCCAGATTTTGTATTATTTTTGGATGCTGGTTTTTGGAAGCAAAATTCATGCTTTTCTATGCTGAACATTAATGCTCTTTCTTAATGATGATTTCAGGTTGCACCTTATGAACGTCCAGCACTTAGCAAGGCGTACCTATTTCCTGAGGGTAAGCTGGCTTACCTTCAGTATGTTAGTGAAAGACAAAGCGATCTTGTATCAGCCAACTATTCTACTGTATTTATAGATTGTAGATGATGTCTCAATTACAGGCATATGCATACAGGGAGATGGGGATATCTCTATTCACAAGGCTCCTGTGCACAAATAAAGAATGGAGCTTATCCTTTTGCATTTCTGGAATTTGAATGATATATTACTTTGTTTTTACTAAATCTTCATTTCAAAGGATATCCTTATGTCATGTTTGAGACATACAACCATTGGCTCTAACCGGTCAAATGTACAGCAAGACTTACTGTATTTAACGTTATTCGGTACGGCAATGGTTTATTTTGTTTGGAAGTGGTGGAGAGAGGCTGCTTCCTGAGTGGTACATGAGAAAGGTAATTTTTTTCTTAATCATGTATAGTTAGATTGTTATTGTGTTAAGGCATGGATCAACAGGATGCCTCTGCAGCATTTCACCTTAAGAGATTGCTCCCATATTTCTTACATAAGATTGTTCTGATGAATTACAGGGATATCGTTGATACTTAGCACGGAAATTGTCAAAGCAGATCTTGCTTCAAAGACGGTTATAAGTGCAGCTGGTGAAACCTTTAAGTACCAGATACTGATTATAGCAACTGGTTCTACTGTTAAGTATTATTTTAATATATGTATATATATATATTTAGTCTGGTTTACATGTTGACAGCTGTTTCTGATTGTGTTTATTGCTTGGTTCAGGTCATTAGATTGTCTGACTTTGGTGTACAAGGGGCTGATGCTAAAAACATCTTTTATCTGAGAGAAATCGATGAAGCTGATGAACTTGTAAAAGCAATCAAAGCAAAGAAAAATGGCAAGGCTGTAATTGTTGGTGGAGGATACATAGGTCTGGAGCTAAGTGCAGCTTTGAGAATCAATAATTTCGATGTCAGCATGGTTTTCCCAGAACCTTGGTGCAGTAAGTTATAATTATTACATTTGTCATTTCATAAGTTTGTCAGTTGCTTGATTTTATGGTTAATGTGAAGGCAACAAAATGTATTGAGCTGAGCAGTGCTTTACATATATCTTAAATCAGTGACTCAAGTAATGTATGCTGCTGTTGCAGCTGCTAACATGTATGTTTTTATAGTGCCTAGGCTATTTACTGCTGGCATAGCTGCCTTCTATGAAGGTTACTATGCAAACAAGGGAATCAAAATCATCAAGGGCACAGTAGCTGTTGGATTTGGAACGGAAATGGGGAAGTGAGTTCTGAAGCCTATGAAACCTAATTCACTGAGTAATTATGCCTTGGAAAAATTCATTTGATGTGTCATGATTCTTTTTCAAATGTTTCAGGTTACAGATGTAAAACTTAGGGATGGTACGGTGCTAGAAGCAGACATTGTTGTTGTTGGTGTAGGTGGAAAGCCACTTACAACATTATTTAAGGACAGGTTGACGAGGAAAAGGGTGGGATTAAGGTATCCAACTTCACTCACTGGCCATTTTCTAACTGACCTCATTTCATTGTTACTGTTTTTGCAATAACATGTTAAAGAAATATACGTGCTTCATATTGATGGCTTATCATGGTTCAGGCAAATGGTTATAACGAAACCAGCATACACCAAAAAATCACCCAACAGATTTGGTAAAATATCAGAGGAATTAGTGTTGCTTGGAACTTCAATCTCGATTTTCATATGGAGCACTTTCATATCATGTATATATATAGTTAGTTTGAGCAAAGCTTTTCTCAACATAAATATAGTTCTCACCCAAAGAAAAACTTAATTATAGTCTCTGCCATGTATGCTTCTCATTTCAAATGCTCTCAGTGCTTATGGTCCGAGTGTGAGAAAATTCTCTCTTCTCAGAAAGAAGAGATGCAAAGCACCAACTTCTTGGAGTAGGATGCACCAGAGAGTCAACCTCATGTGCTTGTAGTTATCATGACTGCATGACTTCATTCTACATGAGGAAAATGTCTAATCAATTTGAAATTTCAAAATGGCCCTTTACCTATTTTTTTGTTTTTGTTTTTGTTTCTGCAGACAGATGCTTTCTTCAAAACAAGTGTTCCTGATGTATATGCTGTGGGAGATGTTGCAACCTTCCCTATGAAACTGTATGGTGAGACTAGAAGAGTTGAACATGTTGATCATGCTCGCAAATCTGCGGAACAGGCAGTAAAGGTATGCATGTTTTGGTCCACACATCTTTCTCTCTTTTATTTTGGACTACATAAGAATTCCTACGTGCCAAAATTGCCTCCCCCATGAGATGATAAGGACTGAAATAGTCGTCATGCTAGGTGCATATATTTCAATTCGCTAGTTGATGTAGTCTCTGTGAGCCTGTGAGTCTGTGACTCCATCATATTAATGAAATATCAAACTAAGAGTTAGCTTATGCTTTTAGTGGTAGAAGTTGTAAATTGGTCCAAGTATGCATTATTCAATTCAGTGCTCTCCCTCTTATAAAAATATTTATTGTTAAGTTGGCGATACACTATGGAAGTTTTTGCAAATCTCGTCTTCTGAATGCCTATGATTTGACACATGCGCTATCTTGCAGGCAATTTTCGCAAGCGAACAAGGAAAATCAATCAGTGAATATGACTACCTTCCATACTTCTATTCCCGTTCCTTTGACCTATCGTGGCAGTTCTACGGTGACAACGTGGGCGAGAGCGTGCTCTTTGGAGACAGCAGGCCGGAATCTCCTACCCACAAGTTCGGATCGTACTGGATAAAAGACGGGAAGGTAGTTGGTGCCTTTTTGGAGAGTGGCACTCCGGAAGAGAACAAGGCGATTGCTAAAGTTGCCAGGGTCCAGCCTCCAGTGAGCAGCTTGGATCAGCTAGCCGCAGAGGGTCTTACCTTTGCCAGTAAAATTTGAAACTCTTCTTTCGATATAGTAGAAATGTTGGTGGTCTGTTCCATACAATGTAGACTATGCTTGGTCGCAGTGTCTCATTTACCTGTGATCGGTTGGATTTCCTCTAAGTTTTTCGATATGGATACAGTAATCGTAAAGTCTTTCCTTCGAATAATGCTGTCCGATCTACATGATACTATCAGTTGCTGTCCCAGTAGATGCCTTGTACGTTGTATGTGATTCTTGGATTTTATTGAGAAAAATATTAGGGAAAAAAATAACATAATGTTGTACTTTATTATTTGTATGCTTTGAAATATAAGTATTACTTGTGATATTTATCTTCGTCCATCCTTGAATAACAAGAATACAAAGTTCCTTATCAATTATTGCCTGGCACCTCCCTTGATCCATTAAAAAAAAAAAATATTTTCAATTGATTTATTACTGATTTATTTCAAATTAAATAATTTTTTTTATTATCAAATTACACTCATACGTCTTCAAATGTTAATGCATGTGAGGAGTTATATCTTCACCGTTATAAGGGTAATTTAGTACAGGGAAAATTATTTGAAATGCAATAAGTAAATCGATGACAAATATAAATTTTATTTAGTTTTTTTATTAATATTAAAAAGTTTAATAAATTTTTATTAATAGAGAGACTTATTTGTTAGATGAAGCAAATATGAGAAGTGCTAAATAAGGGTGCAGAGTGTAATTAACCCCACCCCCCCTCTACAAAATACCATTTTGGAGAAATTTGAGCAGAAATTAGAGAAAAAAAATATTGATTGTCTTGTTTAATGTGTTTTTATGCACACAAATAGCTGTAATGGAGGTCTTGTGAATATGTTGGAAGTTACGAGATCAAATATGTGGTGTTTGTTTCACTTAACGGGAGTTTATTGTAATTTATATTTATTTCATTTAATTTGAGTTTATTATAATATGAGCGTATTGTAGTATAAGTTTATTGATCAATTAATGGAGTTATCAGTTTATTGTAATATGTAATTACCATTGATATATATATATATATATATATATATATATATATAAAGAAAATAGTTGTACCAAATAAACATTAACGCTAAACTGTGGGCGTTAATTGTTATTTCGCAAATATCAGAATTAAAAGGTAAAGAAAGAACTAATGGGGCAAAACTGTAATATCAAGAAAATAAAATGACCAACACCCAAACCCTAGGTATATAAACCTTCCCCCTCTATATTCAATTCCATCACTGTGTACCATTACCTTTCTCCACTTCGTCTCTGCTCAGTCTTTCGGCTGCCGATCCAAATAGTAATCTCTCTATTCCTCTCTCTTCATGCACATACACACACTGTAAACTATTGCTACATTTTTTTCGTGAATTAGTTGTAATAAATCATTGTCGATTTTTCCAGCAGAGATGAAGGTGATAGCAGCTTACTTGCTTGCCGTGCTGGGAGGTAATGCCAGCCCTTCTGCCGATGATTTGAAGGACATCCTCAGCTCTGGTAAGAATGCATTTTTCAATGATTGTTCACATGCGTATGCTTATAGCCCCCAGCTTTAAGTCTAATGCCTAATGTATATTATCGAAAGATTTTGTTGAGGTTTTATAGATTTGAGAGTTTTGCAGTGAACATACATCATCCTTGTTTTAGGATAGTGGAGTGTTAGCAATAATGTGGCTGCTGATGTATATACCGCTTGTGAACTAGCATGCGCATGTGTTTCAATTTTGATATTTGTTTCTGCCCATGTATATTGCGCATCGTATTTGCGTCCTCCTATATGTCTAACACCGGCCCATATGATTTGTTTTTAGATTTAAGATGATACCTGTCTTGATATTTGTTTGATGGAGCTACATTGGAATGGTTAGGTTTTTGTGTTCTGTTTGCTGGTTATCGATTTGTAAAGGCAGCTTCTGTATTACACTGCATCTTGGGTTTGAAAAATTGACTAAGAATTATTGAGATTGTTTACTCTTGTTTCCCCTACTGTGTTGTGAACTTTTACTTTGTTCTTTTTTGTTTTCAAGGAACAACAATCTTATGTAAACTTTGTCCGAGTTTTGTCTTGAGAAGACCTGCGCCTTCCATTAATTCTAACACAGTGACTAGTTATTACTTTTGATTACATCTACATTTTTTTTATACTCTATTTGCAGTTGGAGCTGAAGCTGATGATGATAGGATTGAGCTCCTTTTGACACAAGTTAAGGGAAAAGATATTACAGAGCTCATTGCAGCTGGGCGAGAGAAGTTGGCATCTGTACCTGCTGGTGGTGGTGCTGTTGCTGTAGCTGCACCTTCAGCTGGTGGCGGTGGCGCTGCTGCTCCAGCTGCAGCTGAGCCTAAAAAGAAGAGAAAGTTGAGGAGAAAGAGGAATCAGATGATGTAAGTCTTTCCATGTATTTCTATTTACATAGTTTTAGATACCGCCTCTCAATGCGCTGTATCATCAATTGGTTTATATTGTCCTATGGTGTTGAGGTTGAAATTTGTGTTGAGATCCTAAATAGTAGATTTTTTCCTGTTAGTTTGTTGTAATTAATGCTGCAATGCATGTGGATTTGCATAGGAAAGAATTTATCTTTTATTGCCTAGTATGATGGCATACTGGGAATTGTCACCAATTCAAGATAATATCTCAAATGGCATTTCGAGCTGCCTTTTAAAAGAATGCTTTCACATGCTTAAGTTTGCATTGTTTCTATGCTTTCTTATCTTGCCTGCCTCTAAAACTCATATCAACTTTCTCTTAAACTTGCTGCAGGACATGGGCTTCAGTCTCTTTGACTAGAGGATTTTGGTGCCTGTATGGAACGACTTCTTGCTCCCCTGTCCCTTCAGTAGGTGCTCTATTTTTTGGTGGTTTGAGATCGACTACTACTCCTTTCTGTTTTAACTTTTGGTGTTTATTCGGTTTGAAAGTTGTGAGAAGCTAAATCATCTCAAGCAGCTACACCCAATAGTTGGATTAATTTTTGACTAATAGATACGAGTTTTGTCATTACTTAACAAAATTTATTCGGATGCAACTTGAAACTCTATATTGATGGAGCTGGCATTTTTATTGTCGTGGTACTCAACATATAAGCATCATGTGGCCTGAATAACGAATTTAAGGTCTGCATATATATGTGCTCTTTTCAGATTTCAAACTCACCAATATGCCTTTATGTTTAGTTAGTTCTTTAGTGATTGATATTTTGCCGATGCTTACTTAAATCTTCCTAATGAAGTCGACGGATTTATTAGTTGAAAGTTTCTCACAGATCCAAGTAACCACACTTGTGTAGCATATGTTGTAACATTGTCTTGTTTGTCTTTCATGTGTGGAGGATGCATTGATCTCGAATGTTTATTGGGTTTGCAAACGTGACTCAACAACGATTCTACAGCTTGAGGCTTCGAAATGATTTTTAAAAATATCTGATTGTGTTAAAATTGACGAATTCAACTTAAAGTTTTTATGATTGAGTTTGAGATAGTTTGAGTTATATTTTAATTCTATTCCAGTCATCACCGGTTATTTGCTGCACAAAAAGCGTCACTCTACTTATTTGCTTGTAACAGGCTGCATTGTTGTGCAGCAAACGAGATGACCAAACACTGTTGGCAATTAATGTACCGGAAAGCCTCTGGAAACTTCCCTTGTGTTGGTGTATGTTATTATTGATATTAGGGATAATTATACTGAAATATTGAAAAGTCTTATAAAGTCGGCTAGCAAAAGTTTTGTCGTACTGCTCTGAGGAAAACGACTTGAGAGATGGAAAGGATGGCATGGCATGGGCTTGACCTTTAAGCTGATATTAGTGACCAAAAAAATCCAAATTTGCCTAAGACCAGATGCATGAGCATGTGTGGTTGTCCTCTGGTCGTGCTATAAAAATATGAAAATGATGAAAATGGGGGTATCCCCAAATTCTAAGAAAAAGGCAAACAAATAAATGAAACTTGATATTTGACAGCCACAGCCACCAAAAGAAATGAAAAACAATAACTTATGATGAGTGATTGGTTATTAGGAGAGTTGTGGTGGAGTATTAGTCCCACTCAAATTACTCATTATTCAAACTCATATACAGGATTAATTACGTTTTGCATTCCTCACAAGTTTCATGTTACGCCAATACAAGACGCTCTTTTAACATTTCCTTTTTAATTTTTGATAGCTATTTAACGACCAGACTTGACTTTTGGGTACTCATAACAATAATCTCCCAATTATTGACTTTTACTAAATCAAACCATTTCTCATTAATCCCTTATTATTATGACCACTTGCTACCATCCAAACCACCTTTATTATATTCTTATTCCTACCACACATCTATTTACGTCTACAATCCATTAGGGGTGATTTGTATCACAATTTACTCCGAATCTATTTTTAATAAAATAAGTTTAGATTCAAAACATTAAAACGGAGCTTAAATATAATCGGGGCGAGACGGGTGTCTAATTTTTTTCTGAGTTGACAATTCTACGTAACATAAATTATCATTATTTTTTTAAAAAAATTACATATACTTTTCTAAAAGCGTCAACAACACTATGTAACAAATTATCTTTATTTTTTTTTATATCAATTTATATAATTAGGTAAAAAAATTAAAATAATTTTTATAAATAAATCGTAAATCAGGTTGTGAAATGGACAAGGGTCCACAACCTTGGTATGAATGAGGGCGCGAGTACCCATTCCTTCCATAAACTCGCGCGTAACAGTTTACGGACAACAGAAGATTACTAGTGTGGATTCCATTCCACCGGAAAACTCACAGATACATACAAAATCCTAAGTTCACTTTCTTCCGACCTGTCCTGAGACTCTGTTTCTCCGACCGCCTCCTCTTGCCTCTGTATGAAAACCACCCTGTCTCCCAGCTCCTCATTGACGTAATCTGCTATGGAGGTCGAACTCTCAACTCACCACTAATCTGCTTTTTTCATCAACATAACGAGTTTCGGCTCGCGGAGGAGGCGAAGAACGAAGCTGAACCGGAGACTCCCCGGAGATGCTCTCGGGTACGGCTGCTATGAAAGTTCAGAAATTTTACCGAGGACCGGTAGTTGAGAGACTCCGCTGTGGTAAGAACTGTGGTAATTTAGATTTCATTAATGACCGTGGTGTTGTTGTTTATTTACGTTATCGCGTAATGGGCTTTAAGGTTCTTTCCCTTTTCTTTGTTCGATTAATTTATTGTTGTACTCATGCAAGATGTGTTTACTAATATAAAAACGGCGCGTAATAAGTTGTTTTACCCTTTCGATAGTTACTCTGTTTCCCTGTGTTTGTTGTACTGTTTTGCTTTTGTCAACTGTTGATATGATTTTGGTTTCGTGGTTGAAATCGAAGGTGGCAAGTGCTGGATTTTGCACAATTAAATCACAGCACAATCTCGTTTTTCAACTTCTTGAAGCCAGAGACAGCTGTGTCGCGGTGGAATCGTGTCGGTTTGATTGCTTCCAAGGTACACCCACAATTTGTAACTATTTTGTTGACAGTTAACAAACCACTAGACAAAGTAATATAAGTAAATTAGCAATATTAGAATATGATTGAGACAGTTGTGTGCCAGTGTGTTTATGTTGCTAAAACATGTAAGGTAGGTTGTTGTCTAAAGATGCCAAGGCTCAAAAGTTGGCTTTCCAGCACTGGATTGAAGCTGTTGTTGCTTTTCTGGTTTCCTTCTCATATACTTTATATTGTTGTTTATCAGTTTGGATATGGCAATCCGTTACGGTAGCAGTTATTTTGAAGTCTGATTTTGTTTGCTGCGCATCTGAACTAGATTGATCCGAGGCACCGCTATGGGCACAGCTTGCATTGAAGAGTGGTGTAAGACTAACTCTGGTCAGCCCTTCTTCTACTGGTGAGAACTTTTAAACTGCTTCTGATCCATCAAACTTGGTTCTTCAAGTGTTTGTTTGTGCTTGGAGATCTTTTTTCCGTAGTGCTTCATCTTATCAAATGATGATTCTTGAAGCCACTCTAGCATTTGAGAAAATTGATTTGCTGTTATGATGGGCTAGGATGAACACGGTCGTGGTAAACGTATGTTGTGTTGCTGGTAGATTTGTTGTGTTTCTTCGAAAGAAAGATTTTGTTCATGGCTTTTCATGTCCATTGTAGTCGGGAATCCAGCTATAATTAATTTGCTCTATATAAAGCGAAAAAGATGTTCGGAGTGAGAGTTGAGACTTGGGAGTTATTGTACTACAGGTTGGACCTCGGAGATGGCGAGGTTGATCTTAAAGAGTGTCCAAGATCAAGTCAAATGTAAAGTATCTCGGGCCGGTATGTTACTGATGCAATCATTCTGTATTTTGTTCCAATCTTTCTTGAGCTTTCTCCCTTGATTCAGGCTCATTGCATCAAGTGTATGGTAGCATGTGACATTCGTTCTTTTTTATCATTCTCTGTTCAGCAAGAGCGAGAACATTAAATTCGTGGTCGTTGATGGAAGATACTGCACAAAAGGGATACTTTGATACGACCAAAGGATCACCGGGATCTAAATGGATCTTGTCATGAGCACCTCTAAGAAACTCTACTGGAGAGGTATAGTCCGGTAGATGAAGTAAACTTACTTTCTGATTCTGATGTCTGATCTTTCTTTCAATCTGCATTCTTACATTTAATTCATCAAACATTTACGTGGTATTTACATCCAGAAAAAGAAAGGATTGTTTCACCATTCCAGCTTTCTGGCTGGAGGGGCTACTTTAGCTGCTGGAAGGCTCATGGCTGAAGATGGAGTACTTAAGGTACTGTCTTATGATTGCTGTAGTTTAACTTGTTGCCTTTGAGACAAACCTTTTCACTTAGCTAGAGCTAAAGAAATTAGATTAATTAGTTCTATACTGCTTAGTATATAAACAATTGAGTGATGCATAAATCTGAATTGCAACGGCCACTTGAACTTTAATTTTTAGTTTCTTCTTTGTACTAGATTTTAAATTCAGTTGATGTAATACAATAATATTTTATGTTCTTCAGTGTATCTCAGCTTACAGTGGACACTATAAGCCAACTGACGATAGTCTCGACAGCTTTTTATCATTTCTCAAGGAAAATGGAGTTAACCTGGTTGAAGTGGAGGTATGTACCCTGTTGTCTGAGAGCAGTATTCACTTCCATAGCATTAAGCATGATGCATGCTCTTTTAGTAGCCCGGGGGGGGGAGGTTGGATTTATGGGCGATGGCGCTACACTCTCTCGATTTTCTTGAAAAAATTATATGGAAATGCCTGATTCTGCTTCTGATATACAAAAAGTCTGTATTATTCTGCCGGTAATTTGTTCCTTCTCGCTCTCTTCTTAGACGAACATTATTATGGCTTCTGTTTGTGCAATGCATGAACTAAGAAATGAAATGAAAACATTGCCTGCCATTTAAAGCAAATTGTAAACTTGTCGCACCTACTTTGAGTAGGTCCAACCGTCAATTTTAACATGATCTTCCATCCGCTGCAATGATGCAGTTTTCCTCTTTAATACTATTGTTCCACGTCATATTTTATCAGATACAAAAGGTAAATGAAGACTATGATGCCAATGAAAGTGGAAAATTGGCTGAGGATGGATCTATGTCTGAAGTTCCGTCAGCATCAGATTCTACACCATGCGATCTTCCTGTTGAAAAGGAGGAACAGTCTTCAGAGAAATCTGAAACCTCTCAACCGAAAACTACAGCCGAGTACAAGAGGACACTCTCTGGTGGTCTTCAGAGTCCCAGAGCAGACGTCCCAAAGACAGTAATACTGCAAAGGATCAACTCCAAGAAGGCTGCAAAATCGTATCAATTAGGCCATAAACTCTCCATCAAATGGTCCACTGGAGCTGGCCCCAGAATCGGCTGTGTTGCTGACTACCCTGTAGAGTTGAGGTTACAAGCATTGGAATTCACTAACATCTCTCCGCGAGCATGTGCTCTGGTGTCAACCCCAAGGCCAATCGCTGCTCTCGATTCTCCTGCTTCTCCATCACATCTCAGCAACGAAGGGCTCACAACTTCCTGAGTTTCAATGCTATTGAATGCAAGTAGTTGAGAGTATTTATGTAGAAAAGTGCTTTCAGGAAGTAGAAATGTAGGCCTCGATTTGTACTATAAACTGTGTCGGAGGAAATCCTCAAGATCACTAGTTGACTTGATCAAGTAGAGCAATCTTTGAATATGGGTTTTTTGCTTTCTGAATGGAGAGTGGAGTTTTAGCAGTGATCAAGTGTTTGTGCTTGTAGGTCAGAATGTGGAGAATTACGATGAAGGTTAAATTACAACCATCTTTTCTAAGATTTGTTGTAATTATAAATATTTTTATTTTTAATATCCGTCTAACTATGAATCAATTCTATTAATTTTTATTAGATTTTCGTCCAATTTTTATGGCTAATTAATCAAAATACTCTTTTGGATTATAAATTTTAATTATATAATATTTTATAATTTAAAAAAAAATATTTTAACAGACTAATATTTTTTATAGGTTATTTATTTTATTTACCTCAAATTTCTTAAATACTTTTTTAATATTTTAAATATTTTTATTAAAATAATAATATCATCTCATTGTTAAGAAATTATATAATTATTTTTTATTTAAAATATAAATTTATAATTTTTTAAATAATAAAGGGTATTGGTGGTTATAAGATGAATCAACATAGTTAGATGGGTATTACATGTGTGATAGGGGGCCCGAATCTTTCTACAAGAATGAAACATTCATTGGCTTGTACGGCGCCTTCGACTGCACTCATAATTTTTGCATGCACCACGTTAATATGTACTAACATATAAAATAAAGTAAATTTGATAAATTAAATTAATTATAAAGTAAGTATGATATATTTATTATATGATTATTTTTTTTGTAATTGTACAATAATCATATAATGAATATATTGTACTCATTATATAATTAGTTCAAATTTGAACTAGAATTTTTTATTAAAAAATACACCAACAAACGGCTAGCATCATTATATAATTTTCTTGGTTGTATTTATAATACTCTTGAGTTGATATTTTTTTTATATATATATGGTTAATATATTTAAAATATTAGTTATCATAGAGTACAATATTTATATGTATATGTCTACCAAATATATGTATAAAATTAGATACATACGATGTAATTTAAAAATAAAAATTGATATATAATAAAAAATGAATATGAAAATTCATATAAAGAAGAGAAGAAGAAGTACGATAGCATCAGCACTGAAAAACAGCAGCCAACCATAATACAAAATTATGTCTCTTCTTCTCTCACAATATATACTTTTCGTGTGAGTAATGTACAATTTTTGAATAGTGATCAATTACATAATAGGTATAATATATTTATTTTATATTAATTTAATTTATTAAAGTTTAATTGCTGTAAAATTTTTGGAAAATTTAATTTAAAATATTGCATCGTGAATGAAAGACTTCGCAATTCCCGAGCAAGAAAAGGAAAAAGTGAGACGTGGCAGCTGGGAGACATGGGCTGGTGCTGACAGGGAAGATTTTCGGCCTGAACTGGCATGACACTTGCCCTGCTGTGGCACCTACGCCGGGACCTGTGCCCCGTACTGCATTAACATTAACCGTTCTTTCCCCAACTCCACTGCCCGCTCCTTTCACGTTTCTGTTTAAATTTAATCCCAGGAAACAACACTAAGTTCAGGTGTTGGAATCTTGATGACAACAAGTACCAGGGGTCTTTGCCAGGCGGCGGCGCGCGGCGGAGGAGGAGGAAGATGATCACATGGTGACCTGTGAGCGGGAGGCTGCCGAAGCTCTGGCAGCACTGGGGTGCTGCTCCCATGCCGAGCTTGATTGCTCCGGTCAGTGGGGAGCCATGTTCACTTCCGCTCGCCATACCTCTCAGGTTTTTTAATTTACTTTTCTGTTTTCCTACTAGCGTAGATTGTCCAAACACCGGGTAGTCTTGGTGCGAGAGGTGTTGGAGTCTGTCATTTTCATGTTTGCTTTTTTTTTATATGTCGATGCTGTAAGGTAATAAAGAGAAAAGAACCAGAAGGACGGAGAAACAGAAATTGATACTATTTTTCACAAAGGAGAGGTTGGCTATATATGTAATTACTGTACCCATGTTTGGATTTTGCTTGAATTTTGTTGCATCGGCGAGCTTGAAGATTGGGAGCCAAGTGTTTGATCTTTTTCTTCACTGAGCATCAAAGGGAACAATGGAAACGGATGTTTGTCTTCCTAACGTATTAGGCATTGGCTTTTCTCACGATAATAGATTTTTCTCCGACAGAACCTAAAGGAAATTGCAAGAAGATGGAACACATGATAGTTTAGTTTGAAGCCCAAAAGAACATCCAACAGCTAGGCTATATATTTACTTAGCCTTCTGGACAGGGATAACAATTGGGAAAGAAATAACGAGAACTATAGGAATAGTCTTCTGTTTTGCCTTCTCTTGTGCCTTTCTCCTTATTCTTGGCTGTTGGTGCGACAATATGCTCTAATAGACTTTGCAACTCTACCAACCTTTGTGTTATTATATCTTGTACATTAATAATTAATTGGATTCATTTGATTAATTCTTTTCTCTTTAAAACATGCTAAATTCGTACGGTTTATGAGATACAACCCTTAGGTCCTATTTCTTCATTGATGCACTATTCTTAAAGCCCTTATGGGCAGACTTCTTTTAACAGTTTGGTTAGTTCCCCTTCCCGAGAGCCCAGAGTTATACCATTTTGTACTGGCTAGGCTCCTCTCCTCTCCACTCCATGTTTTGATATTTTCTTCTCAAATTAAAAAATGTCCAATCTTGATGCTAAAAAGGAGAGGAAGCTCTAGGCAGGGAAGTTCCTGCATAATTGAAAGATTTGGCCCAATATCAATTCCATGGTGCAAGGTATAGATCTAAATTATGGTGGTATCAAGTTCTTACTACACCGATCCTCTAGTTGTAAGTTTTTCCTTTTTTATTTTTCCTTACACTTTGATAAGGAATTTATCTATGGGCAATTGTTATTGATGGAAATGATCTATTATTACATACATCAAGATTGTTAACTACATCATTTGGTATGTCTTGATCGAAAGTTGATAGAGTACATAAACAATTTTAAATCACATTTCATAACCAAAGGAAGCAAATAACAAGAAACTACAAATAAAAACCAATTACAAAGATATTTGGGACTCGGAGAGGCAAAATTTTTATTGTAAGGCATCAGTCTTGCAACTAGAGCAAGGCCTCCTTGGTCTATCACAAAATCTTTTGGCTACCAAATTAGGGGCTACATATTGGAATCCTTAATCTCATAATTTTCAATTGGTTTTCAGCAATTCATGTGAAAACTAGATTTTAAATGCTCAAAAACATAGGAGGGAGTTCTTGATTTTTGAAATAGGATATGATGTAAGGTTTTAGTGAACAATTCGTATTCTTCACGGTGAAACATTGACTCCAAGCTTTCGGCCTACTTGGCAGATTCTGGTTAATGGCCTTAAGCAATTCTTATAGTAAACGCATACTGGAAAATGTCAAGTATGCAATTCTGTTACCATGTACTCTTTTCTCTTTGCTGGACTTGGAAAATGTCTTTGTTTATATCAGGATGAAGCAATAGCAGTCCAAGAGTGTTGGGGAAATACAAATAACAAGGTTAGAAGTGCTTTAAGGGCTGAGGAAACTGTTAGAATTGTGGAATGCACTACTAAAAGTTATCAATCAAATTCTGCCAACAGGTCAAGGCAAAATTTGACGGAGGTACATGGAAATTGGATGTCTTCTTGAATTATCAGAATGTGCTCTTTTGTCTTAGTTCTCTTCCACTCAGGCTGAGAGGGAAGCTCGAAGGCTTCGCCGAATCTTAGCAAATAGAGAATCTGCCAGACAGACAATTCGTCGCAGACAGGTGCCTGTTTGCTACCAATTCACTTCTTAAGGATCCTATTTCCTCGTGTTTCTTGCTCTGTTTTTGTTTTCTTTTTCCTTTCTCTATGTATCGTACTTGCAGTTATTGTTTCGTAAGCAGCTTTTCATTTTTTAGGTGGACCACATATACTTTCTTTCTTGCTTTCTACATTTGCTTTTGTGTTTCACGAAAAGCTACTGTATCTTATTTTCTTGCTATTACTCTACAAAGTGTCCCATCATAAAATCCAATCATAGGTTGGATTGCTAGGAAAGAAGGGCAAGGACACAATCATTTTTCTGTTATCTACGGAATTCAGCATCATCTAATATTTTTGGTTATGGTGCTCGATGTTAATTACATTTTTCCTTTTCACTTCTGTATCAGGCTATGCACCTCGAGTTGATCAAGAAAGCAGCTGATCTGTCTGAGGAGAATGAGAATTTGAAGAAGGTAAACAACCTTTCTTTTCCTACTTTTGTTTGCGGCTTTAACCTTGGCTGGCAATTGAGTTGAAATGGCTTGACAAATTGCACATACCTTGTTTATATGAAGAATTACTGAAGATGCTTTTTTTTGGATGCATACTCTTGTGAGAAGGAAAAGGAGCTGGTAGTGAAAGAGCACACTTCCTTGAAATGTAGAAATGAATTTCTCAAGCTGCAGGTGAGACACTCCTTCAACAGTTAGCTATTCTGTTATTTAAAACATATTTCTCAATCACTTGTTCCTGTGCTTCGCTAGTTGGCTAATATAAAGAAGGCTGAACGAAGAGAAATGCCAGAAGCACCTAATTCATCTGCTGGAGAGATACCTGTTTCTGCTACTACGGGTGCTCCTATTCTTTTATATTACCAGCCTTCCTATCTCCTTTCTTCTGGCCCTCGATCTTTCCATCTTCAAATGGTTGTCACTTGCAATGCGCGTCGCATTCTGACATAAGTTCATCCATGCACCACATAGATATGCCCTCTTTACATCAAGGACAAGAACTGTATACCAGACTAGGAAATCCCTTGTTTGTATTACCAGTACCCTGGTTACTTCCCTTTCTCAGTAATAGCAATACAATTCACTCTCATTCTGATACTAATAAGAGACAAAATGAGACTTCATCAACTCGTCAATGCAGTTTCTCGTCATCCTCAGACAGTCGGTTCGTCAAAGATGAGCATCAGTTGATATCAAACCTAAACATGCTGATGGAGGCTTCCAGTTCTGCAAGAGCTATGCCTGTGCAAAACGTTTGTGCAGCTGGATTTACATCTCTGGCAGATGAAACTTGCTGTCTCACTGCTGTTTCTGCCCCTGGGCATACATCACGTGGCCTAGGGAAGAAGAATCAAGAGCCAATTATCTGCTGCAATGAAGATTCAGAGAACATGTTTGCAGCAACTACGGCTAGGAGGAGGAGGAAGGAATTGATGAAACTAAAGAATAACCGTTCCCAACTTGTTCATATGCATGGCAAGAACCTTTCAGTCTCTGGTTAAGGTGGCATCGCAGAAGAAAGATTGTTGAAAATTTTTGTTTGAGGAAGGAAAGCATGATGGGAATACTTAAAAGAGGTCTGGCACAAATGGTTAAAAAGATGATGAATCAGTGTAGGTTCTGGGCAATGGCTACATTGGAATGTTAGTTATCTTGAAGCTGTTCTGTTCTGTTCTCTAAATCCTGAGATGGTAGCAAGTCAACGTCTGTAACATATACATAGTTGGAAATCAGCAGAATCTTGGAGCTTGCTTTCTGTAGGCTTGTTTTTGTCTGAACGAATGCTCTGTAAGTTCTTTGGGGAAGAGAGAGACTCCAAGTTTTGTACTAATGCAGGTTGCCCAGTTAAGCGCATGCATATGTAATAACCTAACTTGTAACCCCTTCTACTATGGAGTGGCATCTTAGTACTATTGTCTATGGAGATGGTATTGAAGACCCTTTTCTACATTTAAAATTTCATAAGCCTCTTAACTTTGATGTTTCAACTGAAATAGGGGAAATTTTAATTTAAATCATCAGGTGGGTCTGACCTGAATTAATTATACCAGTATAATACTTTTGTTGTATTATTGATGTACAGTGATCAAATACATAATAAGTGTATTATATTTTGCTCTGTGATTAGTTTGGTCCGATGAAATTTAATTTTGGTAAGAATCTTCTTCAAAAGAGTTAAAAATAGGATATACTTGCTTTGCCATTAATTTGGCCACACCAAACTTGATTCGAATGAAAAAATAATCTCCAAAAGAGTTAAAAATATCATTATTCCATGATAACATAGAGGCATTTTAATGAATAAAGAAAATATTTTAACAATAACATTCAAGGAAAAAAATCTGAACATCAAATTATGTTAATGATTAATTTGTTTACAATTTTTCTTTTTTTTGAAAAAAATGGCCTATTTTTTTAAAAGAATATTCTTAAACAATTTTCTTCCTCAAAGTTTTCTATTTGAAGTGTTTTTTGTATTATTAATTGAATGTATCTAATATTTAAATTTTTAACATGTGTGTTGCTAATATTTTTATGTTTCTTAAGACTTACTATATAAACTAAAATGCTTCGTTATTTAATTAGTTTCTTCATGTGGAATGAACTACGGGGTCAGATTAATGTTTTCTTTTGTAGAGGGAATTCCTTTCTTTAATTGTTTTGAACATACTTTTTATTTGAGCTTTCATATTTGAAATATTTTTTCGCATTTATTTCTTATACAAATAAATTTTTTGGTATACAAGGCAGTGATGTTTTAATATTTATACGAATTTACCTAAAAAAATAAATATAATGTATTATTTTAATTTTAGAGGGTCAAAATGCTAAGACGAAGTAAAATAAACTTACTCTTTTATATACTAAGGTGTAAGGTTAAGGCTATTTTCATGCACTGGAATAGAATTTTCAAAAGTCAGGATGTGCCTTGTAATTTAATTTCTGTCTCGCTGCATGGGGTATGTTTGCTTCGGCTATGCGTGAACCTCATAATTTTGCTTTTAGAAAGACGATTTGCTAGGAAGAATGTCTTAATTCAGTCGATTCCGCTCAAAGATATGTTTCTAGGAACTATTGAAAATGTGCTGATTTATATTATTTTTTCAAAATTATATTCTTTTCTTTGGTCTTTTAGTTTTTAAGTAAGTTTAATTGATCACCACATCTCTATTTGTGGGCTTTAGCCATTTTGATAGGAATGACAACGGGTCTGGTTGGGTCTATCGAGCCCATCCCGGCAGATCCTGAGTCCGGGTGCAGGATTTCTTGGTGGGGTTTGATAGGAATGACAATGGGTCTGATTGGATCTATTGGGCCCATCCCAGCAGGTCCAGAGTCCGGGTTCGGGTTCAGGATTTCTTGGTGGGGTGGATCCCGAATTTTGGCAAATTCACCCGTTGCCATCCCTAATCTTGATTAGCTCATTTTTTTTTTTTTATGTATGGGCATGAGAAATTGGGCTGGCATTGCACTAAGTATGTTGTAGGTGTAGGATGTACAATCATGTGAGAATAAACACGTTTTCATCATACAGATGATGCTTTACAGCAATGGAATTGCCACAAAAACCAAGGTGTAAGAATGCACTAATAATCTGTTGGAAAGGAGACAAGAATAGGACTTCTAACATGATGCTTGGAGTCACTCCAGGATATTGATCCGGGAAGGTACCACATATTCTTGTCGATATTTTTGCCTTCCAACGTCACTTTAAACGACTTCTTCTGGTGAAGCCGGAAAAATCTCAAGATGTTGGGAGTGACTTCGACTGTTAGACCCTCCGGGGGCTCAATATCAACCACATACGTTGATCTACCGATTCCAACGTTAGTCACGGTACGATAAAACACAGCCGATATGACAGAATTAGTGTTATCAACCTTCAGATGTATCGAAGGATAGTTTAGTCCATCCGCCCCTATTGCTTGTGTAATGTTAGAGCAATTGTAGTTCTTGCTGCCTGTTATGAGAGTAACATCTTTGCTGTTGTAGCCCTGTTTGCAGAGAAAACTAACGTAGGAGTCTGTGCCGATGTCATAAACCAAGCCAGGATGCACCGCTGCTCTCGGGTTGATTTCTCCTGAGCCGGAGGCTAATTCAGCCTCCACCGGCTTTATCTTCATCGGTTTTGCTGCAAAAAGTTATGGACATCAATCACTTTGTCCACACTAGAGCGTATTAATTAGTATAGGAAAACACTGAAGCATACAAGTGGTCATTAGAGCAGATTTGATCGCAGCAGGCGACCATCTCGGATGGAAGGATTTGACATAGGCAGCAGCCCCTGCAACATGAGGGCAAGCCATTGAAGTTCCAGATTCTATGTTGAATTTCACCACTCGATCGTCGCCTTCTTCTCCGGTAACTGTGGTGAATTTTGAGTAAGCCGCCAATATGTTAACCCCAGGCGCAGAAATGTCAGGCTGTAGATTTCAAGCTTAGAATGGAGAGGGAACGAGAAAGATGTGTGTAATAAAGAAGCAGTGAGAGAATCTTCGTACCTTGAGAATGTTAGGACTTAATCTAGAAGGCCCTCTAGATGAAAACGAAGCTACGGCAGGGGCGGGGGCTTCCACACTTCTTGTTTTGTATATAACAGCCTGAGCTGATCTATAACAGAACAAGATTGTTAAGATTAAACGTAAGACTAGTGTAGGAAAAGTACCACGTTTGTTTGTGGATCAGAACTTACCTAGTGGAATTTATGTACTTATCCACCCTCTTACCATCCTCAACACTGATATAGGTTCCAATTGCAATCGTAGCGAACGCGGTATCCAAATTTTCGTTGCTGGACATGATGGTGCCTGCTCCACCTAGGTTCCGAACGACAGTATCACCGCCTGCTCCCTGGCAATACACGATTTTCCCTATCACCTTGTCCTTTCTCAGCGACCCGTAATCACAGGCACTGTCACATAGCCATGAACTCAGTACCAACAATGAAGTAATATGATGCCCATGTTAGACAAATCTTGCTATCCTCAAAGATTTGTGTAGGGAGTTCTTGCACTACATGGATACATCATTTCAGACAGAAGCTGAAACAGACAAATACTCTAATCCTCATACCAAGATTAGCAGCTATTCAGGTACCTGGCATTCCCATATAAATCTCCACTGAAGTTTTTCGATTGAGCTCCATTTGTCAAAGGGTAGAACTCCTTCCCAGGAGAAAATGTATTGACTGCAATCCCCTGCCAAGAACAAATGAAAACAGCTTATATATGCAAGAACCTTACACAGTGTCCAGAACTGAGAACAGGCCGGCAGGAGAGTAAAAACATACAGAAATCTTCTCTCCATTGCCCAATTTAACATCAGCATGAAACTGCCTGTCTATGGTGCTGGCTGCCACTGTCATGATCCACGGTGCAGCGTTCTGGACCGTTGCTTCATTAGGTCCTTCGTTCCCTGCTGCACAAACGGTCAGGATCCCTTTCCTGGAGGCGTGGAACGATCCGATGGCTATAGGATCCTGAGTGAAACTCCTGGATGCTCCACCAATGGATACTGATATGACATCCACTCCATCAGCAATGGCTGCGTCGAATGCGGCTAAAATGTCCACATCCTCGCAGCCGCTGGCCCAACACACTTTGTAACTTGCTATGCGTGCTGATGGCGCCCCACCGCGTGCTGTTCCTTCTGCAATGCCGTATAAACTTGCCCTTTCCACAAACACGCCGGCGGCGGTGGAGGCGGTGTGTGTTCCGTGCCCGTCGGTGTCCACCGGAGTAGTCTCGTAGGGTTGAACGCTGTGTGCGAGATTGAAGTATTGTGCGCCAATGACCTTGCTGTCAATGTTGGACAAGCATCATTACTAACATATACGAGGGTAAATTTGATTTTTTGCAAAATTACAGCTACAACCACTAAAGGGTATTAATGTAATATTTTTTAAAGAGTGTTTGTGTAAATTGTGCCTTTAAATAGGAGGGTAATTGTAATTTTTGCAAAAGACAAGCTGTGTTTTTTTGTGTCTTGTCCTAATCTCACGAGTGTCAATGCAATTTACCTAATATATAAATAGCAGCATAACTATGTTTGTGCCCCTTAGTTATTGCTTAATTACAAATAGCACCCCTGTTAATTAGAATAATTACATCAACACCTCTTATCACTGATGTTAAATATTAATAGAAATAATTACATCCTGCCCCTTCGTTGTGCTAAATTGCAAGAGTCATCCTTATTATTTGAATAAATTACATAAACAACACTGTTATTGATGGTTTTGTTATACTGACATGAATCCTATCAAGCATATTTTCATCTGCAGTAAAAATCTACTGGTGTGATAAAAAATTTAATGTTGTCTATGTATTAAGTTATGTCAAATCAAATCAATTACAGGGTAAATATTGACCATATGATAATCATTTCATAATTTTATACTAATTACACGGCTCAAATTCGAACAAAATTCAATTTGAGTTAGAACTTTTCTGAAAACGATAAGAGGTAATTTTCATAATTTACACATAATTGTGGAACTGAGCTTTAGGTATGAGTTAAACTTACTTGTTGCAACCAGTGAAATTTCCGCCTTCTTGACATTTGCCCTTCCATTTCTGAGGGGGTGGTCCAAATCCCATATCATTAAAACTGGGGGATTCTACCCATATTCCTGCATGCCACATCAGCAACATCAATGGTTCAAGAAAATGACTATCATCAAATTCAAATTGGGAAGATTTTCATTTAAATTAAGTTTGAGGGATTTGAATCAATTACTTATTGAATATAATATATTTGTAGTGTTATTGATGTATAATTTTAAAAAAATTAATCAATAATATATCACACTTATTTTATATTTATTTGGTTCGACTAAACTTGATTTAAATCAAATGAAATACTTACTAGTTCATGCCCTTCACGTTTGTATTTACATCAATCGATGAACCAAACCCACATGGACGACATTTAATTTTCTTGCAAGACAGAGTTACCTGTATCAAGGAGAGCTACTATGATGTTGCTCTCAGCCAGTTGATTTCTCTTCAATTTCTCCGACATTCCAAGAAAATCCCATGATCTTGTTGTGAGAAGATGCTGTGTTCTGCTCCGAAAGACTGAGACAATGCCTTTTTTCTCTGAAAAATTAGCATTGCACAAATTTAAGTTGCGTGGAAATTAATTAAATGTTTGAAAAAAATCAAGGAGGTGGTGATCGATTAACATAATATTGTCTATCATGCATAACCACGTACGAGATAGTCGTCTTGCTTCATGGGGCAGTAGTCTCGCGGCGAAACCATTGAAACTCTGTCCGTAGCTATGTATCTTGGAGTTCCTAGCTATTGTTTCACTGAAAATTACACCCATCGTATATTCTTGTAAGAGTACTTGAATTAAGCTTCCTCTCATTAATGGATGTTAATTATTACAATCTATGTCTTGATTGTATGTCCTGACATCCGGTTCAGTGAAATTGGATGCTACTTAGACTATAATGGGATGTTAACTGCTGTTTCAGCAGCCCGTGTAATTATTTTAAGAGAGCTCATTGTAATTGATACTAAAAATTTACGTGGCGGGAATGTAAGAGATAGAGTAGTAGCATAGATAGTGTCAGTACTCTCCAATTGCCTGTGCAAGAAGGTTGTGGTGTACATCCATCAATGAAATCCTGTCCTCCGGCAGTTCTCCCATGTAAACAATGTACGGCTGTCCGAACACAACACAAAATCTCATGAGTTCACCAGTTCTTAATTGAGTACAATGACATGCACGTAAAGATTTTATATAAGTGACGTGTATAAATAAGGGCCCGGCGGAGTGGACCTTTCTCTCATCGTCGGCAGACGCATAGCGTGGCCTGTCAAAATCAAGAATACATAGACTGAACAACGTAAACAGTACTAGGTTCTTTGACATCATCTTCGTAGAACTCGAACTTTTACGTGTGAATTCAGTGTGTTTTGTTGGTGAAAGTTTGATGGAGTGATAAAAGCATATATGTATATATATATATATATATGTATGTATATGAGGTTTATAGGTAGGTAAAAGTAAAAGTGAGAATTAGAAGGCATGGAAGGTGGATCGTCCCACTAAGGAAGAAGATTGACCACAAGAAATCCTGATTCTAATGCGTTAGAACATCCCTGCAACCTTTTATTTTACTAAATCTGCCTGAATTATTATGGAAATTAATAAGAATTTGTACAGTCAAATTTTATTGCATATCAATCAAAATCAGATCATGTTTCTTAATCAAATAGGACAGTACTGTTGGAAAATATTACGTATATAGAATTCTATACCGAAAAATGTAATAATATCTGTGTATTACTGATAATTATAAACAGAGTATGTCAAAGAGAGAAACATTAGAAGTTTACCGACACTTGTGATATGCTTAAACGTGTTATCATATGTTAAACGATTATCTCATTTAAAAGTTTAAAATTAATGACCTCTTATTTGTTTTAATTTTGATACCATGTTCAACGACTACGTTATTTATAAATTTAAACTATTCGAGAGGAGATTTATTTAATTTTTTATATTTTAATAGAGTACAAGCGTTAATTATATCATTAATTTAAGTAATAAATCGTCATAAATTTTTTAAAAAAATTAAGTAAAAGTAAAAGTTGGAAATATTTTCATAATGTAGCTGGAAAATTACCCAAATATTTTCTTTTATTTAGTATAGAAAAATAAGTTAAAAAGGAAAGTTACAAAATATTATAAGAAATTTAATATTAAATTATGATTAATTGTCATGATTAAATATTAAGCTAGCACTCCAACCCCAACACGCAAAAGAATGAGGACGTTGAGCCTCGAGACACAAAAAATAAAATATAATAACTTTTTTTATATTGAATCAAATCATGACTTGAAAATTATGATAAATCAATATTATCCATCACATTCAAATAAAATCGGTACAACAAAATTAAGTTTTGATCACGAGTACTGAACATTTTTTTTGTTATGGTTCTAAGTTCTAATTATTGTCAAAATATTTGTCATGATTTTTACCTTACTTGCAGAAACAATAAGTATTTATAGTCATCATAGTTAATTAATATTTACACATATTTTCACTTTTACCGCTGAAATTCGCTATAATATTTCTTCTGGTGAGATAAAGTAAATTTAGGATAATTACACTCTTCTTTCTCGATGTTTGGTGTAATTACACGTAGATCCTTTGTGGTTTGGGAAATTACACCTAGCATCCCTAAGGTTTGCCTACATCTAATAAATAAGTCTCTCTGTTAGTCAAAATTTATCAAATTTATTGATATTAATAAAAAAAATCAGAAAAAATCTATATTAACCTTGATTGACTTATTGCAGGTTAAATAATTTTTTCGAACTAAACTACCCATATAACGATGAAGATAGATCTCCTCACATGCATTAACGCATGAAGAAGTATGAGAATAATTTGGTCATAAAAATTTTTTGACCTGCAAAATATCAGTAATAAGTCAATCGAGGGTTAATATAGATTTTTTTTTTGTAATTTTTTCTTGTTAATATCAACCAATTCAGTGAACTTTGACTAACGAATGGACTTATTTGTTAGATGAAAACAAACCTCATAAGTATTAGATGCAATTTTTCAAATCAAAAAAATTTACATATAATTACACCAAATCTCGATGAGAAAAGTGCAATTATCCCATTATATTATTTTCCCCTACTCGAAATAGTAGTCCAAAAAGCACGAAAGTTGAATCGTCCAAAATGCAACATGTATAATTATTTATTTTTTTCTTTACAATATTCTTTACTACTCTTTTTTTAATTTAAAAATGATTATGGGATTTGTCTTTTCAAATAAATATTATTAATTAAATATTGTCAAGCATTGGTTTGTTTTAAAAGAAAAAAGAAAAAAATAATAATTGTGTACGAATAAGGATATAATAACATGTAATTTGTCGATGCGTTAGTTGACAAAATATACACCACATGAATACGTGTACTGCACCAATTAAAATATTTTTAAATAAAATGTTTTTAATTTTATCTTTTTTAGGAATATTCTCAATAAATTAAAGAACTTGTCTTCAAGAATAAAATTTTACTTTCTCAACTACGTATTCTCCCTATTAATATTATAATCATATTATATTATATTTTTTGTCTTCCACTACGTACTTTTTATACTAAAATTATAAAAAAATATATTTTTTTATTTAATATTAACATCGATAAACATCGATCAAAATTGGGGAGAGACTAGGGCCATATTCCAAGTTCCAAGATATATTGCTAAAATCGGAAAACATTCACATTCCCCAAGACCCAAACAAAAAGCAAAAATAAGAATTACCTCACAAACACGATTTTTAGTTATATGCAGTTGAAGATGGTTACGTACATTGTGAATCACATGTTCATAATTAAAGGCCGACGCGACATGAGAGTTTCACCCCTCGTGCTCGTGCTTACCCAAAACTCGTGCTTGCCCAGAAGACCTCGTGGTTACAGCACACGTACACTTTGCAGCATCGGGGACAGTGATGACACAATTTGCTTTCTTTTTAAATAATTTTATATTACATAATTAAATTATAAAGAAATTTTATCCTATAATTTGATATAATTATACATAAACACTTTATAATTTAAAAAAATTACATATAATACTCATGAGATTTACTTTCGTTTAAAATCTCTTTATTAATTAAAATTCACATAATTTATCGATATTAAAATAAAAAATCCGATAAAAATCCATATCTACCTCTGATTGACTTATTATTGATTTATTACAGGTCAAATAAATTTTTTATAATCAATTTACCTTATATATTTTTATACGTTAAAGAATATAAAAAATTATATCTTCATCGTTATAAGAGTAGTTTATTCAGTAAAAATTTATTTAACTTATAATAAGTAAGTAAAAAATTAATCGTGGATAAATATTACGTTTCATTAATCTGAATTTAATGACTTTTGATTAATGCGCAATGACCTATTTATTAGAAGGTTGCAAATATCAAGAAATTATATGTAATTTTTTTAAATTACATAAAATTTACGTGTAAATATATTAAAATTTAGAGGGAGTGTAATTATCACTGTAATTTAATTTCTTGGATTAAGGTTGATTAGTGTCGCTTAAAAAGTCGATTCTTAGAATTGCCAACAAAAATTAATGTCTGCGCTGATTGTTTAAATTTATAATATATTTGTAGTTGAATGTCAGTGTGATTATCCTTTTCCTTTTAATTATTAGAAGACAAAAAATATATATATATATAATCAATTACACACCTTAGAAAAAGGAAAGAGGCAAAATTAAATAAATAAATAAATAAATGTCGAAGGGGTAGTTGCAGGCTTGCAGCTACATACGGCGCCGACTGTAAATATTGTCCCCTTATCTTATGTGTTTATGATAAGGTAGAATAACTTTATAGGATAATTACACTTCTTTTCCAATTATACTTATTATATATGAGGTTTGCCTACATCTAATAAATAAATTTTTTCATTAATCAAAATTCATCGAATTGGCTGATATTAATAAAAAATTAGAAAAAAATCTAAATTAACTTTAATTGTCTTATTACTAAACTTATTGCATGTTAAATAAATTTTCAAACTAAATTACTCTATAAACTAGTGAAAATATACGTCCTCATATATATTAACGCGTGAAGACGTATGGGGGTAATTTGACCATAAAAAGATTTATTTGGCCTACAATAAACCAGTAATAAGTCAATTAAGGGTTAATATAGATTTTTTTCTAATTCGTTTTTGCTAATATCAGTTAATTTAGTGAATTTTAACTAATAGAGGGACTTATTTGTTAGATGAAAGCAAAATTTAGGGGTGCTAGTTGTAATTTTCCAAACTATAGAGGGTCTATGTGTATTATCAAATCTCAGAGGAATGGAGTGTAATTATCCCTAACTTTATATACTGGGGGATTTTGTAATACATAGCTTTTATTCTAGTACTCAAAATAAGTTATAATTTTTTTTTAAAAAATTAAGCAATAGTAAAAGTCGAAGGTATAAATAGTGAAAAATAAAAAAATATTAAAGTTGAGATATTCGAAAAAATAATTTGATATTTATAATTTTGTCAATGAGATATTGAGGATAGCAAAAAGTTGCTTATAATTTTTTGTTAAAAATAAAAATTGTATCTTTTTTGTCTTTTTGGCCATATACTTTTATTTTTCCGCCCAATTTTAAACAAAAACAAAATTGAATTTTGAAGGAATTTCATATATATCGAGTTTTACTTCACCTTTGTCTATGCTTTCACTTCTTTTATATCCCACTTTGCATCCCAATCAAATAAACTCTTAATAACATTAGCCAAACACCCTAAAATTAGGTCGGTACATAGTCAACAACTTTAAATTAATCATATAATCACCTTGAGAGAAGTTAGAAATATATATATCAATCTTAACTGGCTAAAATTTTCTAACATTTAAAGTACCGCGAGTAGAATCAAATCCCATCATAATGTTTGGATTTGTGTTTTGGGTATTTTGTTTTGGTATTTTTAAGATAGAGAGAGAAAAATAGAGATAAATAAGTGTGTGTTTGAGATAAATGGTATGTTTGGATTTGTGTTTTGAGATAATATAAAATAGTTTAAAATAAATGGTGTATGTTTGATGTTGGGATTTGGGAGACAAAATTTACTGTTGATTGTCAAATCATATCTTTTTTATATATATAAATATGTATATATATATATTTTTATGTTTAGTGTTGCATTTTTGTTGACAAAAAATACTGTTTATTATCAAGTCATGCATTTTGTAATTATATTTATATATATAAGTTTGTGTACATATATTATATATAAAAAATTAAAAAACAAAAAAACACCCAGATAAGGTATAAAAATAGAAAAATAAACATTGAGTGTGTTTCGTTTTGTCTCGGGAACTGCCCAAAACCAAACAAAACATAAAACCAAACAAAGCCCATGTTTTCGATGCCAATATGGTGGTACAGATTCGGACGTACGCCCGTCGCTACCATCTCTTAACCAAAATCAAAACAAGTACAACACCACATAATATGAACTAAACTTTCAACCAATCACATAGTCCAGGAGCTCTCTATGTAATAACATTAATTTCCATTATAATTGTCAGAGTCATTCATATATAGTTCAACATCCATTATATTATATGTTCCATCTATATCTGCACATACAATATGTAGCCAAACAGGACCTCACGCGCGTTAAAAAACACACATATAGATATGCCAAGAATAGATAGCCCGGCCCGTAATTATTATATATATATATATATATATATATAATATGAATCGTTTTGCCTGTTCTGACAATTGATACTATGATGCAATTACTTGTCGAGGCTGAATCAGGGCCCGTAGGCCGTCGCGATAGGTTGCGGTCAGCCCGGGTGAGAAGCGGGGGTTGGGCTGGGGGTGGGCTAATTCAACACGATATCGTCTCAACAGTGTAATTGCTACACTTTTCAGCTCCACTAGCGCCATCTCTTTCCCCAAACACACCCTAATCCCAGCCTGGAATACCGGGTATTTGAAAGGGCTTTCGGGCCAGAAAACGCCCTCTCTCAGCCATCTTTCGGGCCTGAACTCGGAGCAATCTGGCCCCCAAATCTCTTCCATTCTTCCCATTGCGTAGGGGTGATAAGTAACTCTAGTGCCCCTTTTCACAAAACTCCCGTCCGGCAAAACGTCGTCCTCCGAGCAAAACTTTGAATCGAACTGGATCGGTGGATACAGTCTCATGCTCTCGTAGACTGATGCATGCAAGTAGTGGAGCTCCCGCATTTGTTCATGGCTGGTGAGCGTCTCGTCAGGCCCGATCACCGCGTTGGCCTCCTTTAATATGGCGGCCTCCACTTCCGGGTGGCGCGACACCAGCCAGAAAAACGTTGTCAGAGCGGAAGCCACGGTGTCACGGCCCGCCAGGAGGAAGCTTATGACTATGTCCCTGAGATACGTATCGTCGCTGATACTGCTCATGAATCTCGACAGAAGGTCTTTCTGATCGGAAAATCCGAACTTTCGCCGTTGCCTGATGACCTCATGAGCTAACATGTTGATAATCTTGATGGCCCGCCGGAGTTCTCTCTCGCTGCCGATGTTCAACAGTCTTTTGATCTTCCAAACGAGTGGGGAAGCCGTCATGGCTCTCTCAGCCGAAAGCTTCGACGCTAAATCAAATGAGACTGCAAATTCAGACAAAGGCAGCGACAGTTCTAAACACTTGGGGTCCAACCCGAATGAAAATCTGCAAATACAGTCGAACGAGAATCGTCGAAAAACATCTTGTAAATCCACAACTTCTTCCCCCCCGGAAACCGATTCCATCAGGGGTATTAACCTGCGATCGATTTCTTGATGGACGACTTCGATTGCGAAAGCCCGGATGGAGACCCGACCCAGTTCCAGACTGGCCATTTTCCTCTGAAATCTCCAGGAATCACCATCAACGTTGAATATTCCCCGGCCCAAGAAATCGCCCAAGATTGCGGAAAAGGGCTTCCCTTTCGGGAAATTATCGAACCTGGTTTTCAGCATGTACTCAACGTTGTCGGGATTGGCAGTGATGGTGTTGTTAAGAACGTGGATATGGATGGTCCGAGTGGGGGAATTTCGAAGCAGGTGAGCGTACCAATCACAAAGATTCGGGAACTGGACAGCCCACCGGGATTCAATGTATGATTGGCAGATGTCGCAGGTACACCAGACCCTCAACCTCAACAAGCGGAGGACGAGCAAGACGATGATGATGATGATGATTAGAGGCAAAAACAGGACGAAAATCCAGGAGCCATGAAAAGACTGATGAAGCCAAGAAGATGTAGACTCCATGGACAAAAATTATGAAATAATTAAGAAAAGAAAGAAATCAAAAAAATCAAAGGATGTAAGAACGAACACCACGGGGACTACAGATATATGTATATGTATATGTAATAACAATACATATAGTGAAAAGGAAAAGAAAAGGAATCTGGTTTCTATCAACAATTGTTTTTGTTTTTGCAGTTAATTGAAAAGAGTACAAATGTTCACATGAGGATATAGACATATATTTATAAATATTTATGTAGTAGGAAATACTTTTTTTTTTTTTTTTATCCAAATCAGCCTTAATCGGACTTAATTAATCATATAATAAGTGCAATATATTTGTTATATGATTGGTCATTTTACCTGAACTGTACACCAATCTCACAACAAGTATTGCACTTACCTTACAGTTAGTTCAAGTTCGATTAAATTCAATTTGGATTAGAATTTTCTATATATTATATATGATTAATTTATTATATAGAGAAATCTAATAAATTAAATCACGAGTTTAAATTTCACTGACAACATAGATCCCCAACTTCCAACTGTTTACTAAAACTAAAAGGTTATGCCTGATAAGGGTGGATTTGGACTGACAACAATAATAAACAATTAAATAATATGTTAGTGAAGTTACGGTGATCAAATTTAATAATATTTGAATAAATTATGACGAAAATAATATTTAGTGATAGTATATATGTTTAAATATAAAGTAATAAAGTGAGAGAAAATGAAATAAGACTAAAAGCATGAATAAGGCGTGGGACGGGGGAGAGGATTAAATAGAGAGAGTAGAGATGAGAAAGACATTATTGTTATTATTATTATTTATTACCTTAATGAAGTGAAGTTTTAATTTTGTACAGATTCAGACACGTGCGATTATTCTTTCCATTATATATATACCAAGTACCAACCACTTTGTAGAAAATCGGACAAACTCACTAAGCACACACACTGTGTCTGCTGGTGGGACACGTTCTCATGCTCCCTCGACTTGCTAATTATTTAATTAATTAATTACTATAGTTTGTGAAAATTGATTTTTTTAGTTATTTGAGGTACGGTCACTAATTAATGTTGTCACCTATGTATAATTTGTCCCTTCCTACGTACGTAACCAATAATTGTATACTCATGTATATATACATTTATATATTAATTAATACGAATGTGATTGAAGTATTCATTTGAATATAATTAACATGGTACGAATATTATGTATTTCGTACATGTTAATTGTATTTCGTATCTCATTGATTACGTGATTTTTATTTTTGGTCCCGTAACTTATAAAAATAAACACTTTTAGTCCCACCTCACCTTTCGATTGAAGATTTAACGGAAAAAGCCATGTCTTTTGCATATGGCCATAAAAGTGCGAATCTTATAACCAATAAAATTATAAGTATAAAATCCAGCCCCTAATAAAATTACGAAACGAAAAACGCTATTCTCCAAAAAATATAAAGTATATATTTGGCATGTATGTGAAAAGTAAAATATAAAATGAATACCAATCTTAGATGGAGAATAAAATTGATCTTTTAACACACATAATATAACATGAGATAATGAATTTTGAAATAATTGATTTTAGAAAAAATAATTATGGCATCAAGATTTATAATTTTGATATGTAATTATATAATTGTAAATTGCAGTAAATGTCAAAACTAACCTCATACCAACTGGATATCAGACATTATAATTAAAAACAAATTTAGCGTGCTAAATTGCAGGACTAAACAAGCATATAAAACAGTAAAAGAGTTGTTAAATCATCAACGAATAAGTGTGTACATATATATATATATATATATATTTTCTTTCTTAAGGTTGAAGAAAAATAATATTTGTAAATGATGAAGCCACGTATTGATGATCAACACTGTAATTGATTATTCACTTTAAATAAATATTCATTTTAAATTAATTTATATACATATATACACACACACACATGCTATTATATAAGAAAATTCTTTGTCGTATCAATTTTTTTATACTTTTTTTTTTTTATTATCTAGTATTAAGTTTTTTTTATATGCTCGTGAAAACTGACGAGGACTATAATATATATGAATGAGCTGGGAAAGGGGATGGTGCGGATAACAGGTAAGATATTTTGATAGGATGGGTGGGAAGGTGGGTGAATAGTTGGACGTTGCTGATAAACACGCCACGTTGCCTACTTGTTGTTATCCACACATGTGTGCGCCTCTTCTTACACTATTAACAATATTCATTTATATATATACTATTTTTTATTTATTTGACTTTTTTTATATTTAAAATTATATATGTAGTCACTTATGCTTTTATAAAAAAAAAATAAAAAAAAATGCTTGTGCTAGTTTTAGTTTCTCCTTATGTTAGTTATATTATCTTCACGTGGATTTGGTGTAACTACATATAATTTTTTATAATTTGATAAATTATAATTGATATTTTTTACATTTGTTTTTATATAACAAATAGATATATCTGTTAGTAAAATTTATAAACTGTGTCGAAATCAACAAAAAAATTAAATAAAAATTCGTATTTATCTATGATTGATTTATTGTAGATCAAATATTTTTTTTCTAACCAAACCACCCTTATTTCGTCACATGTTGATGTATGTGTAGAGATAGATTTATTTGACTCATAAAAGTCATTAATAAATCAACTCGGGATAAATATGAATTTTTTGTTCAATTATTTTTTATTGATATCAGAAATACGTACTCATAAAATTTGACTAATGAATAGATCTATTTGTTCGATGTATTCAAATGTTAGGAGTACTAAATATATATATTTTTAATTTACATTAAATATTAAGGGAGGAGCGTTGTAATTATCATCCTTTATTATTATTTTTTACAACCAAAAGAATGTACTATTTTATTGAAGTATTAATCTAACAAATAATTTAGGGATAATTACACCATTCTACGTTGAGGTTTAGAGTAATACACATAGAGTTTTCTGTGATTTGAAAATTTACGTCGTACTCTTAAAATGATTTCTATCTAACAAATATACCCCTGTTAGTCGAAATTCATTAAATTAATTAATATTAATCAAAATTCAATAAATTTCGACTAGTAAAAGTTCTATTTGTTAGATGGAAACAATATTAAGGGCAGTAGATGCAATTTTTCAAATTATATGGGATACACATGTAGTTATCCAAATAATTTAAGTCAAAATCGAGATCTTTCGCCCTCAAATTAATTATATGATAAGTGAAGGGGACAATTATTTAATATATATTTTAATTAAAAATCCTATCATAAAATATTTATTTGACTAGTAACAAGTTACTAATAAGTCAATTAGAGGTAAACATGAATTTTTATTTCTACTAACATAAATAAATTCATTGAATCTTGACTTATGGATAGTGTCTTTTTCTTAAATAGAAACACACGTTAAGAATACCAAATATTTTTTTTCAAATCACAGAGGATGTATGTGTAATTATACCAAATCTCATATACTTATTTTATCGTTTTTGATAGATTCTTGGGAAAAAAAATAAAAAAATAAAAAAAGATATTAAAATATATTCTAAAAGTACTTACAAAACATTTAAATCATACAATAGTTTTGCTATTGTAGGCAGAACAAACCTTATAATCAGAATGATGAGATGATATGCTTCGCCAATTAAAATTCAATCGACAAAAGCTTAAAAGGCACACAAAAAAAAAAAAAAAAAAAAAAAAACAAGAAAAGACAGAAACGGAACTGAAGTACCTGAATGATGAATTATAGGAAAAAAACCATAAAAATGATGAATTATTGGAGTAGACTTAGTATTAAGAGGACAAGTGTCGGATTTCCTGATCCATATCATTTCCAGATTTTTATTTCCTTTTTTACGTTTTAATTTTCTTTTTCCGGAAAATTAAAATGTCAGCCAAACAATTATCATGTCAAAGTAATGTTTGGCAGATTGGGCTGATGTCTACAGTTTCAGGGCGCATTACGTTCGGCATAAGCTGGAGCTGTTCAACACTTGTGATGATATCATAATTAAATCACAATCTTGTTATCATTATAGTGTATTTTTCAAATATTAAAAATAAATACTTATAAATTGTAATACGAAAGAAAACTGGTGTTCGGGCCCAGTTGGTGTATATAGAATAATTTATACCTCCTCATATATATTATTCTGTGAACATGTATAAAGAGTATTTCGATTAGAAAATATTTGTTAGTCGGCCAGTAATAAGTCAATTTTGAGATAAATATAAAATTTTGTTGAATATTTTTTTAATATCAATAAATTTACTAAATTTTCGCTAAGAGATATATATGAGTTAATGGCGGGCAAACATTATCCTAGATAGGATTGGCACTTGTGAGACATGGTTGGCCGGCCACCCCCACATCAATCAAAACATATATAAAGCAACCATCCTTTTTTCCCCATCATCCTTTGCCTCTCAAACGTTTTTGACAACACATTACGTTGTACTCTTTGATTCTTCTCCTCCCGCTTCTTTTCTTAATTTTAAGTTACTATGATGTCTGCACTTCTCGATGCTACACTCGATGTTTTGTGTAAATGTGTTTAAGAATTGTTCATATATTTGGTACACGCATCATAATGTATCATACCTGAATTACAATTTGGTGTCAGCGTGTCAAAACATATCGTTTGGTGGAGTACATGAAATGTATTCATAGACAACAATCATCGTACTCTAATCTCTTTCTCCTACTCGTCAAAACCCAGGACACCAGCATATTGCAGATCTGAGCAGAACATGAAAAACTCATCCAAGCAAGGCTTAGTTACTGTTAATCATTTGTGAGACTCGAACGTATGACTTCTTGATTAAGCGGTACTCGACTACTTGTGCATCCTGTCTTCCTGTTTCGACTCGTGGGCTGGAACCATGACGGAGATAAAGCAGATAATAAGCAACGCACCAAACGAAAAGTCGACCCACTAACCAATGTGGGATGATGGAAAATAGTGATTAATAGTGGGTCGAGTGGACTAATTACAGTGGTTAACATAGGATTAAGGCCCACTAATCATCCTTAATCACAGAAAAGTTGGTACAAGATTGACTCCAAGCATTGAAGGAGGGCCCCCACACATCAACAGGCTCATGTGAAGTGTCTCTAAAAGAAATCTTTAATCCAATAAGCTGGATTAATCAACTCAATCGATCACATACGTTGTAACTGACCATCAGACAACTTACATAAAGCAGATTAAGCAAATGATGTCCCGTCTAAATATTAAACAACACTACGGTGAGCAGAGGGTGAGGGGGAGGTGTAAAGGAAGTCACTAGAAGAAGCACAAAAATGACAAAATTAATAGTTGTTCATATGTCAAACTTTCTTGTCAGTTTTTTGATCATTCACGGATTAAAAGAATATGACTTTATCCTTGTGTGAAGAGAATTCGAATAAAATATGCAGGTTCCATAAGTCTGATGATTGAATAATTTAAAAACACGGACAACAACTGGCTATGGGACCGATAACTTTCACAACGAGAAGCTGCTGATGATGCAGGAAACGAAAGTGAATGCGGAAGGTGGGACATGAGAATCGCTCAGCAAAGCACGTGGTGAATCTTTGTGGAGCCGTCCCTACAGCGGCCATGGTCCTGCTGAAACATATAGCATGTTACATTTACATATTCTTGTCAAGTTCAATGATGCAAAATAATTATGGTCCAGAGCCAAGTTAAAAAAAGAAAGTTTTCTATTTCGGTATCATGCCTGAAGGGTTGCTAGCAACACGACCATATGGTCCAGACCTGTTGAGCTAATTTTTGCAGCTTTCATGGAAAAAAGTTGCCAGCATCTTGCAGATATGATATCCATTCGTATCCAATTTCAGCAAACCAACAAAATAACAGCTATTCTTCAAGCCATTATAACAAATATATCCACATCAATGGACACGAGGTCTTGAATGTGTAATTTTATAAGATATTCAAGAATGGACTACTATCACTGATGCCCATTGCATATATATATAATATATATATATATAAGTGCTTTTCTAAGGGATTAGTGGAGGTCGTTGACGGCAGCTGCAACTTGACAGATTCCAGTAAGTTGCCTGTGTAAAAAAGTAAAAGCTTCCAATTTGTTTTAATGGTTTGAGTAAATTTCATGTTTTCTTCAATCTAAAGGAGAAGCCATCAGTAGAAGCTTCTACCGATCATGTCCTAAGGAACGGGGCACGTCATATTCTCAAACACTCGCGTCAATCTGCACCTAGTGGATTTTCGTATTTCCAATTCACAATCAGCATTGTTAGTTCGTATAGAACAAACTTTTGCCCTCCAAACAGACTGTCCCCCACTAAATGCTTGTTTTCTACTATTAATCATCAGCAGAACACTACACAAACATAGAAATAAGGGGTCACCACATATTATTCTCATATGAAAGCATAGTGTTTGACTGGATGCTGAGTGATTATGATTCTCTCTGACTCTTAGAGGAACCTAATTCACTAAGTGCTCACTCCCTTTCATGGTTGGTGTCTAATCAACTTGTTAAACCGGAAATGAATTAACTAAAAACTGCCGTAAACAGCATTGCACAAGTAAAGGAAAAAGTTTATAATGAACGAAACGAGTAATATAGATAACTTGCAGCAGTTAAAGCCTCTATGTTACATATGCTAAAAGTCTATAAACCTCATTCGGCAACCATATCTTCCTCAGAACGTATATTTTTTCTCTGAAGTTGGTCATGATGTACAAACTATAACCAATCAATGCTTTAAGGAAAGCAAAATAAGCAACTTAAAAAAATTGCAAGATTTCCCATGAGAAATCTGACTTGCAATTGAGCATTATCAAACAACAAAAATGTCATTTCATGGGCGGTGGAATGAAAAGAACCACCACCACCAGTAATGGTACCGGCTTCTTTTTCAAGGGTAAAGTTCTCCTTTTTTTTTTTGTCTCTGTGATGGCCATATCTTACCAACTGCCCAGCTTTTGCCCTTGCAAGATTATCAACAATCAACCATTTAACTGTTCTCTGCATGTGGAAGTAGTCTAGTTTTATTCATATCCAATAAGAACACTTCTTTTTTCTCCACATGCATATATGATTGTGAGCTATAAATGTTACATCCAAAAGACAACAACAGACACAAGGACGATGAGAAGTGAACATCATCACGGCAAGTTTGAATTCTCATCAATCTTGATTTTATAGCGAGCCTTCATTTAGATGTTAGGAGAATTATGGCGTCCTAATGTCTTTGTACATAGTAGCATCATGGAGTTGGTACATAAGAATGAGAAGACACAAAAGAACAGAATTCAGCAGCTCTTGCTTGCTATCACATCCTCATTGCTTAAAGGTTATCTGAACAGCACACGTCTCAATCTTTCATGAACTATTTGATGTATCACCAAACACATTGAAAGCATAAGAAGACTTTTCCCTCTATCTAACATTTTTTTTTTTGCCTAAAAAGATGTCCTGTTCTTGTGAAACCAGACAGATCCTTAATCTACTCAAAAGCATTCTCAACATGAAAATCTTGCAAGAAAAAGAAACAAATTAGCTTCATATGAACTTCCTCAAAACACAGGAACAATGATCAAATGTGGATGAAATTCCCACTACAGGCAAACTTTATACAAGAAAAAGAATCTTGAAAAACTTAAAAACACTATCATTTGATTTTGACCTCTACTGAATTGAAAAGCTAATCAATCACTCTCACAACGGTCAGTTATAGTAAAACAAACACAATAAATTCAGCAATCCACTCCAACAAAAGCTTCATGCACTTCAATGGTTAACCTACACTTTACAGAGTTACATTAAGGGACCAGATCTGTGAGACTACCTGCCTGCAGATGGACAAAAGTAGAATACAAACAGAAATGTCTCATCTTTTTCATGAAACTCTCACACCCACAAATCAAGATTTCGAACAGCACTTCCTTATCCAAATTTATACAGGATTTTTAACGTGTGCAAATGCTAAGAGATATACATAGACTGAAGTGTCCAAACGAAAAGGCAAAATCATACACAGACAAATGCCCATGGCTGGAGCTTTCGAATGAAAAAAGTCGAACCTTCGTGCCAGTATTTTCAACTAAAGCTTCCATAGCTGGAGCTTTATCGAACGTAAATGGAAAAGAATTAAGAAAAATACTACAAGAACTGGGAGTTATTTGGGCACCCAAAATTAGATCGGACAAGCCCGAATGCTTCACCCATCTGACCGAATACATGACCCATTACTCTAGAAAAGATCCAAGATTCTAAAAAAATGTAGAATTCAGGGCCCAAACTAAAGCATTTGCAGCTATTACACGGAGCACGTGGGGGATAAGACGTGCAAAGAGACGATCGTATTCGTACGTATTAGTTCTAGAATACCAAATCTTGTTCCAAATTTATCAATCACCTAAACAGAAATTTGAGCAGGGGGTGTATACACCTTCAAAAATTCTTACACAGAAACTCGAATTAAATTAATTATAAAATAAATATAATATACTTATTATGTAATTAATAACTATTTTCTAAATTATACTATAAATATATTGTATTGATCATATAATTGGTTCAAACTCGATCAATATTTAAGTTAGAATTTAACTTTTTGATGTTTTTTTTTTTTCAAATTTAGGCTTTGCATTAATAATTTTTTCAATTTTTTTCTTTTTCTCAAATTTATTATGTAAATCAGTACATAAAAAATATCAAATCATAGAAAAGGATTAATTATCAAAACACCAAATTTTTAGCAATACCACAATTTATAATTAATAAATCAATCCAAAATTTCACATTCTTGAGGGCCTTTGCATGCATTACCGCTTGCAAAGTACTTCATGACTCTGGATGAATTATTGAATTGAATCTCATCTAACTTAAATATTATAAACAATTCAACTAAAAATAATATTCAATACTTCACTTTATTAAGTTTAATTTTTTACCACAGTTCAAGAAAAAATATAATTTTGGTCTTGTAACTATACATAGGAGGACACTTTTAATCCTCTCTAATTTTGACATAATTTTTTTTAACCTAAAATGAATTATATAATACAAAAATACATTCAATTAATTTTTTATTTTTTATATTCTTATATAGGGTGGATATATGCAAAATTATTTAAATATTTGAATATTTAAATTTGATATAATAATCTTTTGATAACTAATATTAGATATAAGCATATTAAAAATTATATCTATACTAATATAAAAGAAAAAGGGTTTTACACTCACAAATGGCGGTTAGTGACACCGCCGTACCAATTTTTTGTTAAGTCAAGAATGCCCTTCAAATAACAAGATAACTAACTCATTCCACTTTCTAAATTATACATTAACTAATAAATTAGTTTTCTTTTTAGTATCATGCATTAATTCGTATATTTTGCTTTTATTTATAATATATTTAAAATATAAAAAATTATTTATTATATGCATGCAGGAACGACATGCCACCACGACTAGTGTATATAAAAAAGATAACCGAAGAGGGTTCCGGATGGGTCTATGCCAAAACCCGAAACCCGCCCCAAATTACATTTTGTTTGGGCTCCAGACCCGTCTATGAAGATGCGAACCAGCACCAAATGGGTCGGGGCCCCAACTTACCGGGCCTGTTGCCATGACCCTATATTGCGTCCCTAATCACCTATGGTTAAAGCTCTAATTAGCCCTAAAAGTGAAAACAAAGGGTGGATGACTTCAAGAGGATGATGAGTATGCGGATTTTCCTCAACACGTCCGGATCCCGACACCTGCTGTCGATGATAGCCATCAATATCTGCCCTTGTCGAACAACGTAAATGTCCTCGCACGGCCACGCCGAGACTACGCTGTACCCGTCGCCGCTCAACAGGCAGCCGCGGTAGCAGCTTAAGATCAGCATCAACGCCAACAAAAACGCGGAAGCCCACCACGAAATCCTTTGTGCTCTCGACGATCTCTCTGCTCTGTCCATGACTTGCATGTAAGTTTCCGTTTTCTTTGAGATTGTACGTAGGGATTCTAGCTGTCTATTTCTGGGGTTTGGGAGTACGTGGAAGAAATACATACATATATATATATATATATATATATATATATATAGTAGGATTTTGAGTATGAGTTGATGTCTTTTTATACAAAGTTACATATGTAGTAGGATTTTGAGTATGTGTTGATGTCTTCTAATACAAAGTATATATACGTATTACGTACGTACTGAAATACTTGCTAGCAATTTTAGGTTAATGCATGGGTGTTTGAACTAATTAAATTCTATTGAATATTAATTGCAGTGAGTTACGTGCTGTTAAATTAATTATATGTCAAGTATAATCTTGTTATATGATTGGTTTGATTTATTTAAATTTGGTTTAAGTAAAAAAATTCCTTGACCTAGATAGTACTTTTTTCATTTCAATTTATTCCAAAATTGAAAAGGTAAACTACACCTACATCTTTTAAGATTTAACATAATTATGGGTATTCATTTAGTTTAAAAAATTACGGATGCTTTTTCAAATGAAAAATAATTATGTAGTCCATAAACGGTGAAGTGGATGTAACTATTTTGCGATTGATGAATTTTTTTTAAAATAAAAACATATTTGAAAAACTGTAAAAAAAAAACTGAGGGTGGATTAAATAAATTATCCATAAAAAATATTAGTTTTTCATAAAATACTTTAAAAAATTATAACAAATATAAAATTTTAATTTATAATCCAAAAGGCATTTTAGTAATTCATCACAAAATTGAATGAAATATAAGGAAAGCTAAATAAATGGGCTCGTTGTTAGACGTTAAAATCATAGGGTTATTTAATTTCTCAAACAATTATGATTATGCTTAATCTCAAGAGAGATCATTGTAATTTACCCAACTCAAAATCTATATATGCTAGTTGACTTGATATAGTTGATTCGTTCTCTTCAAAATTTAGTCAGTAATTTAAAAATTATTAATCTTTCTCATATCTAATCACTGCAAAATAAATTAATTATTTCATGCATTATAAATTACTATATCTTAAGAACCTTAATAAATTAATGCTATCTATCATATATGAAAATTAATACGAAAATTGATAAATTTTATCTAGTCATAGTAAGATAAAATTAATACGAAGATTTAAATAAAAAATATTTATCACTGTTTTTTATAGTATATTTGTGCTTAAACGTAACCATCCGAATTCTTGGTGAATTTCTTGAGTTCTTTTAAAAGTCGTGTCAGTGGTCAGCCGAAGAGTACAAAATTCTTAAGAAAATACTTCTCTCCACATATCAATAAATTAGGAGTGTTTGTAAAAACTTAACTGATCTTTATTGAAAATAAATTAATTTTTATAAATTTCTTAGAACAACGTTAAATTGAACTAATTTAAGTTAATAGTTGTAAGAATTTGCCATCAACTTTTAAAACTTATCTGTGAAATTTATGATTGATGTTGGAATATTTGGCCCATGACCTCTTAAGGTAGGCCCAAACCCACAAAGGCCCAGTTGCCGCCCCGCCCTAATCCACCGACCCGTTGACCCGCCCCGACTTGACCCGATTACACTTAAACCTAACCCTTCTCCCTTCTCCACATGACTGCTCGTTTTCTCCCCATCTTTATTTCGGTTTTCTCCTTCTTGTTCTTGTTCTCTCCACCGCGCCGTCTCCCTCTCTCACCGTCTTTAATGGCGTCCGTTTATAAAAGCCATTGATGGCGTCTTGTTTGAAAGAAGACAAAAAGAAGAATTATCGCCTTCGTGGCGTGGCCTTTGTAGCGTGACCTTGGTTGTGGTGGCCTCGGTGGCGGGTGCTTTGGTGGCGAGCCTTGGTGGCGTGGGTTTGTCCCGGTTATTGGTTCCCTGAGCCTCTTTCATTCCGTTTTTTGACTATTGATATTATTCTTGTTCTTGTAATCATAGTATGATTCTATAAGGTTTTTGTAACCCTCATTAATCTTTGTGTTTGTTTTAACTTTGGCTCACCGCTTGAGGGTGTAAAAACCCAACAATTGACAATGGGTTCCGATTGAATCTAGAACTTGACTCGAACCATTCTGTTTGAGGCGGATTTTGAAACCAAAATTAGGTCTCGAATTTTTGTATTTTGAATCCTACTATATATTCAAAATGATTCTTTTAATTTTGTAATATATTCTTATATACTTATATATATATAAAAGATGTGTACATTTTATTTATACTTGCATATAATAATTATATTAAGTTGGGCCTCCGCAACCATTGCTAGTGAAATTATAAATATTAAAAATTTCAACCTTTTTTTCACTTAATACGTTTCTTTTCAAACACTCAACTGTTGCGACACTGAACAAAAATTTTCTGTACAATTTTTTTCCACGAGACAAGAAGTTCGGGCAAATAGTCCTGAATGCTAGAAGCTGCATGCAATAAGAGATCAATATTGCTGTTCTGTAGGCAAAAACATCAACTGAAACTTAATCCTCAACAAAGTTAGCAGTACGAGGAAGACTTAAATGACAGATAGCAAGGCATCAAATTTTCATTTCACCTATGAACACCGAAACAATCAGGCTCATTAAATTTTCCTTAACAAAACAAAGGACTTGTTCCACATTAACAGTCCATGCTACTGAGACAGGAGAATAGTCTGACCATGGGTTGCTTGAGTTCCATCTGCATCCATTCATTACAACACAGTTACATCACTGCTGTCATTGAAACGCACAAGAATTGAGAAAATTAACGGTGTTAGAATGTACGTACGTCTTCAATCCCTGGTCCATTAGCGTATGCCCTACACAAATGCCCTGCGTCTCCACCCTCACGACTCCCTTCTTGAACGTAAAGAGATCCGGCCTAACTAACAAAGCGAAACTCACAGGGTCGTGAAGGAAGATTCCTGAAGTATTTGCAGAAACAGAATAAACTACGATGAGACGAGGCAAAATGTCGCAATTTTGTTTAACTAGCTATGAGGATTACCGTAGACGCCATCGGATTTTACATGCCAGTCGCGGTAAAATTTGCACATGTCACATATAAGTTGTGCGTGCTTTCCTTCAGACCTCCTTAGCTCGTCTAGGTGTGTATCTGGGAAAAAGATGTTTAAATAAGATACTGTTTTGACATGTGACAGTGTCAATGAAAATTCTTGTCCAAAATGCACTGTTATGTGATTGGATCGATCCAGCTAGATCTAATCTGGATAAAAATTTTCCCGGTTACAACGATGGAAAACAGAACATTATGAAATTTGGAAGTGATTTAACCTGTCAGTTGTACTTGTGTTGTGATATTTATGCCGACAACATCAATGTTTGCTCCTGAAGTGAATACGATATCTGCAGCTTCTGGGTCGCCGTATATCTGCCAGTCACATGAATTTGAAGTACTAGGATGTCAAATCTATTGGCAAGAACACAGAGAGAATGAAAATAACCACATGTATGAATAAAGTGAGCAGCAGAAATAAATCGCAACATCGTGTGTCTTGAAGGTATTGATCGAAGTAATGCAAAATAAAGCTCCATGTAAGAACTAGAAAAAAATTGACAAATGTGTCAGAAACAAGAATTGGCTCTATGTATGACTTGCATTGGCATTTAATGAGCAATGTTCAGACAATGCTACCTACATTTGCTTCAGCAGCCGGAGTAACGTTTCCTAGTGCAAAGAAAGCTCCGCCTAGTATCACCACTCTCTTCACCTTGCTTGCAAAGGATGAGTCTCTCTTTACAGCCTAAATCAAGAAACGAAGATCTCGAACAATTACAACCTAGACGACTGAAAATTCAAAAGCTGCAACGCAAGAAATAAAGACATGACTTACCAGAGCCAGATTGGTAATGCAAAGAACTTCAGAACTTAAATCAGATTTCTCGGATTTTGGAGAGGACAAAGACCCCATCAGAACATCAGAACAAAAATACGTGGTTTTCCCCCTGTATCGAAGTTTAAAGTATGCTCATCAACAGGGAGACACAAGCTAAACTCAGATATAAAGGCTGGTTAGCCATTCTTCTGTACTCTGTTTCAGCAAGGAAATTAACACTCTTTTCACCTTTAGTGGTTCGGAACTGCCCTCGGCCACAGGAACATCCGGACGTCCAGCAATCTCGCACTATCCTTTTGCATTAAAAATGAAATCGATCATGCATATGTCTCAAAACAAGAAGCTGAAAAACACACACACTCTCCCATAACACAATGGGATTCATTTGAGGAAAATGCACACCAAAAGCAACGCATTGCGTGTGGCGTCGTCTGTGGTAACGTTACCAAAAATTGTTGTCAATCCTAATATCTCTACGTCGGGTGACTGGAACGCCATTAGTATTGCCATGCTATCATCTGCATATATATCAAACAACAGGCCGACGTATATTTCAGAAACATTGAAAATGGCAAGCTGTAGAGCTGGCATGGAGAATCTCAAATCCAGCAACTGGTAAAATTATGTAAGTCTCAAATTCCAGTTACATTCTAGTCCTAAATCTTTCCTAGTTCTTTGTTCTTTTCCATATAATTCCATCATTCATCTGAATTTCTCACTTATCAACTCAGGACAAAGGAAGAAAAGGGTCAATATATCCCAAAAAAGAAAAAAATAGTCAAATGTCATCAATGTTATCAGAATGTAATATTCTAACAGTTCCTTCTACCATGTTTTGGTCTAATACCCAATAAAAACAGAATCCAAGAAAAGCCAAAACTTGAAAAAGAACACACATTACTCAACAATACAAACAATTCTTACTCTTTACAGGTGAAATTTGTAATTCGTTTCAAATAAACACAGATCAATTGAGAAGTTATCAACCAAACAAGACAACATCAACCAAAACAAACCACCATCAGAAAGCGAAAAAACGGCACAGGCATGAGGGTATGTTCTTACCAATGCCGGATCGGTATCAATGATGATTTTTTCAGGTTTCTTGGCAAAAGAGATGTCGGGAACCTCCATTTCTTCTTGATATTACAGCAGAAAAAGGGTCCTAGAATAGGGAATGAAATGGTGTGGCTGTGTATGTATTGTATATACACACACAACACACACGAGGCGGAGGAAAAAGGTGTGTACTCTTTTGTCAGTGAAACAAAAAGGTAGCAGTTGTATTGTCAAACTCTGAGTCTGCTGATGAAGATGACATCCTCTTTACTTTGATAATAACCTAAAATATAGCACGTCAAAGATACGTATATTGCAATAAAGTCGCCGCTCCTGACGCCCCAATACCTTCCTACTCCCAAGCAACACCAATCATATTCATCTCCAAAAATTTGATGGATTAGGTGATATACTCATCTTTTTTTATCTAAGTAACTAAAAGTTGTTAATTAAATCAAATTTGATCCAATTAAATTAATCATAAAGTAAATATAGTATATTTGATTGGTCATTTTTTTAAATTATATAAACATATGATCTTATCATATAATTTATTCAAATTCGACAAAATTCAACTTAAATTAAATTTTTTTCTAATTAATTAGGATTTAATGTAATTTATTCCCTGTGAAATTAATTTTTTGTTTAAGAAAAAAAACCTCTAAAAAGAAAAGAAGATATAAAAAACCCAATATCATCTGAAAAATGATGCAAACAACCCCCTGAATAGGAGTGTACGCGGTGCGGGTTGGGGCAGTTTAGGTAATTTTTTGGCCCAACCCAATCATTGCGGTCTTTAGAAAGCTCTACCCAAGCCCAACCCAACGATCATCAAAACCGCACTTTGCGGTCTAATTGGTTGGGGCGGGTTGGGGCGGGTTTTGCGGTCTTTAGTATATAGACAATCCTATACAATTATATTAGTATTTTGAGACAACTTATGCTTTTATTACAATTATTTTATCAAAAAAATAAATATATTTGTAGAGCTAATTATGAAATATGATATATCAATTATAATATGTAAAAGATAAGCACTTATACATAGCTATATGTTTATTTTAAAAGAATAAAAATATTATTAAAAAAATTATCATTTTTTTATGAATAAGATTGTGAAAAATTTATTAATTCGAATTAAATTATAAAAAACTGATCATAATAATATATAAATATTAAATAAAAATTATTTAAAATAAAATAAGATGGTAATGAAAACAAATTATAACAAAATCGTGATATCATCTATTTCAAGTTCTTGCCTTTTTCAACGGCATAAAAATATAGAAGATTGTCAATAATCAAGAATTAATGAATTAATTGATCTCATCTACATATTTATACATATATATTATACAATACCAACTTGAATGTTTATGCATAATCAAAACTTTTGTATAAACATATGAAGAATTTAGTATATTATTAGTGTTCACCTTCCTCTTCTTCTTCTTTTTCTTCTTATTATTACTACTACTACTATTATCATCATCGCGGTCGAACGCGGTTTATGCGGTCTACGTAAACATAAAACCAAACCCGATTGCTAAAATGCGGTCTTTTTTTAACTAGCCCAATACCAACACAACTCACCTTTAGCCCGCTAATTGCGGTGCGGTTTGGGTTGGGTCGATCGGTTGGGGCGGTCCGACAATTTTGTTGAACACCCCTACCCCTGAACACTCTTGTGCACTATTCTCAAATGACATGAGGAATTTTTATATTTTCTTTATTATAGGGTTCTTTTTTAAACTTTTAAAATTTTATAAGGGGGTAAAATGCATTTAATCCAATTAATTAATATGATTGAATAACTCAAATTTCGAGAATGATGATTCATTGTAAATATTTTTGTAATTTAATGATTAGTAATGGCGTGGCAGATAAATTTTTTCGAGTATTTAACGACTTTAAATATTGCACGTCCACTGCACATAAACGTACAGTAATAGTAGTAATATTTTCTCGCAAAAAAAAAGGTGAAAATATATTAAAACTCCCTCCATTTTATTCCATAATCTCGCATGCAAAGCAGACATTTTTATTTATGTATATCTATATATGATCATATGCTTATTCTAAAACATATATATATAAATTATAGGAACATTAATTTACTACTACAGCTCGTCCTTGGCAAATTTTGATTGCAGAAGAGTCTGGTTGCGGGCGGCGGAGGAGCTCAAGCTTCGCAACCATGTCCCGTCGGCCACTGGTGAGTCCGTCTCGTTGTTCCGGTGCCATGACCAATACGCGTGGCTGCTGTTCACAACCCTCAGACGCGCATGTCCGAAGCTTGGTTCTTGAAAGAGTGAGATTGAAGGACTAGGGTTCTTGAACCTTAATTATTAACATCAATGATCATAACTAGTAAGTTAATACTACGTAAGTACGATCTCAATTTACATACATTATCACGACAACTTGTGTACTACTTTTGTACGTAGCGTTTAGTTCATCAATTACGTTTACCGATGCTTAGATGACTAATAAATGTTGACATATTTCCCGTTATTAGATTAAACATATTTTTTTTCACATAATTTAAATTATTTTGCGTTTTCGTTCTTTAACTTTTTAGGGTAGAATTTTAATTTTTTTTTCCGCAATTTCAATCATTTTATTTATCGGAATTCACCTCCACCAGTGAATTCCAGCGTGAAAATAACTGAAATTGTGAAAATTGAAAGATGCAAGATTAAAATATTACCTTATAAAGTCAAAAGACAAAAATGCTGGCAGAAACGGATCAATAGTAACAAAAATACTAATTTTGAAATATCACCTAAAAAACACATGCTTTTTTTTTTTTTTTTTTCAGTGAGAATGATGAATTCGAGCTAAAAACTAAAATTATGACAAATAAAAAAATACAAAATCAAAATATTATCCTCAAATGTTAAAGAATTAAAAATACCGAATGACCCAAGTTGCGTAATCAAGAATACATTTGAACCTACCTTCACTAGTTTGATCTATTTGAATACCACGAACTTAATTAAATATCAGCGAATATATAAAATTGATCATTCTGCGTAAACTCATATATAGTTAGACATATACAAATACATTGCATACCTCGTAGCGAGCCCTTCTCGATTTCCTCCGTCGCCAATGGTCACATGAACAGGACCACACTGATCCGCCTTGCCATCATAAATCCTAGTCTGCAATTATGCACAATACTCAATTATATACATGTCATGTTCTTTTCCTTGAAAATGCAATGAAATTAAACATGAATTTTGCTCACAAATCGTTCGTATGCGTGAACATGCCCTGCAAAGACCACATCGACGCGAGCCTCGTACAACATTCGTTCCATGGACTTCCTCATTTTTTCACCATCGTCTCTATGAGCACGATTAGAATTGTACCATGGTGTATGGACCACCGCAAACATCCAAGGTGTCTTAACCCTATCCACCTTATTCAAATCAGATTGGAGCCACTTGTATTGATCCGAGTCGACATCGTAGTCAGTGTAAGATCCAAGCATGATTATGTGGGTCCCGGCCACGTTGAACGAATAGTATAGGTTCGTTGTGGACCCACTTTCTTGGTACGGCATTTGCCATCTGGCGTTGTAGGCCCTGAAACCCTGAGGGTAAATTATAGGGAAAGCTTCTTTGTCGTGGTTCCCTTGGGTGACCATCCATGGCCGGGCGCTAGCATAGGGCTCGACCAGGCGGCCGAAGGAGTCCCATAGTGGCTGTAGGAAATCGGCATAGGATAGATCACCTGGTAGTAGAAAAACATCATAGTCCCTTGCACCAATGTGTGCTAGGGTTGATTCTGTCCATTCTGTTTGCCCTAGGTCTCCTGCATTCATACAAAATTTTAGACTGTAGGATCCGAAGACGATCATTTGATACGTATTAGAGTCACGCTGAACAAGAGGTATTCGATTAAAGTTTCATTGTTGTTCATTTATGAAAAAAGAGTTTCGCGTGTTGGGCTCCACAGAAAAAGTACTACTTGACTGCAAGCAGGCGCGTCACATATATTACAAATGATTGACGTATTCGATATGTTCAATACTAAATAATTTGTTTTTCTAATAGTTACTTTTAAATGAGATGATCATTCAATACTTACCAGCAACGGCAAATTCAATGGGAAAAGCCAATGGCGGCGTCCGGAAGCTGAACTCGGGGACGGAGCCACCACATCTGTAGTAATATATCGTGCTAGGCTCCAACGGTCCAATTTTGACATGGTGAATTTCTCCTGATTTATAGAGGAAGTAACGGTAGGAAGCGCTTTCCCCGACTGCCGAATCATTGTATTTTCCGGCGGTCTTCCCATATTCGACTAGCGACTGAACCTTTCTGTCCTTGGTAATCCATGAAATCCTCATATGTTCTTCTCCTGCCAATGAAATATGAACTAGGAATTCGAAAAAACATCAACTATCAGCATGAGTTTCATGTTGTTAATTAAATATATTAAATATTATGATTATTCTATATTTAATAGCTTAAGTTTCTAGACGGCGAGTCATGCATGACGTGTATAATATAAAGACGAAAGCAATTTTGAATTATTGTCCTTTTAAATTGTTTAAACTTTTAAATAATATGATCGTTCTTTACAGGAAAAAAATATAATTTTAGTCCTGTAATTTAGGAGAATAATATTTTTGACCCTTTATAAATTGATTTTCGTAATTTAATCTTGTAACTTTAAATTTTTGACAATTTTAGTATTTATATAGCCAATTTGACTGAAAAATTACATGGGACTTGTAAATGATCCAAATTAATTGCATTTTTAGTTTTGTAGTTTAAGAGGTGGCATTTTCGTCCTGCACGAATTAATTTACAGGACAAAAATTGTGAATAGTTGGGAATGTGTCAGGTCACATACAATTTTTTCGTCAAAAAATGACTAAAATTATCAAAATTTTAAAGTTACAGAAATAAATTCATACAAGACAAAAAGTACCACCTCTAAGTTACAGGACTAAAAAATTGCATCTTTCCCTTGCTTGCATGCATGTAATGAAGTCGAATCCAGAGTACATTAATTTCAAACATCGAATCCAAACTACTAGAAAAGTACATGTATATATGTAAAATGCCGGCACCTGTTGAGGATCAGAATCCGACCCGCGATGCTGCGACGAGACAGACGGCCGCGAACTCGGCCTCGTATATTCCGTTGAACCCTTTGTGATGATGAAGAGGAAGAAGAGAAGATTTTGCAAAAACATTTTCATATTCAACAGATATTAATTATTTATAACTGTTTATGATTGAGAGTGATGATTGCAAAAACATACTATTCTATTTATACAGATTGGAAAGGAAATGTGGAAAAATGTTAGCAGGATTGCAATGGCGTGAAGAAACTAAGTTGGGACAATTTCTGGATATGCTTAATTATTACAACATGGGGTGATGACTAGATATAGATCGTGCAGTGTTACTTACGTGCAGCATTACTGTCTTCATGCAACAGCTTCTCACTTTTCTGAGATTGGATACAACGTACCAGAAAAATATAATGTTTGTTTGTAAATTGTTAGGCCGAGGTATTGTTTTGCACGAACGGTCGAAGTTCATTAAATACTATGTAATGATTTTTTTCATTAAATTTATTTGTAATGAAAGAATGGCCTATGACTTTTAAATACTTCATATCTACACGTATATATAGTCGCCAACGGTGTTGTAGCAATATAGGAAACATTATTATACCAAAATATGATTTTATTTTATTTTTTTTTGGTTACTGTAAAACGTAAAGATCGTAGTGGATAATAATTAGCTGTAGTTCTGTAACGGCTCTTAGCCCTCAATATTTCTACAAAGAGGCAAAACATTAATAGTCATTGCCGAAACTCATACATGACAACTAGTTTGATCATAGCTAAAATCATAGTAAATATTGATTAACGGGTGAATAGCAATTTACCCTCCTGTTATATTAAAAATGAGCAAATTACCTCTCTATGAAAAAAAAATAGCAATTTACCCTCTATACTTTTTAGAAAATACAGGGGGATAAATTGTTATTTATTTTTTTATATTGGGTAATTTACTGATTTATAATATCATGGGTTGTTTGCAATATTCTGGTTGATTAACCTTGATAAAGATTTAATCGTACAAGTTTAGGCCAGGAAACCACTAATTCCATTTCTATAGGTATTTAATATGTACGGTTTTCTGTTACCTGGAAATTTCATGACGGCATTGGGGGGGTGCCAGAAAACTGATAAGTACATGCAACTCCCACATTATTAGCTATAGCTCTTTGGAAGTTGAGGTTCCATAATGTATAAATTTTAGGATTGAGTCCGACTAATTAATTTATGGATGTTAGTTTGTTTTAATAGTTTTTGTTGATCTATTATAATAGTATTAATTAATTATGCATATTGATAATGATATATGTTGATTGTTAATAATTAAAACTTATAATGTAATTAAAGTGATTCTTAAAAAAAATGAGATGGGACACAAATGATGTTTGTATGAATTTATAAGCCCTAAAATAGGTGTAAAATTATTTTTTTTTAGAAGGAAAGTTTATAAGATTTAAAAAATAATATGTTAGGAGCTTATTATAAGCTCTTTTAGAAATAATAATAATAATTATTATTATAATAATAAGTTTTTAATTTACTTTCAAAATCTTATAAAGTTAGTTCAATTATTTTCAAATTAAGTATGAAAAAGTTGTAATTTTAGTTTTGTAAGTTAGGGGGTTGCATCCAACGAAAAAAAAAAAAAAAAACTAATTGGACCAAACATTCTATTGAAGTTTGTCTGGACTGGACGGGTTCGGGTTTGAGGTTGAGTCGGATCGGATTCAGAGCACGCAGTGCAGAGTCCAAATGGAACATAAATCTTAAAAGTGGGCCGACAAATTGGAAAATGAACAACTTAATTAACTTTCCTGAGATTAAGATTGCGCTGTGCCCCCACAAACACATAGTGCAAATCTAATTAAGACAATTATAATGTTGGACCAAAGTTCGACATTACAAACAAAAAGTTGATAATACTTTGAAAACAAAAAACCTTGGAATGCTAAAAAATAATTACATTAAATTCCTATTTATCTAAAATAAATAAAAAAATACTCACACGTCTGATGAAACTCAAACTCATAATTTCAAATTTGTTTATATAATCTCAACCTCCAGTACTAGACTAGATTAATTCGGTTCAATCAACGTCGGGTCAAATTCCAATTCCAATAAAACATTAACTAATGTGCTGAATTTTTTATTTTCACAAACTCAGTCCTATATCCGACCTCGTTATAACTTATAACCATTCTTATGTTAAAAGATTAAAAAAAAAAAAAAAGTAGTGCAAATTAATCAATCAATTAAACTACACAGTATTGAAAGGTCACGTGCAGGGTTGAATGCACATGACCACCAAATATAATTGTGAAATGCCATGATTGACCCTAGCGGGGACCTATGTGTGATAATGTGAAATGATTAGGAATTACGTGGGAAAGTAGGGGGAGGTTCGGCGTGGGACTGGTTAAAAAGGTAAATTGACATTAAATACTTCACATGTATTTGTACCCCAAAATATGAGAAGTCCTCACATGTAACAATAATGCCCAATGAGATTTGTGGTTTCAATTATGGGCAATCATAATTATTACTCAACTACCTTATATAAAAATCAAAATATATTAATATACATAATTACTTGCAACTTGTAAGTGGTAAATTAATAATTGTTGTTGTTTTTTTTTTAAATAAATTTGAAAGTAGATTTGATAATATTGATTTTATATAAAATGTTCGGACGAAAAGTAGATTTGTTATTTATAAAACTACTAATGAAAATCCCGTAGTTAATAGGACGAAAAGTATACTAGTCCTAAAATACAAAACGATAAATAATTTTTCGTATTTATAACTAAACAATAATTATTATTAAAGTATATGAATAATAATGTACATATACATTAACAAATTTAAATAATATAATTTATAATTATGAAACCTCAATTTCACCGAAAACAGATAAGAAGAAGAGATAAGAGTTGTGTAGGATGAGTAGAAAGCAAGGGCAAGCACATAGAATCATGAAAGAAGCAACTTTTGGTTAAAGGGTAGCTAAAAATGGCAGCTAGAAGCAAAGAAAGAGAGGTCATTATTATTATTATTATTATTAATTATGATAAAAGAAGAATCTCATCAACTTACCAATAATTACAACTACTTTGATTTTCCATTTTTCCATAGATTTCATTGGCCCCGCCTCACTTTTTCATGTTGCCAAAATTATTTAATTAAATTAATTAATTAAATTTCAGATTACCTTCTTATTTTCTCAAAAAATTAATTGATTCCATATATTACAAAAATTGCAATTATTTTTAAAATTTGACATAGTTACAAGTGCCTCTTTGTTGATTGAGAAATTCCAAATACCCTCATGATTTTAACGTATATCTAACAACGAGTCCGTTTCGTTAGCCTCCATTATATTTTCACTCAATTTTTATGGTGAATAGACCAAAATGTTCTTTTGAATTATAAATTATAATTTTATAGATTTTTTTTTAAAAAATTAAAATATTTTTATTAACTAATATCCCTATAAATTATGTATTTGACCCATCCTCAATTTTTTTCAATTATTTCAAATGTATTTAAAAAAAAAAAAACATTAGCAATGGTAAAATAGTAATGTCCATTCGCCGTGCAGAACCTACATAATTACTTTCTATTTGAAGGGGTACTTGTAATTTTTCAAATAACTAGAAGATATCGTAATTATATTCAAATTCCAAAGGAGGTAGCTGTAATTAATTACCCTATATAAATTATTAGTTTAGGGCAATCACTGTTTGAGTATTCTTTCTTTTCCACAAGCCATTAGTATTATTTTTTATATAATTACTAATTGTATTGTAAAAATTTCACTTTTAAAATTAAAACTATTTTTTTTATTTTTTAAATGATAATCTTATAAAAGTCTATTTTTTGAGTGATTTGTTTGGATTTGTTCTGTCAGATAAGATGATTAAAAAATAAAATTAAACTAAGAGTTCAGAGAAGAAATGAGACACAACTCCGTTAAGAAAAAAAAATAAAAAATTAAAAAAGTACGTCAAAAAATATCAACTCAACATTTGTTTATTAGATAATTAGTTACTTGATTAGGGTTCGAAATCGCAGCGATTCTAAAGGTAGTCCAGTTCAGATAAACTTTTGGAATTTAAGAAATTGAGCGAATATTAGATTTGTTGGATTGTCCTTAGTTAAGATTTTTCAACACTCAACTTAGTTCGAAAATTGAGAGGATATCAAAGAAATTTAATTTAATTAGTATAATTTATAGAAAAATAAGTCGAAAACCAAATAATAAAGAAATTTGGGGTTTGGTCTGGGTCTAACCCTACTCGAAAATTGAGTTTTTGTTTGGTATAGAGACTCATGGGTCTTGAATTGGGTAGGGTTTGAGTATAAAATAATTCTTTTGGGTTTGGGTTTGGGTTTGGGTTTGGGTCTGAGTCTAAGTTTGGATAGGATAAGATTCTATCCGTTGACAAATCGAGATGATGTACCTTAATTCCAAAATGACTATTAAGTATTTGTAGAATCAAATATCTACACGCACACACACACACACACACACACACACACACACACACACATATATATATATATATATATATATATTTAATATGATGTTGATTCGGATCAAAATATGCGACCTTCCCATGTGGATCTAAGCTTGCTATATCGTCGTCCCGAATATCGTAGATAGGCCCTGAGGATAAACAAGCACATTAGTCTAGTTGGGTTCGTCCCCAACTAAGATCCTTTGATACCTAAATTAGTTCGGATTTTGAGATAAAAATATGCGATCTGGAGATATAGGCGAGTTAAAAAGCAATAAATGTGTGTACCATTTGCTCTAGGTTTGTGTTATTTATAGGTCAAAAAGTTCAGTTTGGGTTGGACCACGTGGCATTATCTTAACATCTTCTGGTGGTAATCGTGCGGCAGCGCATTAAGCAGGTTGTCCGATTATGGATATCAAATCTATATGCAGTCGGGGTCTCAAAACCCAACCCGAGTTGACACATATGGATCTTCTTGGTTTTTTGGGCATTTTTATTCTAGGGCTTTTTCATTCTTTTCTCATAAAATGAGGTAATACCCCCATCATAGGCGAAATTTCATCATCGTGTGTTGAATGATCAACGATGAAAAATTTAGAATATTGGGTCGAATTAAGTAAAATCTAATTCAAATAAAAATGCAGAGATCTTTGATCTATTTGGACATTTGAAGCACGTGGAAACGAGGTCCACAGGGGCAGCATAGTTGACGAATTCGCAGCCGAATTATTGAAGAAAAAAACAAGTAGCTAGCTGTGAAGTTATCATGTTTCACCTTAAAATCCACTCATAACTCAACAACAGCTTCGCCAACTCACCCCATCTCTTACCATTATTTCAAACTTACCTTTTAATAATATCCCAAAACCAAAATTATTCTTACCTTATCCTACTATTTATTATTATTATTATTATTATTATTATTATTATTATTATTATTATTACGTAAAATGTATGAGAATATCATCATGGAACACCCCGCCACATAATTTGAGGGTTCAATCGTCATTTTGGGGCGCACGAAAACTCCATCATTTATATTAACATTAATCGTTGTTGCACGTCGTTCGTACATGTATATAGTAAATAATATTTTACGCATTAAAATATATCATGTATAAGAGTACAATATGTAAACTAGTACATTACATTACTAAAAAAGAAAGAAAGAAAGAAAATTAATTTATCAATCAATGTAAATTTTGAAATTTTGAGTAAATTAGTTGTTTTATCTTGAAGGGTATTTTTTACTTCACAAAAAACTAGTGCAGCGGTGTTATTAATTGTCGTCTGTGAGTGTGAATGGACTTTTCTTTTCATATTAGTTTAAATTAGAGGGAAAAAAAAAGTCATCTGCACTCATAAAAGACGATTAGTAGTTCTTTTTATATATCGATCATACAACAATTATATTATATTTACACATTACTTATTTTTAAATAGTAAAATATATATAAAATTAGTTAATTATTCAATATTTTTTATATCAAGTGTAGCATTAATTCTTTAAAAAAAAAAAATTAGAAGGTAGAAGTGAAGAGCCAAACACAACATCATTGCGAATCATCGGACAAAACATCATTTTCTTCCCAAAAAGGCCAAAATACCCCTCTACCAATTTCCGCGGGAATGGATGGGGTTTGGGGGAGGCGAAATACCATGAATGCCCCTCGCCTGCCCTTCAAGAACCATCCATCACTCACATGATGCTATCATGGTAATCATCATCATAGTAAAATGGAAGAAGAACATGAAAATCTTTCTTTGTCTATAGAACCTCCCCCTTCTATTCACACAAGTGAATGATTACCACCAGTTGAGTTTTATTATTACAATTTATCAAATTGTGTCTCATTACGTGAGGTATTGTCTATTCTAACTTTATAAAAAAAATTATGTGTTTGTCCTAAAAAGACCTCTCGTTGAAAAATAAGGACTTGAGTTATATTATCTACTCAAACTCTACGCTTGCAATCAATGTGGGATACTCACCTATATAATCATTATTCTACAAAAAAACATTCAATCTATAATTACGTAGCACATATAGAGAAGAGAATCAGAATTTTCGTCATGCGTTATCATATTAATATGTGTCAATTATAATTTAATTTAATTATATTTTATACTTCTAAACAAAATTGTATATTATTTTTATCAAAATGTAATAAAAGATTATCGAGCTGGAATGCCGACATTTCTTGCTCTTGTGCATGCTAAGAACTGAACACACACTCCTCTCTCTCTCTCATCCCTTTGGCTTTATATATGTTCACCTGCTCTGGCAATTTGTCACTCACTTCTCTAAACAAATTAACTAGCTACACCTCCACTTATTTTACTCAACCTTCTGCTCCATTACACTGATCTTGCTTATTTCCCTCCTGTAAAAAGGTATTTTTGTTTGTTTTTTCTTTAACTTTCCATACTATATATATATTCATATAAAATTGATCAGTATTATATTCTTACACCCTTTATTTTATTAATGTTGTAATAAGTTTTAGTGAGTGATCATGTCTTCTTCTTCTTCTTCGCATTAAAATTACAGAGAAATTGGAAATCAATAATGGAAAAGGTGAACTCAAAGCTGCAGATGGAGAACATCCACATCATGCAAGAGAACGAGAGGCTGAGGAAGACGGCGGAGCTTCTTGACCAAGAGAATCAGGCCCTGCTCACTCAGCTCAAACAGAGGCTCGCCGTCCCCGGAAATTCCTCTTCCTCCGCCTCCAACTCCAAATCCAAACGCTCCAAGAAATGAGAACCGGCATGTTATGTGGCCCCGACCCATCTGCCCATCATTAGGAGTGTCCAAATATATATATATATATATATATAGACAGTGTGTGTGTGTTTTGTGCCTTTTTTGGTGTGTGTTACGTAGAACAATAGATGCATTTCTTCAATTTGAAAATGTTATCGTTTTTGTTTCATTTAGAAAGGATCATGATTATTTACTTTGTTTAATCTGTCTATTTGTCATTCTTTCTCTAGTGACAGTAAGTAGGAATAACAATCGGAACAAAGATAATCCAAATTATCGAGTTTTGAGTGTGAAAATAAGTTTTAGTTTTATATATTCGTTTCATATCCACTAGGAATAATATTTATAAATATAATTAATTTTTTATTTAATAAATTATATTGCTAACATAGTAGCAAATTTTAAATATTAATTGAAAAAATAATTGAAATCTACAAGTTAGAATAGTCGGCTCCAAAGCCCGGTCAGATAGGGAGCGGGTTTGGGGCCCCAATAATGACAGGACAAGACAAGTCAGATCCGTAAGCAAGTTTTAATCCGACATTTTCCCTTTATTTTATGAGGTTTCGATAAAATTAAATAGGATGAATCTCGAGTTCAGCAAAACCCGCCTTGCCCGTCTTGTTGTCATCCCTAAACTGTTAGGCAGTGGAAGAGGACATATGTGCGAAAAAATAGGACCGGGAGTCAAAAAGCCCAACTAAAACCGGGTTTGGAGCTCATACGAGTAGTGAACGGGAAACGGTACTACCATAAGCTTTGGTCCAACTCTTCACCCAGCCCAATGAGATTTTTCTTTTTCTTTTTCTTTTATTTTGACAAACGCATTTACTTACTCAGACACTGAAGATTTGAATCAAAATCTTGAAAATGAGATATTAAATTCCAGATTGTTGGACTGTTCCTCACGGGACAACTTTTTGGATTTTACCTACATTTATCGTATGATTGATATCTATCTATACTATTATAAAAAACAATCTTTTCAGCAAACCAATTTTAGATTACGTTATTTTATTCTTAAATTAATTTCTTTTCTTCAAAACAAAAATTGATCAAAACATAGTAATTTCAAAATTTTAAATTTTCACCCACTACTCCATATTTCTCTCTGAACTTCTCCATGTTTGTTTGTTTGTTTTTTCTTTTTTTATAAATTTCTATATTTTTAATAAACTTTTAATTATGAAATATTACTTCTCTGCCATCTCACCCTACTTTTTTTTATTCTCATTAATTTTTATTATTTTTCATCATGAATTTTTTTTTTCCATCTCATATCACAATTTTTTTATATGCTCGTGAGAAATGCATGCAACGACGACTAATATATTTTAGAGAAAATGATCAATTATATGACAAATGTATCACATTTACTCTACATTTCCTAGAATTTCCTTACACACATAGAGTGCATGATAGTTCATATGTATATATCAAACAAGAAACTAAAGCATAAGAGGGCCACTCTCTAATTTTAGTGGAAACCAGCTGACACAAATTCATATGTATCACACTTTCTTCGAATTTCTTTCATCATCATCATCATCATCATCATTATATATGATTACATGAGAATTTAGGCTACAGGATTCCGGCTACGTACCTGGCCCTTAATTCATCACCTTATTACAATTTTCGTGGAGGGCTATGATATAATATAAGATAATTAGCGCCTCCTGGCGGCGGTTTCCCGTGTGCATTGAAGAAGACGGCGGCTACGGGAGGCCCAACCATTCTCCGCCGCGAAGCGCCGAGTGTTGAAGTAGTCCCTGGAAGCTGCTGGGAGGTTCACCACAGTTTGTCTGCCTCTCTGCTGGAAGAGAAGGAACACGAACCTGTGGATGCCTATGTTGGGCCGTGGTTTCTCGTAGCTCACCACCTCTTTTCCTGCAAACAAGCAAGAAATCAACACTGGTATACCGAGCAATTGTAATAAACTTATCGTATGATTATTTATTTTTTTTAAATTGTAGGTGATGTATATATATATATATATATAAGTATATAACCCTAATTCGCGTTCATGTAATCTCTTCCGACATTAATTTTTTAAATATGCGATGATCATAGTTATTACCAAATGTGGTATCTGTTGTCCCTGGAATGTCTGTCACCAACCTGCAACATACGATTCGTACGTCAAACACAATATATATAATATTACTAACCAAATTTTATATATATATATCATACATACGTACGTATATTTACATGTTTTATATATTTATTGCTATAAAAAAATAAGAAAATATGCATTACATGCATAATCAATAATACGTAAAATAACACACTAATACAATTTCTTTTCTTTTTTTTTTTGTAAGAAAAATCTTAAAACAAATTATTAAGACAATGGATATGATCTATTACTACTAATTAATTTCCATTAATAACTGTAATAATATATATATTGAAACATAAATATACCAGTGGAGATGTTCCCTGAGATATGGATCACTGGGCCCTGGAACATCAGGGTCAGTCATTACCTGCAGCATGCAGTATAATTAATTAATTAGGAACTCCATTTCAATAATTAATGAATTATGTAAATATGTTTATATGCATAGGTACGTACCAGGGTGTAAGAAGTTCTGAGATCACCTCCTTGAATGTGAACCCTGGGAGTGGCAGCAACAGCAGAAGGATAGAACTCATATCCATTAATGTAAACTTGCTTATTTCCATAAACAACACAAATTTTCACAGTTGGAGTGAAGAAGTCGACAACATCGTCTATCACTCTCCCCACTATCAGCGCCTCTGACATCGATCCTTAATAATTATGACTATGTAATTGCCCAAACACAACAGATGATGTTCCAGTAATAAGAGAGAAGCCCCCACCCATATATATATAGTGGGCTTGTTGTCATCAAGAATTTATATATTATGCATATATTCTTGGTACCGCCAATCTCTCGTCCGTCAGTGAGTAATCTCCATTTTTCCGTTTTATTTTTTTTTAGGTTTTTTTATATATATACATATAACTAAATTATATTTTCTTATATTATATTTTTAAAATATGTATAATTTAAATACAGGGGTGGTTTGATAATTTAAGGGCAAAATATACATATTTAGTCGCAATTTTGAGAACATGAATTTTACAGGGGGGTAATATGCACCTTTTTAAATTTTACAAATGGGTATATAATATTTTTTTTATCACAGGGACTTATTTGAATATTTGGGGTATATGGATTTTACCCCCCCCCCATTTTCTAAGTTATCTAAGTCAGTTGCCAATCACAATAAAGGGCCCCAAGGAATTAGTTCTTGAATTGGCAAATTGACACCTACAAAAATCAACAGTGTTGTATATGTCCAAAAAAGACATAATATGATAACAGACAAAATCATAGTCAAATTGAAATTTTATTACAAATCCATTTATGTGGACCCAAACTCCTCTCAATCTTGTCATAATGAGTGGAAATAAAAGAGAAAAGCATTTCCATGCATGTTTTTCAGCTAAGACATATTTCCATTATTGGTCAGAAGAATCCATCTTTTTGCATTCAGGGTAATTAAGAATTAATTAAGAATAAATAAAATTCAAGACATTAAATAATTAATGGTGCTGGGATTTGTTTGTTTGTTGTGCTGGGTTGTCAATCAATTAAGGGTTGAGATTCTAGTACTTAATTAGCTATAAAGAACTAAACTCCACCACACACGTACGACATGCACAGCAAATTGGCTGACAAGTCATCTCAATCACAAATGCTCTTGGACATTAATTAGTCATGGGATCAGACACTAATTACCTTCTCCCACGTTTCACCCTTATGCTTTTGTCTTGATGATGATGATGATAATCACTTCTAACATATTGGGTGCATTTTTCAAAGGGGCTCTATATATATGTATATATTCTTGATCACTTTATTTACATTATCTAGTACATGCATAATTATATTGTTTGATTTCATGGGCTGTTTACGGAATTTCATTTTAACGTACGATAAGTTAATTTTTAGTGATTTTGATTCCATATTTTTTAACTCATCACATTGCATTACATAACTGATCTAGAACGCTCGCAATTTTAATTCAAGTCTTGATTTTGTTGAAGTTCTAATGAAAACAACATGTGCGTAGCATAGTCGAGTTTCACTTAATCTTGAGGGGAATAATTAAAAGAATAATGGAATTAGGGTTTAGGAGTAACATTGCAAAACTTGTTAGAGTTACAAGATGCAATTTAGTGAATCAAAAAAAATATGAGAGTAAAATCACAAAAAATTAACTTATGGGACGTAAAATGCAATTTTTATGCTTTTGGGGACATGCGTGTTTCATTGACTTCTATGATTTAATAGTAATAATGTGAACTATTAAATTCCCTGGGTAGTTATTAATCCTGGGTTATATATGGTATTAATGGAAATTATATAAAGCTATAATAGTTAATTCATAATAAATAAATAAATAAATATTATGGATGAACTATTTTAAGAGGGATTATATATTCCTTTTCTGTTTTTTTCCTCACACGTTATTCTCTTGACTTTGTCACTAGTTTGAGCATCGGAAGTTCAAAATCTCGAGATTAGTCGAATATTAATTCTTTTTGTGTTGTGCGTAGATCATCCATTTTTATTATCAGATCATATGTTTATAAGACCGAATCAATTTTTTAACCTCTTGGCGAAGTTAGACAGCTACATTATGTACATGAATCAGTATTCTATATATATATACGTATTGTTGTTCTAGAAAACGACAGTGTATCTATATAGATATTACCGATAGGTCTTGTAATTAATCTACTCCAAAACAAGGATATTCTCCGGCCCTTTGAGCAGTATGAACCCTACAAAAAGGACAAATTGTTAAGATCAAGTTGGGATGTTTTCAACGATGGCCTCCGATGTTCAAATGAATGATTGAAGTAAATTCTCAAGACAAAAAATGGATTAGTATGGATAGCAAAAGTTATACATTACTGGCGGAATTAGCCCAATATTTATAGTTGGTGGTCTAATTGTACGATTTCACGTGCGTCCTTGATCTACAAGATAATTTACGGGCTACAATGATCTATATATATATATTAGTAATGACATCGATCGGCATGCAAGATCTTTATTGTTGAAACAGTGATTTTGAACCAGAACTTAAGTATTAATCTGAATTACTCTAACATGGCGATCTCTAACAGATCTTTATAAAGAGCCTCCAAAAAGTTTTTAAGGAACCCTTATTAAGATGTATTCCTACACAAATGAACATAAGCTCTGAAAGGTCTCCCAAGGCCATATATTAGAAATATTCCCACATCACGTCCACACTTGTACTCTACTTTTGTCTAAAATTTTCTTATCCTTCTGAATCATAAGTTTTTTGTATGAAATGTTATTAATCTTAGGGTAAATTACATCAAAACTCTGAAATTTGAAATAATTACAAACACATCTCTATTAGATAAAAAATTACATTTACGCTCTTTGAGGTTTGTTCCGTCTTACATTTAACTCTACCGGTTGGGGTTTTTGTGAATTTATTACATGTTATTCCCAAATTACCCCTGATAAAAAGTTTGACTATGATTTGACCAACATTTCATTTGGACCCAATTGTAACATTTTAAAATATTGAGGGGATTAAATGTTATGATCTCACATACTCTCTGTATTTGAATATATTTTATTTGGATATTAGTATATTGAATCTTGGGCCATAAAAAGCCTACCCTATCCGGGATTGCAAACTTAATTGGGCCATCAAGAACCTAATAGGAGCGGGTGGAATTCTTATTGGGCCTTAGTTGAGATTGACCCATTTGTGATAAGATTTAGCTTATTGGGCTCCACTAAAAATTGACTCATAATTTAAAGTTTGGACTCTCAATTTTGTGAAATTTATACATAAAGGCGAATATAAACTCTCAGTTAAAGCAACACATTTATTTTCACAGAAGATAAATATATATATTATATTATATATATATATATTTTAAATATTATATGTTATTATTAATAATATTACATTTTACCAGAAAAACCTGTTTTGTTCAACCTCCAATTGGTTGACTGACTGAGAACCACTCTAATTCCAGATCTCTTTCGTCCCTCTAATTCAAAGACGCCGCCGAGTCCTCTTTGACTTTTGTGTTCAGAGACAGTAGTTGAATTCTGGGAACACTGAAGCAGTGGGTGAGCCAACAATGGCGGCTGGAACAAGCAGGAAAATATCAGCAGCCTCTGCGCGGGCTCATACCGGAAACCGAAGTCGAAGGCTCCTTCAAAGTTTGCAGGTGGGGGTTTGATTACTGTTCCCGTTCTCATGTTACTATCTACTTCTTGATTGAATCCCGAGTCTGGTGTTGTGGTTGTTCATAAGGTGTTTGTTGAATTGTCGACAGCAGAACATATGTGGGCTTTGATTATGTTAAGAATTAAGCTGCCTAATGGTCCAAAGTTGTGATCTTGATTCGTAAATTTGGAGGTTGGAAATTTTGGAAAGTGTTTACGACTGGTTTTATTGGAAGGTGATTGGAACTTAGCTGGTTTTGTGGGCTTGGCTTTGAAGAAAGCCTCCATCAAGAATGATTGAAACCTAACCCTCTAATTTTCTATTCCAGTTTTTCTGATTTCACTCTATTTGAATTTAAACGTTTCAGGGATTTTCAAGAAACTTCTGTTGATCTGCTTTGTGGGGTTTCTGGCTTGGGCGTATCAGGCAACACGGCGCCCGAAAAGATGTGGCTCCACAGATGGGCCTCCAATTACAGCACCCAGAGTACAGCTCAAGGATGGGAGATACTTGGCTTACAAAGAATATGGTGTCCCAAAGGATAAAGCAAAGCACAAAATCGTGTTTGTCCATGGGTTCGGTTGTTGCAGGCACGACATTACTTCTCTAACCGCATCTCTGTCCCCGGTAATAGTTTCTTCATTATGTTGCTTGTTTGCTTTCTATGGATCAACTCGTTAGCAATGTGTGGACTGATGTTTTATGGTTTCTTTCGAACTCATTCACAGGATATTGTTGAAAGTAAAGGAATCTACATTGTTTCATTTGACAGACCTGGTTATGGAGAGAGTGATCCTGACCCAACCCATCATCTAAAAACATAGCTTTTGATATTGAGGAGCTCGCTGATCAGTTAGAATTAGGATCCAAATTTTATGTCATCGGCTTTTCCATGGGTGGGCAGATTGTGTGGAGCTGCCTCAAGTACATCCTCATAGGTACATTCTCCTGGATTGCTCGGCATTTTTTGTCCTTGTGTAGTTAGCTATACCAATTTGTATCTTCCATCTTTGTATCATAACTGCTTGATGTCTTCGTTTGTTAGCATAAGCCACTATTTTCATCCCTCAACGGTGTAATGTTCAATATTTTGATGAACAGGTTGGCAGGAGCCGCGCTGTTAGCACCAGTGGTGAACTATTGGTGGTCTCGTCTACCTTCAAACTTGTCAACAGAAGCGTTTAAGCAGCAGCTTCCACAGGACCAATGGGCCCTTAGTGTTGCTCACCACGTGCCATGGCTTAACTACTGGTGGAACACCCAAAAGCTATTTCCTGGTTTAAGTCTTCTCTCCGGCAACCCCAAGTTCTTTCTCAACGAGATGCAGAATCTAGACCAAGAGTTCTTTCTTTACGAGAGGGGCATCTGGTAATCATCATGCCATGCATCTTGAATAAACATATGTTAATAGGAAAACCAGCATACTAATTTATTCTTTTGCTGCAAAGTTTCAATATCACAAGCAAATCATATTACGTTCCTTACATCAGAAGCTAGTTTCATGCACACAATATCCATATTTCTGTAGTAAATTAATTTGCAAATTTTCAAGCATGCTTTTATAATACTTGATTTCATGTTGCATTGTGGTTTGATGCTAGCCATACGCATTGTGCTTGTGTCCTCTGTATACATGACATTCTAAATACTTGTGGGGGCTATAGAGTTATAGCTCTGCTCTGTATATTCAATACCTCGGGACCTCTCATTACAAATTTACAATTCTTGCACGATCAGGCGCAGGTTGTTCAACAAGGTTTTCATGCAATCTACCGCGATCTTGCAACCGGCTTTGGGACATGGGAATTTGACCCCACTGATCTGAAGAATCCATTTCCAGAAAGTGAACGTCCCAAAATTCATTTATGGCAGGGGGATGACGACCGGCTTGTCCCTATTGAACTTCAGCGTTTCATTGTCCGTCAGCTTCTGTGGATTCAGTATCACGAGTTACCCGGTGCCGGTCATTACTTTCCATATTATGATGGAGTACCAGACTCAATTATACAAGCACTTTTACCTTGAAAGAAAAGGCCTTTTGTCCGTTATTTGTATCATCGTACCAGGTTCGTGTATTTCTCTCCTGTCGTGACAGAGTTTCACATAGTGTATCTTATCTTATTCTGGCAACAATTTGGTGTTAGGACATGTTATAAATTTTCATTTGATTGCAACAGTTGTGTATTGGGATTTCTATTTTCGCCCGAGGGCGACCAGGACACGGCATTTCTACTGGTGATATTTCCTTGTCTTTCCATATTAAAGCGATTGATTGATGCCTGAACTTCAAGAATTCAAAGTAGTCTGGCGAATTTAGAGCTTTATTTCATGAATTATTATCTAAAAGTTTGGGTCGGGACTGAATTCAAGTCGATCACACGACAAATGCAGTACATTTCTCCTGCAACTAATAGTACGTTCAAAAAGAATGTTCAATCATATTGCAAGTAGAGTAATACTAATTGGTCTGGAATGATGTTCGAATGATCAACTTTAGTTCGGATGATAAGAATTTTCGTTTGAATCTCTACAAATATTGTACTAGAAAATATGATCCAAATCCAATTGAATGGTTTTTGTTGCTTTGGGGACATTTATTTGTTCTGCACATAACAGAAGTACGTATGCACAAAGGAGATGTCTAGAAAACTTAATTCTAGAAGAATTATGATGCGATAGAAATTATGAGTAGAAAAGCTGTAAGGAGTTCGTAGGCTTATTACCTAGTTTTGTCGGATTTAGTACTATTCAAGATTCTATAAAAAAAAATGTTTGGAGGGTATTCGATTGAGTTTATATTTTTTTAAAATATTTGAAAGTTCATAGGATATTATCGAGTGTAATTATTTTTAAAAAAAATAAGTTTATAAAGATAATATTTTTTTTACCTGAAATTTAGTGTAATTACACATAAATCATTTATAGTTTAAAAATTATATTTATTATCGTTAAGGTTTGATTCTGTGAAAAATATAAATGTTTTCGTTTGTTAAAATTTACCAAATTTGATGATATTAGCAAAAAGATCGGTATAAAAATTATATCAATTTAATTTTAATTGATTTATAACTGATTTATTACGGGATTAAATAAATATTTTTTATGCTCAATTTATCCTTAAATATCTTCACTCGTTAATGTATGTAAGGAGGTTTATTTCCATCGATATAAGGTAATTTAGTCAAAAAAATTATTTAACTTATAATAAGTAATCAATCAATCGAATGTAAATATTAATTCTCTTTCAATTGTTTTATTAATATCAATGAATTCAGTTAATATTAATTAATAAAAATTTTTATTTATTAAATAAAATAAAATATAAAAAATATTAAATATCATTTTTCAAATAACAAAAAGAATACTCGTATAATTACTAAAAATCAAAGTAAAGAGAATATAGTTTAACCCAATTTAAATTAGAGTTAGAGTAGGCGTGGGGTGATCAAGTGGTGGTGGAGGTGGGTCGGGTAACCCAATATCCGAGAATTGTTACCGGGGGATCTTTGCCTAAAAATAGCATTTCGGTTTTGATACCCGTTTCTCACTTGGGTTCGGCTTTTATCCTCCCAACTCCTCGCCAATCAATTCCAAATAAAAACAAAACATTTTTAACGCTACTCTGATAAAAACGAGAGAAATTACGAGGCCCATTTCACCCTCTGACCCGACCCGATTGGATCCAGCCGAAATCCGCACGTGAGGTTTGTCAGCGGAAGAAGACACGTGTAGAAGCAGGGATAGCAGAGGAATTGGAGTGAGGACACGTGTCGAGGACGTGTCCAGCAGCAGAGTGATGCGCTTCAGACAAGCAAAAACTGAGAATCCTTTCCCCTGGAACCTGAACCTGCACCTGATCCTGTATGGGCCGCAGTTCAAACTTTAAAGTGTCCCCCTCCCATTTTGCGCTTCCTACTTTACCCACTCCAGACATTATCTCCATTTCTCTAAACCCCCCCCCCCCCAAAACCCCATCCTAAAGCTCTCTCTCTCTCTCCATATACGTACATATATATGCAGGAGTGGTGATGGAGGGCTCATGATGAGTTAGCTTTTCAGGACTCAGGACCCTGCTGGTGATTACCAAGCTTCAAGGACGTCAGGTAATCTTTATATATATATATATATATATATATATATATTCAGTCAGCTGTATAACTAATGGAATATTGCTCAATGTTCATGCATCCGTGTGTGTGTGTATATATATATATATATAACTTGTAGCAGTCCGCTTTCAGCTTTTGATGAAATATATATATACCTGGCAAGCAGTGCTGCAGTCTCGGGTTGTACCTTGAGCTTCCATGTCAGCTTGCTTACAAGTCACAAGAAGAAATTACACATGACACCTGCAGATCAGCTGAATATTTTCATTACTGAGTTATTTGTTGCATTGATTTCTTCTGCTTCTCCTCGGTAGTACGTACGTGCTAATGACGACAGCTTATGGATTTAGCCATTCTTGATATATGCTTATTAATAATTAGTACTAGAGTGTTTCTAACATTGTCGTGGAACAATAATTAATGCTGTTGTCATAGGCTGAAGATAAAGACAATTATGCAAATAGTGTCAGGATTAATCTACTTGATGGTTGTTCACGGAGTTCTTAATATGGATCGAATATGAAAACACCAATTACAAGCTTTCAGTCTGTGCGTGGTCAATATATATTCAAGAAAATCAAGATTTTCAGTCTCACCTCTAGGGTTTGAATGAGCACAAAATCTTCTTTATATATATATATATATATTGATGAAGGCATTGCACAGTAATTACACTACCATATACAGGGATCTTTGGTAACTAACATCAAGAAATATACATTCAAAATAAATAGTCATTAATCACGACTACGTCAGTACCCATGGTTTAATTTGTGGGTGTGGTTACAATATTTGTCATAACTAAGACCTCTGGCAAATATTTTTGTCACGGTGGGTGAGCTGAGTTTTGCATTGGTGTTATTTAATCATGATTAATAATAATTATTTATCACGATCCTTAATCCATAGCCGTTAAAATATAGGCAATTGTGAATTTTCTTCTAAAACAATTAATTTGGAGTGTTGGTATATGCTTAATGCAGTTGAAGATGAGACAAGGAATTTGTCTGATAAGGGTTCTTCATAGGGTTTTCTTTTTCTAGGAATTTTTGTGTAAGGAGTTTGTGTTGAACTTGTTTCCTTCTCAGGAGTAACTGGAAGGGGTCTTTCGGAAGGAAATTAGTAGATTATGGTGTTTCTTTCTTTGATTATGTAAGTGCCAGTAGTAGTGTGATTTAGCATATTAGATCAGTTTCTGTGATCCGCAACATTTTGTAGGTTGTCACTGGAAAGCCAAGATGGTAGCGACAGATTCTGATATAGGATCTCAAGGAGACACTGAGCCGCAGCAACACACCAAGAACCAGATACTTCAATCACTAGGCAGACAGTCATCAATATACTCGCTCACCCTCGATGAATTCCAACACACACTATGTGAGAGTGGCAAGAATTTTGGCTCCATGAACATGGATGAATTCCTCAACAGCATATGGACCGCTGAAGAAAATCAAGCCCATGCTCACGGCCAGGCTACGAGTGCTACTGCTACCAGCAACAACGCCAACACTGTGCACTTTCCGGTGCAAGAAACTAATACTAAAACAGATAAGGGAATAGCCAAGCAGCCTAGCTTACCAAGGCAAGGTTCTCTCAGCATTCCGGAGCCTCTGTGTAGGAAAACTGTGGATGAAGTATGGTCTGAGATTCACAAGAAGCAGCAGCATAATAATGATACTCAGGGCCAAATTCAGAATCCTAACAATACTCAGAGACAACCCACGTTTGGAGAAATGACACTGGAAGATTTCTTGATTCGGGCTGGGATTGTAAGGGAGCAGAATTTTGCCCCAGCACCAGCTCAGCAGCCACAGTTTGGGATGTTCCAAAACAGCAGCCATCCGGTGATGGCGCCTAATTTTGTTGCAAGACCAGTAATGGCCATAGGTGGTGGTGTGAATAACGTTACAGCTTATCAGCCGATGCCTCAGAATGGTGTAGGAGAGGCACCGGGTTACACTGGAGGAATGAAACGGGCCAGTGGGTACTCGCAGCCCACACCGACAGTCAATTATGGAGGGAGATTGGGGAACGGCAATGGAGGAGGATTTGGGCAGGTACAGGGTTTGGGAATGGGCTCACCGGTTAGCCCAGTGTCCTCGGATGGCCTTGGGACAAATCATGTCGACGGTGGGAATCAGTATGGATTAGATATAGGTGTGGCTAGAGGAGGAAGAAAGCGGATCATAGATGGTCCGGTGGAGAAGGTTGTGGAGAGGCGGCAAAGAAGAATGATCAAGAACAGAGAGTCGGCTGCAAGATCTAGGGCGAGGAAGCAGGTAATCTATTGCCCATGAATTCTCTTCTTGTGCTGATTGTCTATAGAGAACCAAATTGATGGGTACCTGGAAAACATACAGAATTTGTGCTGCCGTGTTCCTTCAGTTTGATGTTTTCTTATTGTTGGCAGGCCTACACAGTTGAACTAGAAGCAGAACTGAACCAACTGAAAGAAGAGAACACACACCTAAAACATGCTCTGGTAACCTTACAGGCTGTATACATGATTTCAGTCAGCAAATAGAACCCACAACTTAATTTTGTCATGATTAAATGGTTAACTAGTATTACTAACACACTTGTGCCATCTTGACTCCATAACAGGCTGAGCTAGAGAGAAAAGGAAACAGCAGGTAAATCATTGACTCGTTATTCGTTTACCATTTTTATTGCATGCTTTCAGGATAGAGATGTATCATATTCATCATCCATGTTAATCCATATTTGCACCCAACCTATGTACAAATATTCCAATAACTAGTTCTGTGCTTCGGCAAACTTTGGTCACAGTACTATGAGGAAGCAAGAGTGAAGGCACAGATGCAATCCAAGGCCCACAAAGCCAATGAGACATTACAAGCAATGAGGAGGACTTTGAGTTGTCTTTACTGAAGCAAACTGCAACCAGTGGACTAATGGCGATTTGACAAGAACTTGGGTAGCATGGCTTTTGAAACTGTCATTTCTGGGAAGACGGGAAAGAGAAGCAAAAAAAAATATTGGGTGGGTGGGTGGGGTGGATTAAAACTCTGTATTTCTTTCTTTCTGAAGTAGTAGTTGACCTTTCCCTAATCTTTGTGCTCTTTCGTACTCCTAGAGGAAAATGATGAGCCTGTGAAATTGATAACGAGCACGAGGCACGTTGTTTCTTTCTCTTCTTTTTTTTTTTTTTTTTTCTTTTTTCCTCTACTGTGTAAGTTTCTTAGGGAAATAAACTACATTATTTTCTATACATCAGGCTCAATCAAGAAGTATGTTGCCGATAGCTTTTTAGCCTGCATTTGTGTATAGTGGCAGTATTACTTCTTCTGTCACTGGATTTCTTGAGAACCAAAGGGTATCAACAGGACCAACACCACCAAAAACGTAGCAAGAGGGTGAGATTTGCGCCCAAGAATAATGGTGTGGTTTGAGGCTCATGCCGAAGGTGGCAGCAGACACAGCTGCCACTGCAACAAGCCCAAGCGTGTCTATAGTTTCTTATCTTGCATCAAAATTTCTTGTTGCATTAGTCTACCAAATGAATTCTGCTAACCTCTTGACAAGCAACATGTCCAGTGACGAGATGGAAGAACTTAAATGAGTTTCTCTTAGGTCATGACATGTAAAAGTTATCGCAGTTTTCTTGTCATAGTAATGAGGTAACCGTTTGGTATGTGACAAACAATTGTTAGAAGCATAAGAAATGCGAGACGGTCTCAGAGAAGCTTTGCAGATTACAAATGTAGCAAGAGTACATGGATTGCAAAAAACTAGGTGGATATTAACATTAACAGTAATATAAAAAAGCCTTCATGAAACAGATTACTTGGTCGGTATAAGAAGCTTTTCTTTGACCCATGGCAAGTTGTACCACCATCTGGAAATACACCTCAAGTCGCAGTGAAGCAAAAATTAGGGTGAGTTCTGCTTCTCCTGAAATGTCAAATCGCATTCCATGAGTCTCAAAAGGTTCCTCTTGTTCATTTCAGTTAAGTGAACAAAGTAGTAGAGGACTCACCAAGAACGGCATGGTGAATCTTTGTATCATATGTCGCCTTTCAAGATTTCATTCGGTAAGGGCTAAAATATGCATGCTAGCTTGTCAGATAGATAAGTCTACAAGAAGAACATAATCAAGGTGGGGAGGTATGTTAAGAATGATTCTTTGAGGAGAATTCTGGGTTTTTAGATGGCTTCTAATCCCCTGACCCCTTAGCAATTATTCATTTTCCATACCTTCCTCTGACCATATACAAATATCAATGTTAACTAATAAATGAAATCCAGTTAAATTTTGGAGAAGCTGAGAAGGAAGCAAGAGAAAGATGGATAGGAAGAAAAGATTAGAAAAGAAGCAACCACATTATATAGTAAGAAATAGTCTCATGAGAGAACCAAAAACAATGCACTTCACATTTTATGAATTATCAAGAAACAATAAATATATCACATCATGGAACCAAACATAGGCAGAAATCTTGTAGAAATAAAAACATCATTCCACATGCCTTCAAGTCCAAAAAAAATCTGGCAAAAGACCAAAAGAGGAGTGATGAAGATCTCAATTGAAGCTCATGTACCTGCTTCTGCAGTTTAGGGATGACAAATTCCAATGACTACAATATCTATTCATATTTAAATTGAACTTCTACGTCCAGGTACATCCTCATAAGTCTTACGACAGATGATGTGAAGTTGGCCAATGTGTGACATTCTTCATGGGTTTTGGTTTCTGAAACACACCATGGATGACCAGATTCCTGAGATGAGGGCACCTTTCAAGAAATGCTGAGACCCACATTGAAACAGGTCACTAATTACTGTCCAGCCGAGTTCCAGAACAATGACATTCTCCAAAACAAAAGAACCTTGTAAGCCATAATGTATTGCTGTCTCTCTTAGATCATAACTCAATGCTAGATGGCTTAATAAAGGAAAGCATGAAGAAATAGTCTCTACATCGATAACCTCGTCCTCATCGTCAAACACAACACCCAAAGCCTAAGCTTTCTCAACTTCGATGATCGTGATATCATATGGTAGAACTTTATCCACATGATTGTAAAATTGCTAACATCAACAATCTCCAGATTTTCAGCATTCTCACCAATATCAAGATGGATGACACTAACGTCATCAATCTTCAGGAATCTTAACATCCCTTTACCAATCAGCTCAAAACTTCAAGCGTACAATCTTTCAAATGCAGTTTTTCTAGACTATCAGCCTCCAGTATGAACTTATCCAAGCTGATAGCTTCCACATAAATATGCTTTAATGAGTTAGTAGCCAACTCCATCACCGCCTGTGGATCTGACATGACAACATCTAGGCTGACTAGGGTCAACACTTCAATTTTTGGGCAGGCGTAAGCAGGAGACTCAGATCCAAGGCTGATATACTGACATAACTCAGGGACAGAGATCTTAGGCAGGGAAACCTCTGATAACTAGGTTCAACCCCTGTAATAGTATTGTGAGCCAATGTCAACGCTTCAAGCTTATGTCTACCACATTTTTCAAGGATGTTTATATTAGGTGTCGTCCTCACATTATAGTGAAGCTGGCGCAAGGTTTCTCTAGTGTACATGAGCCAGGCAATGACTGGAGCGGCTGAGAATTCATCTACATCATCATATAATTATTGAAAGGCACTGCAGTCCTTTGGTTTGGAATATTGTTTGTGTAATAAGTATCTCCAGTCTACTTGTGGAAAACTCATGATACAAGGGCCAATCATTAGAATTAAATGTAAGAGTGTGGAGATGATTCCTCCATGCCTCTTGCCATTTCCTGCAAGTTGCAGATGCAATCACCACATTTCTGGCAGCCCCAAGCCGTGATAGAATGTTCCCGACAACCTCAACTGGAAGATACTCCATTCAAAGTCAACCAAACAACTATAGAGTATGTGAGCAACAGAAATGCTAAAGTCCACCAAACTCAATCAGATCATGGCACTTTTAAACTTGTAGAGTCTAAGCCACATCCAATACTGATCGTTCAGATATCTTTTACCGTTCTTATTTATTCTCACTATCCACTTTAACTTGTCAATGGTGAACAAATCCCAGAAAGCAAAAGGCTGATTGTTACAATTCCGACCAATATCTTCAGAAAATTCAGTCTACTTAATCAACACTCAGAATAAAAAACAAGCCCAGTATCTGAATATTCAGCGGAACATCCACTTTAGCCATCAACCAATCAATACTATAACCAATCCAATACTACATCACAATACCAATCCTCCTTCATCTATTGAATATCTCTGGAAGCCATCAGCTTTCATCAACTTCACCAGTTTCTGCAAATCTGTTCCTGCAACCAAGTATTCGAAAAAAATTCGTAAAAAAACATTCCACCATCTACACACACTCAATGAATCCAAAACAGTTAAATATCACAGAAAACAATAATCGAAAACATGGGCATTTACCTGAACAATCAGAAGCTAATAAACGCAACGCGATCAATCAAGAAAGATCAAATAACAGGCGCAAATCATACATATCTATAATTGGGAAGAGAGTACAATAACATGAAAAAGGCAATAATGATTTCCGGTGAAAATAATAGGAGAGGAGAAAAGGGCCGAAAGGCTGGAATCTGATTTGCTGGAAAAAGAAAGGTGGGAACTGGGAAATGGTCAAGCTGCTGTGAGTACGTCTGTGAGGAATACACACACAGTGAAGGTGTTTGATGGTACGTGCGGAGAGGGAGACCCACGTAAATACGTGTATTCCGATGATTGTATCATTGGGACATACGCCTCTACCCAATAACTGGCGTCTCTCGGTCTTGTCTTTTTTAATTTCTCAAACCCCCCTCAATTTTAAGGAATTTTCAAAGTTTTCCTTTAATTTAAAAGAATAACTAAAACGACCCCTTTGTTACTAAAATATTTAAATTCAGTCCTTCTCCGTTCAACCTTTTACCTTTGCATTTACCATTATACCCTCACTTGATCAACCGTTGGATCATAAAACAAAATTTTAAGTGTCATGCCTTACATAATTACCTTTTGGTAATATATTTTTTCCTTTATGCATTTTTTGCCTCTCAAATATTATTCTAGTATCTTCATTTTATCCAATATTTTTTATAAATTAAATCTTATTATTATATATATAATAGCGATCGTGGCACGTCGTTCCTACGTGTATATAATAAATAATATTTTACGTATTAAATATATTATGAACAAAAAAAAGATATAAACCAATAAAAGAAAAAAAAAAAAAGAAAAAAGAAAGCAAAAAAGAAAAACAATTATGAATATTATTGATATAACGATAAAATTAGTGTTACGGTGTTTATAATCGTTGTTTGTGAGAGAAAAATATCTTTTTTTTTTATATAGTATAGATATAGATTAAATACGATAGCACGCAATATCTACATACTAATTTTTAATAATACTTTTATTTTATTAAAACTCATAATTTGTTCCTTTGTATTGAAATTTGTAATTATCTTAAAACCCCATATATAAAAACTATCTAGTAACTCTTTCCAATACATTAATCAATACGTGTTTTACTCAAATTAAATAAAAAATTGACTCTTTCTATAAGATATACTAATAAATACATGCAAAATAAATACTAATGTTTTTCAGTTTGAATTAACAATAAATTTAAACAAAATAGGAGTAAATTAATATTTGAGTACGTATAATTGTATGAAATTAATTTCCAAAAGAACTTGATTGAGTAGCTGATTTAATATAGGTCAGGAAGTTGAAGGGTATTTTTAGTATTAAAATAATTTGGTATAGTGGTATGAAAACTACCACTTTATATTTATAAGAGCTACTTTCTTTATAATAGTATAAATAACTTATCCATTCTACTTTTCAAATTATATATTAATTAATAAATTAGTTTTTTTTTCATATAATGAATTGATTTGTATAATTTACTCTTATTTATAATATATTTTAAAATATAAAAATTATTTATTATATGCACACAAGATCGTTAATAAAACAAAAAATTTCCCTGTAAGAAAACAGAAAATATGAAGAGAAAAATAAAAAACCAACCAATGAACCAAAACCCGGGACGATAACGTTCCATTACATCAAAGCCCAGAGGGCAGAGAGGCCCACTCCATTCCACTCCTTCCAAAAACAAAGAAATGGTGGAGTCGACAGTTGCATACAATGCTGAAAAGATAGTTTGTTGAAGGAGACTCTTGTGAACCCTGCACTTTGCACATTTTACTTTCTCTCCTTTTCCAATTAATGTTCGATGCATCAGGCCATTTTCTGTACCCTGCATTCCAGCAAGATATTCCGACACTCTCTATGCTGTAGTTTCCGCCTCATTCCGCTGATTTCTTGGTAATATATGAAGGCTTGTGTTCTTCTTCTAGTTTAGCATTGGAAGGAGAGAAATCCCACGAACCCTTTTCGTGTTTTTGCATAGTAGAATCATTCTCCCTGCAGGGATTCAGATGAATTGGAAGTACATTGGGCGTCGGTTTAATGTTTGTTGTTTGGTACATTTTGAGTGTTCTTATTGTTTCATGGTAGCTACTCGGTGGTTGTTGCTTGTGGCTGTTACGGCATTGACTTATGCTGTTGTGCTAAATTACACTTTTATCTGCTTCTGAATTTCTGATTTCCCTTTCTTGTACTGTTTTCGCTGGTTTATAATCGCTTTCAGTTCTTGGTTTTATGAATATGCTGTTCACTTCATAGTGTGAGTTCGGTTTTTGAGGTTTTTTATTTTGCTGATTTTTTATACTTAGTATTAGTGTATGTCATAAGCTTTGAAGTGGGTACATTCTTATTTCAGACGGTTCTCCTTAATTTGCTGATTTATTTATTGACAGGTATTGAGATTGAAAAAAGGGTAAATTGGGATATAGTTGGTAGGATTTCTTTCAACCCAGGCTGCTGTGGTCAGATAAAAGCAACTTGGGACTTGGATTTTTCATAAATGGCTACATGCACATCATGTTATTTCACGCCTCTGGATATTCGAAGCCCGTTGGGGGTATTGACTGTTCATGGGGCAAGAGTTTCTCCCTTGAAAATGGTTGAAGAAAGGAATGGGTTCCCACCAGTTGGTAAAAAATGTGGTTCAAACTTCCCACAGTTCAAATGCTCAGCAAACTCACACAGTGTTAATCAATTTCAGAGCAAGGACCCTTTTCTGAACCTACACCCTGAGATCTCATTGCTTAGAGGTGAGACAAACTCTACACTGATCAATCCGAAACAGGATAGTTCCAGTGGAAGAGTTACTGAGAGCCCGAGAGATTCATCCACTCTGAACAATTATAATGAGGCCAAGATCAAGGTTATTGGAGTTGGAGGTGGTGGCTCAAATGCTGTCAACCGTATGATAGAGAGTGCAATGAAGGGGGTTGAGTTCTGGATTGTTAACACTGATATCCAAGCCATGAAGATGTCCCCGGTCTTCCCTAAGCATCGCTTGCAGATTGGCCAAGAGCTGACTAGAGGACTTGGAGCCGGTGGGAACCCAGATGTTGGGATGAATGCTGCTAAAGAAAGCAAAGAGGCTATAGAGGATGCAGTTTATGGAGCAGACATGGTCTTTGTGACTGTAAGTTTACAATTTTGGCTTTTGCTGGTGACATGTGGTCATAAATTAAGAAAGCCAAGCATGTGAATATATTTTAGTTTGAGGTGGATCTCAGACATTTTCTACCCTAAGGCTTATGCTGTTGACTTGTTTGAAAATGAACAATCATTTCTCAAGAAGGTGAAGTTTCTCATCAGAATGTGCAGCGGAAACAGTGATATCTACCTTTCTGGACATTTACCTAGCAAGTATTATAATTTCTGTGAATCATAAATTGCTCCTTTGGTCTGTCTCATTCTTTTTTTTTTTTGCAAAACTTGCAGGCTGGAATGGGCGGGGAACAGGCACTGGAGGAGCTCCTATAATTGCCGCAGTTGCAAAGTCTATGGGTATCTTGACTGTTGGCATAGTTACTACTCCATTCTCTTTTGAGGGACGGCGAAGAGCTGTTCAAGCCCAAGAAGGAATTGCTGCTCTAAGAGAAAATGTTGACACCCTAATTGTTATTCCTAATGATAAACTGCTGACTGCAGTATCCCCATCTACACCAGTAACAGAAGCATTTAATCTGGCTGATGATATTCTTCGACAAGGAGTTCGTGGTATATCTGATATAATCACGGTATGGCGGATCTAGTGCGCGCCTAACAAAGTTGACTTTGTATGTAGATAATTGTGTGTGCTTATATATTTTTTTTTTAAGTCTTTGCAGTTTGTTTTAGTTTAGCATTTTATCCACACTCATTAACCCACAGCAAGTCTGTGGGAAATGTGAACGAGCTTTATTTAAAATTAAGGAGTGATGAAGTTTTACTGATGGTTACCATTATTCTGCTTGAATGTGAACACTCAGTAGCTATGTACCTGAATGACAATATTAGTTTATAGACATACATATGATAAAGTGAAAACTTTTGTGGTTTATGTACCTGAATGAGACTGTATGGGCCTTGTTGTGTATTTTTCTGTACAACAGTTAATTGATCGTGTTTTCTATTTTAAGCAAGTGATAGAAGTGGTAATCCATTTGCCTTTTCTTGCAGATCCCAGGACTAGTAAATGTAGATTTTGCTGATGTGAGAGCTATTATGGCTAATGCAGGTTCTTCATTAATGGGAATCGGAACTGCAACAGGTATCGTCAAGAAGCTATTAAGTTACTTGCTGGTTTTGTTACTTGTTTGATGTTTTTGCTGCTTGCTGGCTGAACTCTGAATTTTTGTGTCTCATTGCAAATTATTTCCTACACGCACATACAGTGTTGTCACTTTGGTCTCTTGAAGCTATCTTACCTATTCATCCCTATTGTTTTTTAACACTTCAAACATTGATTTTTAGCTTGATATTTTCATCTTGCGGCAATGCAGGAAAAACCAGGGCAAGAGATGCCGCCTTCAATGCCATTCAGTCTCCCTTACTGGATATTGGTATAGAGAGAGCTACTGGAATAGTCTGGAATATAACTGGTGGCAGTGATCTAACATTGTTTGAGGTGGGTTAATGCTCTCTCTCGCTACCGTTTCTTCTTTGCACCTCGCACTTCTTTTCCTGATATTTATGCCTTGCATATATATACCTTCTTGCCTGTCTCCTGTTTCCTTTCACATCATTCCGACACGAATTATGGTGTAGAGTAATGACAAGAGAATCTCCTGCATGTAAAATGAGTAATAGAAAACTCACCATTTCAGCCATAAGCTGCCTCTGTCTGATACAGTGAAATTGCTATTAGGAACCACCATGTTTGCATGAGTAAGTTCACTGTAATGCTTTATGTTGGGTGCAGTAGAACATATTTTTCATGATTATTTCTTGGTGCAGTTAAACCTCTGTATTTCCACGTGCGTGGCTATAGGGCTGTGTAATCCTTTCCTTTGGCCTTAAAGATTTCATGGAGTTTGAGAAAAGCCTATTACTCCGATTTTTACATGATGCATTTCAGGGTAGTAAGGGTTGAGTCTAACCATTGAAACATAAAAAGAAAGCATATTTTTTAGCCAACTCACTTGGCTATGTTTGAGTTATAGGAAAGAGGATGTCTTTAGGGATGGTATAGGTATATACTCAATGATGCGTCATGATAGAAATAGGTAAATATCTGATTTCATGTTCATCCGTTCATGATTTATCCATTCTTGACTATGGACTTTATGTGTTTTGAAATGTGAAACGGCAGGTAAATGCTGCAGCAGAGGTCATATATGATCTAGTGGATCCAAGTGCCAACTTAATTTTTGGTGCTGTGGTGGATCCATCAATAAGTGGTCAAGTAAGTTCATCTATTCAAAACTACTATAATCTAGAAACTTGGGACCATTGTTGTCAGCTGGCTTCACCATCTATCCTTTGTCTTGAGTAATGATGTAAAAGCGTCCAAATCAGAAAAAGGATTAGCGGACTAGGAGCATCATGATGCTTGGCATGATTTCACGGGCAAAGGCTTGAGCTTGTCAAAAGCTTTCACAGATCACTTAAGCCATCTTTTTAAGTTAGTAGCATTTTCTCTGGTGAATATTATATTATAGGTTTAATTACATAAACCAATCCTGAGGTTTGCTCTACTTCCACCATCCTTGACATTTGCCTCCATCTACAAATAAATGAGATTAGTGTAAATTTGATAAATTTAAATTAAGTATCATAAATTGAAATAAATGTTTGGATGTTAATTTAATTTCATACTTAAAATTAGGAAACATATCTGGAATCAATTGAATAAATAAAATAGAAAATATTTTAAATAATACAGTTAAATTATTTCTTAATTCAAATAGTTTTCTCTGATTAAGAAAATTCAGATAAAACAAAGGAGGGGAAGAAAAAAAAAAAATCTTCTCCTTCTGCACCGTGTGCACAACCCACTTACCACCTCTGCCAGGCCCCAGGCCTGGTGCCGGCACTTCAACACATAGCCCAACCCATCAGTCATGGCCAGCCCCAACAACTGCAAACTAGGCTACTTGGCATCACTCGGCTCCATAGCCCACTCTCCCCTACATTGTCACTCCTCCTTGGTCCCAACTCCTGAGACCCTAAACCCGCAAACACCAAGTGTTACCAGCCCCCAGACCCCATTCCCATTGCCATGCACTCTATTTTCCATTCCAGTCTCCCCCTACCCCGGAAAGTTGTATTTCCTTTTCCTTTCTTGTTAACAGGAAAGATCATCTCTTGTTAATCTTCAGCCCTTTCTTAATTTTTTATTCAACTTACATCAAAGGGATAAATGACATTTCCCAGCTTCCGTTGTGTTTCTCCAATATACATTGGTTATAAGTCATCACTGTGATTTCAAAACTTGAAGGGGTAGTTTTATGTAATTAAGGCGAACCTCAAGGGCATTTTTATAATTAACCCTAGATTCCTTTTGCTCGGCCTGTGGAGCTGGAGGGACGTGGGGGCATTAGTTAGCTATGGGGGCATAGGGTGGGGATCAGAGCAGAAGTTGTTTCTGATAGATGAGAACTGTGCAAAAGTTTTGGCTCTGACATTTACATGCAATGTATAGCTTGATTTGATCAATTCTGTCTGCTAATAATTCAGGTTAGCATAACTTTGATCGCCACTGGTTTTAAACGTCAAGAAGAGAATGATGGGAGAACCCTCCAGGTATACATCCATCTCTCCACCACATATACCTTACTGAAATCTTTATTAAGCATTTGTTGGCCTGTGAAAACGATGCAGGCAAACCAGCTGTCACAGGGAGATTCAAACATTGGTCTCAATAGGCGACCCTCATCCTTTCTAGAAGGTGGTTCTGTGGAAATCCCCGAGTTCTTGAGGAAGAAAGGACGCTCTCGCTATCCAAGAGTTTAATTCCCTTGTTATATTCACATCTAGTAGTCTTCAACTTGATCTCTCACCTTCTGAGTGTGTGTCTGTACAGGATTTCAGGCTGTTATATCCAATGTGAAACTTAGCTTTGAGAAGAATGGAGCTTTACCACTTATTTTTGTTCTGAATAAAACATAATCTGAATGTATGAACGATGACTTAGACACTTGAAGAAATATTACAGATACAGCGCAACAGTTGATATAACTTGGAGCTCCTGTGGAAATGAATCTGTAAAGCTTAGAGCTTACTTTGCATTACAGCTTCAAGTTTCTCTTGAATATTTTTCTGGGTACCTACAAGTTAGACAAATTTTAAAAATAGGGGTGAATTATAACGGGCTCTTCAAATATTTGTTATAAATACAAATATCTTCTCATTATTTGAAAAATTACAAATATTCCTCTAAAATTAACAATTATCTAAAAAATATCTCCTTAAATGAAATGTCATGAGGCACATTTGCTAAATGATTGTTAATATCAAGAGTATTTATATTTTTTTAAATAATAAAAAGATAATTATAAGTATAACAAATTTCAAAAGAATCTGATAGAATTTACTCTTTAAATTTTATTGGGTCACTATGCAAAAAGAAGTGGGATAAGGGACCTTAGACTTAGAGGTGGTGTAGAAGGGTGGGTACAGACATTAAAGTTAGGAGGCTAAATAGCACAAACAAAATATCAGTGTCAACATCCTTTGAATTCCAAACAAGTTCCCATCTCCCATTAAATGATTTGATGCCTATTTGATATCCATACAAAATAATTTTCTTTGTTTTTTTGGGGGTCTTCTCTTGTATATCAAAATCTCCATCCTCATAGGCCCAAACATCATCAGAATCACACATGCTTCTGAAATCAACATCAACCTCACACATCCACACCAAAATCCTTTCTATTTGAAGCATATCATCATTTCTCTCTCATGAAACCACAGAAATTAGAATCCTAAAATCTTAAAAAAGAAGACACGTACACTTGTCGCTTACCATACAAAGCAAGAACACTTTCTGTTGACGTGTAAATAAACACTCCCATTCATTTCATTTTCCTTCTTTCCTTCCCACACAATAAAATAAAGAACCTTTCTCTCTATTCCTCCTAATCTTCTTCCAACTCCTTCACTGTACTCATCAGAATCATCTCTCCGGATTCAACCACAGAACCACACTATATATATTTATTCATGCAAAAAGGTAAAGAACAGACCAGTATCATGCCACCTCCCAAGGAATCCGACCCATTGCTGGAGCTTCCACCCGAACCATCCAAAGCTGCAGCCGATCAACCCGGATCCGATAACCCATTATTAGTTCCACCGGAGAAGATAAAGGGATCATCGGAGGAGGGATCAGCTCTGCAGGAACCACAAGAACTCATAAACCCCACGCCATGTGCTCATTCAAGAAGTAGTACTACTACTGCACCAACCGAGGCGGTGGCAACAGTAGAGGAGATTAACAGCAGCGGGAGGGAGAGGCTGAAGAGGCACCGGGTGGAGGTGGCGGGTCGGGTTTGGATACCGGAGATGTGGGGGCAGGAGGTGTTGCTGAAAGACTGGATCGATTGCACGGCGTTTGATGCTACGCTGATGAACAGCAGTATCATGTCTGCAAGAGCGTCGTTGGTGGAAGAAGGAAGGAGATCCAACTCCACCACTACAATCAGACTAGAAAATAGTTGTTGATGATGATGATCACGATGAGTTAGAGTAATTTTCATTTTGAATATGAGACAGCAATTATCAGCTGCATCATGTCTTCTTCTTCCTTCCCTACATTTTTATTACAGCAAACAAATCATTACCAGATTTATTTAGTTGCATGAAAGTTAGACAGTTGAATGACATTTTCTTGGCTGCGCCGCCGTGTTAGAATATAGTTTTGATCCTAAAACTGGTAGTTATATAATCAAGACGATTATTTTATAGGTATATATATGCTATGAATCAAATGATCGAGTAAGAATTTTGAACCTAAAAACCAAGGAAAATTGAAAAGGTCAACTTTTATTTATTTATTTGTTCTTGTGGGTATATAATTTGTTTTCCTTATCTTTAAGATTTCGAGTGGTTTTCACTAAGTGACAAGCATTTCTTTAGAGTGGTTTTGGTGTTATGGGAACAGCACCAAATTATCATCTGTCATTGTACTTATTTTAGCCTGTATTTAGTTTGCAACAGACATGGTAAGGAATTCTTATAAATTACACTAAATCCACTTCAAACTGATGGCATAGAACGAAAATGTAATGCAAAATAGCTTAGAATATAGAAAAGTGGGCATTGAGAAATTTCTGTGTCCCTCCGATTTCAACTAATAAATATTAAAGTGAGTATAGATTACAAAAAGATGAAACGACCAATACAGGGGAAATAATTCACAACAGGGGTGTTCGGATGATCAAACATGGAACTATGATGGGGGTTTCTTGTGTCCAGAGGAGGCAGCAAATTCCCATATCTTGACTGTTCCATCATCACTCGCAGATGCAAGACGCCTGTTTTCTTCCTATAGGGTTACAACCAAGGAAATAGAATGTGAGATTCTTTGTGGAAATTCTGCAGAAACAAGTAATTAGCACAAATTTTACAGTACATTGATTGCTTCGAAGCTGATTTCTCTTGATTTAGCCAAGAGGATTGGAAAAATGAGCATAGGGTTAGTGGGATCAAGGGAGCATTTCTGTAGAAGAAATGGCAAACTGAATCACTGATATTATGCCATTTCATTATGAAGTTACTAATTATATTAATGTAGATATCTATCTGTATTTGATATAAACACATGACACTAAAGGTATTTTACTGATGAAGCTCGCATCACGAGCTCTTAAGAGTACTGAATTCTATCCATTAATGTTTAGCGATGTCAACAGTGAAAGCTGGACTGTTGTCAGGAACAGATTTCATCATCAGTAAAAGAAGACTATTTGTCGTATTTAGTTGCAGGCAAGAAAAAATAGAAGGCATTTCTCATCTATATCATCATCCAGGCCTACCAGAATTATCCTAATAACCTATAATGCAGTAGAATTTTCTACTCTGAATATAGATATGTTCATATCATCAAAATATTTACCATTGAACTCCACTGGACAGCATTTACATCCATGTCGTGAGCCTTCTCCTTCTTCAGAAGCAATTTGTATGAAGGTCCATCAACCTGCGTGAAACATACAAGATAAATAATATAAGGAAAAAATGTAAAAAATGAAGTCAAGTAGCATAAAAACTTTGTCAAAAGATATGCTGAAGATGCATGATAAAAAAGACTGGATCAGGGTACATTAAGGTTGGTTCATCTCAGATGCATATCCACATATATGCAAGATGCATGGCAAAACAACTGTCACACTAGGACTACAAGCATATGGAAACTGATTTACTTTCCTTTTTCTTGATTTGGACTTTGATTAATAGTAATTTCTCACTTGATGTACACCCTCTTCTGCACTTTATAGGTCTGGATGTTCATTTATCAGAAACAAATGACTATTACTCAGCAACCGCCTTATTGGGCACTTAACTAAATAAATCCATTGATCAGAACGAAGGAACAAGATTGTCATTATATATGGAGACCAGAAAGATAAATAAAAAATTTATGCTTTTAGCATAACTTTGGAGAATGCTAAAAGCAAACACAGAGAAGGAATGTGTGATATAAGTCCAATTGTTAATGTGTACCAAGTGATCTTCACTTTCAACAAATAAACGTATAGCATCATCAGCTGCACCGCTGGCAATTATTCCATCCCTGTAACATTCACAACATAAAAAAGAGAGCATGAGAAATCCAATTAATTAGACAAAATGGAAAAGATAGCGTACAGATTAAAAACATCATGCTTGCTAATACATCAAAAAATGAAAACATGGATGTGAAGTGTAAGAGATAGAAAATTTCCTACCTTGACCAATGGACGGAAAAAATAGTCCGGTCATGATAACCAGAGAGTGTAGATAGATGATTCCTGGCAAAAGGCAAAAGGAAATGCAATCAACTCATAAAGCTTGTGATGCACATGCAAATATCACCATTGGAAAACCTTGTAAGTTCAACAGTATAACTTACCATCTCATAATGATCTTAAACAAAGTCAATTGTCAAAATAAGTATGTAACAGACTGGATGATGAGCATGAATGGCATGTAATTAAGCAAGTGCATTAATGATCTATGATATTAAAATATGTTTCACAAGTAAACATTTTCCTAAAAATTAATATAGAACATAGAGCTCGTTTGTTGAAAAATCGCCAACTTATGCGAGGGTGGAATTTCTTATTCTTATTTTTCTTTATTCTTTATTAATGTTATTACTTTTGTGGGTGGGTTGTGTGTATGTTTGGAAAATGTTTAGAAGGAGGAAGGGCGAGAATGTAGTGGGTGGCGAGTATGCTCCCCCATGTGCACGAACCCAACTTCTCACATCCTATCAGAGCAAATAATATCTTGTTTCTACTGAAACACCGGACAAAAATTGGTTCTTGAACATTAAATATTCCTGTTCTAATTTTCCCTTGAAAGTTTCTAAACCCATAGTTTCTGGATGCCCGTCACTGAAGCCATGTGTTCCTTAAATCTGAGCATAAAGCATACGAGTAAAATAACCCATGCGACAATGGAAATCTAATGTAAGTTAAGTTTATCATTCTTGTTATCCATATCAAAGAATCAGAAAGGCAAAAGGAGAAAGGAAAAAAAAATAAAATAAAATTCTGGAGCTGTGTCAAGAAAAAAGGATCAAAGACACATAGAGACATGTTGCTCACCATGGTGCATTTCCATCTCCTGACTGCATCCTCATAATGTCAGAACCCCATATCTTAATAGTGAGGTCATCACTGCAAAATCAATTGACTGCATTAGTCATTGGCTCACATTTAATCTTTTTGTTCTTACGACAACATAAATTCTTCTTGATGCTGCTTAAAGTACGCAAATTAAAATCTAGGCACTAACTTTAAACTTAAATATGTAACATATAATAACGGGATAATCATGCATACCTGCAGGAAACCATCTTTCTCCAGTGGCATTAAAAGATAAGGCCCAGACTGTAGATGTATGTCCACTTAAAAAGAAAAGAAAGGTAAGGTTATAGCAGATCTTAGAAGCACCATGAAAATTCTCATTCAATATAGTTGATACACAAGCATACAATTAAGTCAATCCAAAAACTTTAATCCTAGAAATGCACATACTCATGAAATAACAAATGTAGGAGAATTTGAAATGATGTCTCTAATAGTTGTAACAAAATGGTTAACATGATGTAAACATTAATAACAAAAAAGATTCGCAATATTTAACATTACAGGTGAACATTGGACAAACTCCATCTTAAATGCTTCCTGAGAACTGGCTAGCTTTAATGCATTGATTTTAGATCATGATTCCAGTTTTTAAATAAGAGGCGACAAAGTGCAATGCAACATATAGTTGGGATTCTAAAAGCAAATATAGATACATGTAATTCTTCAATTAACCAGGATGGACGACTAAACATTTCTGTATCCAATGATATTCCATGTATCAATAGCATAACTTATTAGGGGGTTAAGTTAAACTAGACATGGGTGCCCCTTACAGATATGCCTGATCAAATTATGAAATAAGCAGTGCAGAAATGTGAGTATAAATAAATCAAAGTTTGGTCATTGTTGATAGAATGAATATTAAATGTATATATTCTAAAACAGAAAAAGCAGGAGTATTAGCTACCTGTTAGATTCATTCAAGGTTTGAACACAGTGCCAATCATCATTGTCCCCATCCTCTGCCCAGATCTACAGCAGTTGATTTGGATTAAAAATAATCTATGCTAGAATTAGCAGATACTCGAATGTCTAACAAGTTGATTATATTATTTTCCTTACTTAATAAGTACCTTGATAGTATTGTCATAGCTACATGAGAACAAAATATCAACTGTTGGATGCCACTGCACCATTTTAACATCCTGTGTATGTCCTTGCAACACTGAAACACAGTCAAACTCATTATGTGGCAATACTTCCCATATCCAAACTGATTTATCTCGTCCGCAAGTTGCAAGCAATGAGCCAGATGCGTTCCAGGAGACACTTTTAACTTCATTCTCATGACCCTAACATAATTTTAAAATTGTTTTAGCACATTACTAAAAAACACTAGAAGCTAAGGAATCAGTGTCAAATCTTTGGATCACCCAACAACACACAAACACACAAAGTGACGACCTCTTTGATAAAATCAAATCAAATCAAAATACCTCTAGGGTGGAAATACAAGCAAAATCACCCCCAACATCTTCCCAGATAGCAGTGGTGGCATCAAAACTTGCTGTTGCTAATAATTTCCCAGACGGTGACCAAGCGCAAGATCTAACAGTCCTATTATGCGTCTCCTCCAAGACTGCCTGCATAATAGCGTAATAAGCACAAGAATGTAATCAAATACACCCACATTTTTTCGCGGCATGAAAAAGAACTCCAAAGTCTCAAGATCCTCTAAAAGCTTCACGACCGCAATATTACGAACCAAAGTTTCAATTATGCCGATGATAGCTCCATAAATGGTACATGACGAAACTTCTCAATCTTGAAAAAGCTTACAATGAGAGAAGCAACAAAAGAAAATTTTATGACAACAAAAAAGGTGAAACCTTGCACTGGAAAGAGCCAGTAAGCGGACTCTGTTCCCAGACGCGGACGGTTTTATCTCCGCTGCAGGAAGCAAGCACGGCAGGGACGCCGTCGCCTCCGGTGGCCGGCTTCCAGGCGAGGCCCCAAACCCTATCGGCGTGGCCTTCAAGTCTCTGAAGTTCTCTCAGCTCCAATTTCTCATCCGCGAAATTCATCGTCCGAATAATAAAAATCGAGTTTTTATAAACAAGTTAGGCTTTTAAGCAGTGAGGTTTTTACCGGAGGTCATACACGCGCCACCGCGCCGCGATGCGATGCGATTGGGGAAGAAGAAAGAGTGTGTGGACTCGTGCCAGAATATGACATATAGCTCCGCAGCCGGGATGAGTAGGATCTTTAGTGTGGTAAATTGCATGACCGAGTCCCTCTAATATCCATATTTAGAAATCTCACCCCCATTACTTTTCAATTATTATTATTTGTATTTTGTATTGATTTCACAATTTTCATTTTAAGGCTATCATTCCCTTAACAAAATTTTCTTAAACTGAAACTTGCTTTATTCCCTTGGCTCAATTCATATAAATTTAGAGGGTATTTGACAAAACTTATTTGAAATAATTCATACATTTTATAAAATATTTTTAAAAAATTTAAGATATTAAATTTTATTTTAACAATAAATTCTATGTGAATAAAATAAAATTATTGAGCCTATAATTGTTAGTAACGTACAAATTTGTAATTAATTTAGAAAAAATTAATTTTATTAATTCTTTAGTTTTTTTTTTTAATCTTATAAAATTCTTAAGATCTCATTCCAAGAGCTTATAAATTATTTTCTTCAAAAAAATTATCAAACACTTTCTCGCATTTTATAAACTCTCGTTCATTTTATAAGTTATTTTATAAAACTGATAAGCTCACGCAAACACCCGCTAGCCTTAAGTCAAAGTAGGGAGATTTCATCGTCAGGAAAGAATAGAGGGTTCAGGGCAATAGGTTAAGATCGACAACCAATAGAAGTCATAATTTTGATCATTCAAGAAGTACTACATTTAAGTTTTGCAGTTAATAGAGAAAAAAAAAAAAAAAAAAAACCCTCCACTTTTCTTAGTAGAGGAACGGTACTTATATATGAAGAGTAAAAATGGGAAGGCAGTACGGAGTTTATACATGAAGAGTACAGTGTTGAATTAATACAAAATGATTGTATGATATTTGACATTGCTCGTATTCTTGTATTATGAGTACCAGCAAGGCATCGCTCCACCACTCTTTAAGGTTGATGGGAGTTTTATCAGTTTATGTTGTTCACACAAAATGCAAGAATCAACGTCACTGTCCGACGAAGATTCAAGAATCTTCATATGAGAATGCATTTTGTGATTATACTCCAACTGAATATACAACATAAATCAGCATCAGAATGAATCTCAATTAGGTATAGGAAACCACTGTGTTAGTGCTGCATCTTGTTTCTGCCAATTTGTGTTGAACGGGCTCATTACTATTTCACCATGAAGGAACTTTTACAGCTACAGCCACCCACTGCACTTGGATTTGTGGAGACCTGCATGGAGCAAAACTTCGTTAAGGGTTCACAGTATGGGAGGTACCTTGACGAAAAAAATTGACTAGTGCAAGCAAGAAAAATATATAGTTCATGAAATTCAACTTCTTCCCCGGCAAAATTAGATAATCACAGCTGACAACCTTTAAGTCATTGAATAGTGTGAGTTTTAAGGGAGCAAATACATGATCAGGAGCTTGAGTCTATTAAGGGAGCTGCAAGGAGGACAGACTTGACACGATTGTAAGCTAGACATGCTGATCCGCACATAGATAGGACAACTACAGGTTCTTTGTGGCAAACTATTGAAACGGAATAACAAATAAAGAGGTAAAGGACAATGATATCAAAATACAACCACCAGAAAAGTAGAGAGCATTAATGCGCCGCAAAGCCACAGGTCAGATCAGGTTGCCTTCAATAGATAAATAATGCAAACAATGCATTGGATTTCTCATAAAATTATCAATAACAGAATTCTACTGGAGTTGTAAACTTTGTTGCAAGAACTTGAAATTTTATTATATTATATCAACAAGTGAAGCACAAGTATTTGTTAGGCCAAAAATACAAGTGAATAAAGAAGGAAATTGTGATAGATATCTTTAATCAATTAACATGCAGAAGATAGACTCAAGAGGTCCCTTCAGAATATCCAACACAGAGTCGTACGTAACATTAGCTATCTTAACACTAGAGCAAGGGGAAAGTGGCAGGCAATCTAGTGGCCTTGACAGTCAAAATCAGTGAGTTAGAGGACCAGTGTGAGCTGAGGGACGGGCGTCAATGGGAGGGAGAGGAAACCGCTGGAATATATCAACAACAGAATGACTAACAAGAGTAATTCATTCACAAAGAAATTACTAGTTGGTTAAGTTCGACATAAGATGAGATAATTTTCTACATCTGATTCATTTAAAGTAATATGAAAGCTAGAAATGGCATGCTTCCAGCCAATTTTTACCTTTGCTGGTACAATTTTGTAGAACTGGACAGCATGGAGAAAACTATATTAATCGGCATCTATTATAACAATATTCCAACGTGCAAATAATTTCTCCAAAAGTGGTAGTTTGATTGTAACTTCATTTGTGCTTTCATCACTTTAAACGAAATAGAAGCAGAATCATTGGTTGCATCAAGAACATTAAAACTGACAAATCCAGTCAGATTCTAGTTGTCAATGGCTGGAATCTTTACTAATCAAATGCACCAGAAAAGTAATGCCACTCATACCACTTAGACAACTATTTACCGATTGACAGATTTTAAGTGTGAATAACAGGCAACAGTTATCAAGACAGACCAAGTCAAAATCGAAGGTTGGTATCATAATCTCACAGTAACCCTATTTTTCATTGCTTGTGGAATTGATTAAACATAGATCAAGGAAACTTAAGGAGCCAAAAATTCCCCTATTGGCTATTGCAAAAACTTTCTTTTAGTCACATGCTTGAACTGAGACCTAAATACATAGGTTTATGTCCTGAATGTACCCTGAACTCTGAAGAATATCTGAACATAGATAATAATGAGCAGAACTTTTGCACGTACCTCTAGACTTAAACTTCTTCAGATATCTGAAGTAACATTACAGGCAGGTTAGAGAGTCGAACTTACTGCTAAACAAACTCAAAGGAATTAAACTAAGCAAGAAGACTGCACCAAGTGCTGCAGGACTCAAACCAATAAGGTGGTATAACATATTTGATGTGAGCAAAAGCCGACAAAAAGAAATGTCAGTACTGTTAATGTAGGATCAGTATAGTAAATCAACAGAATTTGTTCAAGCTGCAGACGTAATAACAGATTTCACAGGCTGTGCATAACTGTAGCAGACAATTCAAAACTATAACAGAAGTAGAACAAATAACCAGTCATAGCAAAAACACCTGAAAGGCAGAACGAATCAGCTCCTCTACATAATCAACAGTTGCACCTTTCACGAAGTCAAAGGAAATATTATCAATCACCAGTCTAACTCCATCTTGCTCAAAAACCCTGCAGAAAAGATAAAAGATGAATTTCCTTTGAGGATAACATCACAATTCACAAATAAATTTATTTTACGGCATGCATTTCTTGCAGAGCAACATCAAAACCAAGAAAATCCCAAAATTTGGAAATTCAATAACCTGTCATCATCATTGGTTTTATCGTCAAGTAAAAAGTTATATTGGAATCCAGAGCAACCACCAGCTTCAATGCTCAAGCGCAGCAACTTCTCAGTACCCTCGTCAGCTTGCAACTCTTTCATTCTCTGTACAACATTAGTGAACCATTGAGTACTCGTTCGGCACAATCACATCCCTTTACTTGTCTAAGAATACAAGTAAGAACTATTAACTATGCTGATAAATTATGTCATAATATTGAATATTATGATACTAAATATATTGAATATGTTCTATTTCTGTTCGAAATACAACAAATATTAGCATCAAAGCTTTTCTAAATCTCTTAGTATCTTATCTTCTTGAGTCCCCAAGTACACGATGTAAGAAACTGAATTTCTTATTACACAATGCGACTGTGCCTATCACCTCGACCATCTACCATCCAAACCCCAGAAAAGATGTATCCAATAACTAACCAAAGAAGAAACACAACAAAATTATTGTTCAAAAAGCCCAATAAAATTGACAAAGAAAAAAAAAAGGAGGAGCAGAGAGAATTACTCTAACGCAGTTTTCGGTCAGATGTACGGCGTCGGTGGCCGAAGACGGAGATTCCAGTGAAGACAGCTGAGACTCACGGAGAGCGGAGGACGAGCTAAGAAGCCTAGAATTCTGGCGAAGCCGAGCTGAAAAGTATGGAGCCAGCCGGCGAATCAGCGAACGGGACGACGTCATCATGCCTCTCCCCTCCTCCTCCAAAACATGCTATTCACTGATCAGAAACAATCAAACGTAAATAATCATCATATTTCAATTTTCTGCTTCTGATGTTTCCAGAAATGGGTTTGGGGCAGCGGTGGAGCTTCGTCTGCCGAACACACGCTCACCGACCCGTTTACCCGAATTGGTGGTGCGGGACCCGTTTCCCGCACAACTTGGATGTCGGTTGAAAGCTTTGAGTCCTGGGCAAGCCCAAATAATACTAAAAGGCTTGTGGTTTTGGGCCTGGCCCATTAACATTGGGCTTTGCTTTTCCTGGTGAGTTTAACATGACCCATCTCGCATAAAAGAGAATTAGGAAAATTGCACTTTCAATCTCATACAATAGATGATGTCACATTTTTTGTCTTATAATTTACAAAAATAGCATATTTGATCCTATACGATAAAGATTTATAGTATTTTTAGCTTTATAGAATAAAAATTGTAGTACATTTTTTTCAAACCCATAAAATAGAGGGTATTACATTTTTTGTCCTATAATTTTCAAGCTTTGCATACTTGATTCTATAGAATAAAAATTAAGTACTTTTAATTTCATAAAATAAGAATTGTATCACATTTGATCCCACAAAATAAAAATTATAGCATTTTTTTTTTATCTCAAATGCTACAACTTTTTAACCTGTTGGACCAAATGTTTTAAACCTATAAATTGTAAGATAAAAAATGCAATACCCTTTATTATGTAGGACTAAAAGTATAATTTCTCAAATAAGAGTCCAACAACTCATAAGTATTAGATGAAAGTATTAATTGAATGAGCATAGGCAAATAAATGTTCCATAATATAATTACATATTTGATCAAAGCCCAAAAGGTTAGATTGGATATTGACAATCAAATAATATTTTTTAGTTAAAATTTACGAAGATGTTATTTAATTTAAATTATACAATTACTTATTATTTTTGATAATTTGGTTATAAGTATATTAAAATTTATACCAATTATCAATATTAAAGACTTATGATTAATCAATAACCATTATAACAATTAGACAAACAACCATTATTAATCAAATTTGACTTTAAATTCATCAATTAAATTTATATCATTGATAAATTATTAATTAATCATTATTGAATTAAACACTATTAATTGACCATACATTAACTCATAGGACGAATTTTATGATACTAATAAAATTTAAATTTGTGATATCTATACTATTATGTTAAGTCTGAGCTCATAGACTAATTAATTTACTGTCTCAACCGTGAAATTTTTTAAATATTTCAATTTTATATTCATCATCTTTCAATCGGAATCATTAAATCTTCAATCATATTTTGCGCACATAACGAGCATAGAGTGTGATTCATCACTAATTTAAATGAAAAATAAATAAATAAAAAGAATTGGGCAATTTTTGTTTTCTTGTGGTAGCTTTTTCCTAATAAAAATTGTTAAAAAGAGAAATCCCCCCTTTTGGGCTAAGTAAAAACCCTACAGGACGTATTTTCGGTCTTTCTGCAAATTGCAATTCATAAATGCAGAAAACATTGATTGGAATTCTGCAGATGCTAATCGGTGCTTAGCTTATTTATACTCACGAATCAATTATTTTTTTGCCTGCCTATCCGTTTCTCGCTTCCCATTTCAGTACGAGCAAGTTTGATAATCCAATCGTCCGTTTTCTTGCTGGTTTTTGGTCAAGAGATTTGCGGGTGTGAATTGATTGAAGATAATTTTTTTCGGGTGGGAGAAGTGATTATACGAAACCAGGGTTCAGCATGCGTGGATGGGAATCGGACCCACTGCTCGCCGCTGCCGAAGTCGTTCAAGACTCTGCCGACCGGTCTCGCCCTATCTCTCTCCCTATATATATCGTCTGTGATGCTTGTATGTTGGTTATACTTGTATATATTTGGCAAATGATTTAAGTTGTTGGATGATGTTTTAGATTTTGCATTGAATAGTGTACATTGTACCAAGGGACAGAAAGAGAATTCAAGTTGAATTGGTGGATATCATGATTGAAGAGAATGTTTAGAGGAGTGTGGGGGAGACTGGCTCTTCTCTTGCTCCCTTTTTGGGGATATGTAGCTCTTTGTTGCAGATGTGGGCAATGCGTTTTAAATCTATCATTATAATTGATTTTTTTTCTGGAGTCTTACTTGGACGATTAAGGCAAGTGTTTTGAGCTGCTGCATGGTTGGGTTGGGTCTTATGTTGCATAAAAAGATAGGAATTTGTGTGGCATTAACGGCACAAGTTTCCCCTACAACTATATCTACTACTTTTGTTCGCGTAGTAACTAGAAAGTTCACTCAATTTTGATGGTTTTATTCAGGATGGAGTCAATATTTCGCCTTCTATTGCACGAACAAAGTGTTGTTCAAGGAGATCATATAGATGGAAAACTCCTAAGCTCCATCGAATATCATAGGCGTGCTCTTGCCACCACTCTAGAAACTGCAAAATGGCAGGTATTGTTAGAGATAAGTAAAAGTAACCATTTTGTTCCATTTTTCACTTATATCTGTTACAATCTGCCTGCAGCTTGAAGACTTTGAGAGGGAGGTGAATGGGTCAGCCATAACTGACAAGTCCTGGGTGAAGCAAAATATGATCGAAAGGCACATGCAATTTATTGCTGCTATTAGACAACAAATAATCCATGTGGAACAAAGCATGAGTACATCAGTGGGAAACTCAGTGAGGAATATGAACTTGAATGAACAAGATAGAGATGGGTTGGCATTGTTTCTTTCAGGTGGAAAGCCTGTTAAACACATTGCTGACCAGGAATCAGAGGATAACAATATTTTGAGAAGGTTTCTTGATCCTGCGGTGTCATCAAGTTCCAAGGAAGATATTGATGAAAAGAAAGCTGGTCAAACTGTGAGTTTAAATGTGAATGAGATTGTATATTCAGACCATAATATGGAATTGAAGGAGAATTTTACAACAAAACTGGATTTAGGACCTTCAACTTCTGGTCACAATGCTAACTTTGGCAGATGCGAAGAAGAAGGGACTTGGGATTTGGAATCTAATGAGGCAAAAGGTAAAACTTACTTGCAGAAGAATAAGCTGGGAGGTTACTGGGGGAGAATGAACATTTCTAAGTCCTTGGGAAATTTCTTTGCCATGCATAAGAGCAGGGCTAGCAGAAGCTTCACAAAGAGGTTAAAAGATGGGGAGGAACAGAGCAACGACGTTCACCCTGGCATGCAGGTAACTTTCACCAATTACTTTCTTGGGTCAATAGTTATAGGACTTCCCCTCATATCTGTGTCTCTTTTGATTTTAAGAATTAAACCAATCATATAGCTTGAGATTGTGTGTGCATTTATAACACGAGACAAGGTTTTCCCAACTTAGTTGCATTTTTTTTTTGTTTAATATGAAACTAACATCTTTCTATTAGTGTGGTTGCATATGCATGATCGAAGCAGCTATAGCCACTTTAATTTTTTTCCTCCTGTTTGAACTCTTTACCTTACCCTTAAAGATTCTTCCAGAAGCCTAGTTTATTTGTTGAACTGTGGAGATAGATCATGGCAAAGAGAAAGTTTCCTTTCTACGTTTCAGGCATTACGACTAGAAGATACACTATTTTTGTGAATGTCTCTTCATTTTCTTTTGTTAATGGTGGTGGTGGTGTTGCTGCTACTTGATGTGGTTTATTTTTCTTCTCCTCAATGGCTTTCCCTCTAGATATACAACTTCAATCTTTTTCACTTTTTGACTTTTATGTTTTATGGCTTACTCTTCTTTCTCTGTTTGGGACAGAGAGATCTTGCTCAACTTAGCTCAGCTTTTGGGGCAGCAATTTTCATTTGTCATGTTCACAATTATCAGCTCAAACTGCACAATTAAGTTGCTGGATTAGGGATCATAGAGAAAAGTGTCAAAGATCTTTGCATCACATCCAAGCCAAATATCATCCAGCACTAATTATATTCGCATGCTCTTAATTCTATTTACTTTAAGTAAGTATCTTACTATATTTAATTCAGTTTTGTGTTTCTTTCCTTATTTTTCATGCCAACATATCATTTTAAAATGCTCCTTTGGTTTTACTTGTCGTTTCTCTTATTAGTTGTCAGAATTTCACCAAAGCCGATTTTATTTTGGCAGGTATGGTGGTGTCATAAGTTGCTTGAGAGGTTATGTTCGTAGTGGCATTTTGTACGGCAGAATGGTGAAAATTCATTGCAAATGTACACGTACTTGCTGAAAATAGTTTACCATTTGAGGTTTTATTGTTCATTGCATTGCTTGTCAACAGTGTTTTTTGTTATGTACTCTGCTCAGAGTCCTGTGAAGCCATTTATGCATGTAGGAGCATATATTCATTCAAACCAAAACTAATTCAGCACAATGAATGATTTGATGGACCAAATTCTGGGTAACTGCATGGTCGTCAATGCTTAAAGGTGTGGCAACACTTCCTATTTTTAGGCTATGCAACTTCAAAGCAATAAGAGCTGTTGTAAAACAGTTTGCCTGTGTTTTATTTTTCGCTAGGCTATCTTGAAATTTACAGATAAAAGTATGTGTTGTGATATTCAATTTTCAATGGTAAACTGTCAATTATACAAGTTAGTTATGCCCGTTGCTCTTTGCATCTATGAAACAATAATATGTACAAAATGAAGGGAGAAAGTCCTGCCTGACCTGTAAATTAAACATATACAACTGGATTTGACAATGCACTGAACCTATGTGTTTTATCTAGTCAGACTTTTCAATCTCTTTGAATCTTCGATCCCACTCTCGGGACTCATAATCTTGCTCATATAAGTCCCCATCAGTACTATAGACAATTCTGTCCCGGCCGATGAATGTTTTCTGAGCCATGTCCCGAGCACTCAAAAGCTGAAAGTATAAGAAACAGATGTAACAGATCAGTGGATGGCATGCATAACATGTCAGTACGAAACATTCCGAAATCAATGTCCTTATTTGATAATTGGCTCATTTTACATATTCTTACACTATGCAATAAAAAATCTGAAAGGTAAAGATTATTACTTGTGAGCATTTGATGCTCTATAAATGGATGGAAGAAAAATCTAATGCACAAAATTATCATTTGAAAGCGGAGCTTCAAGTGTTTATGGGAAGTTCAGCTGAGTGTGCAGAAAAAATGTACTAATTTACAGTATCTGACTATCTTCAGAGGTGAAATAGGATGATTGTTTATCAGTTTGGTCAGTATTAAACCAAATTTTGAGTATCTTGAATTTTTATAAGTGTTATGTATCATCAATGTGCTTACCTTCCGCCTTAGTGATAGATCCGGTGATTCAAGAGCCTTGGCACGCTGTTCCCTAGTCCGATTCCGTTTAACAATTTGGGCATTTTTATTTTGAACGAAAAACCATCGAATCAACGGAATTGCAAAGAACGAGCCAGCATAGATCTGCAAGGTCAATATAGGAACTTAGAGGAGTGATGCAACAATGCAACATGAAGCTTAAACATCAAACCGATGGAATTGCAAAGAGGAAGTCAGCATAGATCTGCAAGGTGAATATAGGAACTCAGACAAGTGAAACAATATGGAAGTAGTTCAGCCACAACAAGGCAGACTATCCAATAACAAGTCATGTACATCAACGATGAGGAATGTTTTCAAAACCAAACAGAGAGAAGGCACAAATAACAGAGGAAAAACAGCTTCCAGAAAACATTATTTCGAGCAACTAAATATTGGAAAATTCCTATTTTTAAGCCCCAAGTAATTTTCACATCACTGCTTCTAGTTACTAGACTAATGAAATGTTATCCCAACCATTCCATAAAGAAAGAGGTGTTACTTACAATTGGTGGTAGGACATATATATCATACATTCTAAACCAGAATTTTCTTGCAAGTATGCTGGAGTAAGTGAGCTAAGATCTTATGATAGGGAATTTGTATAAAGCAAATATGGGGATAAAAACATGATATCAAGTCGGAGTGCGAATAAATACCTGAAGTAAGGGGAAAATGCTGGATACAAATGAAACAAACCCGCTCGGGCTAACTGCCATATTCCTTCAAAATTATATATACTTGTCAGGAAAACAGTGGGAACTTTAAAAAATAAAATAAAGCACAAAGCAAGTCATAACATACTTCAACATGGTACCAAGAATAATAACCCCAAATAGGTTAAGTCCACCTAGACCTATCGCCATTGCCCTCTCTGAAGTACTTGTTTTGCTGCAGAAACAATATCCAGTAAACTAAGCTGAAATGCATGATACTAATTACATTAAAGTATTAACAAGAAGGATTACCTAAACTGCCATTTCTTTTCCTTGAAAATTTTTTCAACGCCACCAACCCAATCGGCCCACCTCCTTCCAACGTACTCCTTCCGCCCACTCCTCTGTGGAGCAGCAGTGCGTTGTAATGATGGAAACCGATACAAAATATTCCCCTGCAAGTACGTCCATCTCATCAAAGAAAAAGAGGAAGACTAATTTAAGACAGATTAAGTACTCTGTATAACACGCACCAATTACATATTAAATTAATAAGTACTGCTAAATAGCACATTGAATTGTTTACTAGGGTGGTTTGGCAAGCATATAGAAACCACCAGTTAGGGTAAAAATGAGGGAATTCCCAAGAGGGAAAACCGGGAGGTAATTCTAATACTATGCATCTTCGGGTTTACTCGACAAATTCATGTTGAACCAATAGGGAACCTTCTGAGGAAGCATGCATAACCCAACATGGTCCACTATTTATGAAAACTCATGAATTTTGATACTACCCATATAAGTCAATAGATCTGTCAGTTACTAAAGAGAACATCATGATAATCTTGTTATATACTACAAAGATTACTTTGGCCATCTTGGCAACTTCCTTAGTTACCAACTTACGATCCAACTCAACTATCTAGAACTCCGAAATGAAGAAACCAATAGTGCTCCACATGATTAGAATTCTTCATACTTGGTTAGTATTATGGAGAGAGCCAATGCTAGCTCTTATAGCAAAGAGATCATACCTTCTACAACTAGTGTGCAGTTGAAGGCAAAGGCATTTCATAAAGTATGCATTTCCAGAAAAGGTAAGTTAGTCCACACCAAGGTAATTAATACAAACCTCTTCATCAACCTCAGGCTGCCCATCAAATCGTAGCAGCACTGGCAGTATGTATGAATCATCATCCTGAAGCAATGAAATAACAATAAATTACCAAAAGGAGAAGAGCTCATCAAGAGTAAATATAAACATAATCATGCATAAACACAAATAGAACCAACATTACTGACAAAAACACAGGTGCAATACCTGTAATTACAATATCTGGGTTGGAGCATAACATAATGGGAACAATAGTCAAAGTTTCTAAACAAACAAGTAACAGATCAAATATTAACAGACAACTAATCCTACCAGGAATGAATACTAGATTTTCTGAATACATGCAAAATCAAATGGCATCACCATCTTTATTACATCTCATACAACCAGGAAAACTAGAAACAAGAAAGTTTATCATGATCCTAAGATGAAAGGCGCAAATGAGATAAATGAAGTCTCAAAATGCCAAAATAAGAAATAAAGTTTGATAATACATACCATGGTTTCAGTAGTCTCGAGATCCAGATATGGAGCAAGTTCTTCAGCAGTAACAACACCACCATTTGAAGCAATGTATTGTCCAATCTGTAGATATATTTGGGGAGAAAGATGTTATCACAAAAGACTGGTTGTTGATCAGTATAAGATTTGTAAACTGAAGCCAACTTCATGCATATGATTGAAGAAGATAATCTGAATTAGAAGAAACAGCCTCACAAGACCATAAAAAATGGTTGAACATTAAGTATGAAGACCAGCCATATTTCCAATCTCAGAGTTGCACATTTTTTTTCTTCTTTTTCTACATTTTGGTATCAAACAAGAAGGAAAGATATTGAAGACGGTCAAATGCTAGCTTGAATCTGTTGGCTAAATCGACAACTTCAAATCTCCATAGAATTACATCAAGATGAGCTCAATAACCTAATAACATTCCCCACATCTACAGGTTCAATTACTCCCTACTCTTTCCTCCATATTATCTGAATGACTTGAGCATCACATATGTAACTAAGTCCTTTATGAGTTTAACTTTGAAACTCCTGATTTGTTGAGTTACCTGAAAGTTAGTGATCTTTGGTAGATACCCTAATGTTTTATAAAACCTAATTAAGGTTTCGCTATAGCTAGCAAAAACCAACCAAATTAACCAACAGCCAGAAGGCACTCTGTATAGCTGGGTGTGGGTGCAAGTGGGTAATCCCATTATGCCTATTACACAATATGGTCTGGATGCATACAGCTTCCAACTCAAGATCTTCACATAAATAAATTATTAACACTACATCGATAAAAGGTTATTCCCTATTACCAAAAATGCCCTCCCCAAATTACCACAGGTAACGCATGAGAAATCCCTTTCACAGCCACCACACAAGATTAGCCCAACGCCCCAGGCCACCCCTCACTTCCACCCCAATGCCTGTCCAATGCATTGCACCCCAGTCCCCAGCAAGGAAAAACTGGGACAAACATTTCAGAATCAGGAGCAAAGCTTAGAATAGATGGGCAGAAACTGTGTCTAGCATGTAGCATGACAATAATATTAATACTATAGAATAATAAAAAGCATTAAGCAACGGACCACTGGAATCAGTGATCAGTTATTACCAACTTCCACCTCTCTTCTTCAATACCTTGATTCAAAAAATACAAAGGAGAAAACCTGAAAAGTAGGAAATGCCAAGAATTTATAAAATCTATGAAGCAACAGGAACCATATAAAATGCTGGTAGAATTCTTTTTTTTACAGATTCAATGAAATTCATCCCACCATCACCTTCTCTTAATTGACGCTCCTGTAATAATATGGATCCCAGTACCTGGATATATTGATTAGATAAGTTAATCAAATACAGTTCCTCCAGATTTCTCTACATTAAAAAAAAAGGAAAAAAAAAGTAACAAATATAGTAAGAATGTGTATAATTTATATCCACTTAACTTAAAAGTCAAGAAACTTCAATTTTGAAATTCTAACTAAGATATGTAAAGCTCTTTATTATTAGCCTTTGACAAGGACACAAGAACATAATTCCAAGCAAACAACACTATCACCTAACAAAAAGGTCCAATCATTAAAACCCAGCTTCTTAGAATTCCACAATACTGTCACATTCTCTTTATTCTAGATGTAGATAAAAATCGTGAGTTAGAATATTACAGAATAGATCAGTTGGACTGAAGTAAAAAGTGAAACCAGTATCATAAGATCTTCCTCGTCTTCCACGATTGTCCTCCTCCCTGTGCCAAAACATGAATAGGAAAACAATTATAATCAAGAAAGGCCACAAACACTACATTACTGATAATTAATTCCAGTGATGGACATGCAAGATTAAGACTTTTACCGACTACTCAATTAAAGCAATTATTGTGGTATATACAAGAACGATAGATGCGATCAGTGCTGTTCCAAAGGAAACCCTCACTAAATACTCGGCTGCCATCTGTCACCAAAAATCATTCCAGTCAAAATGCAAAAAGCTTGAATCAATCCATAAAAACAAAATCTCAATACCTTTCCCTTATCCAACAAGGGTTCAACTTTTAGCCTAAAAGACTTGGCCGCCAGCTTTGAGCGATAATCCTTGGGAAAAACATACAAACATCCCCTTCATCTGAAACCTATTTGGAATGAGCACAATAAACATCATTCAAAAACGTCTAAATTAAATCATCAACATTTTACTCATCCTTCATCAGGAATCAGAAACTACCCAACACTTAAACTTCACAACACTAAGACAAACGTAAGAAAACAAAGAACCATAAAAAAGCAACCTCTAGGAAGCCATTGGTGTCTGCAGCGAGAGCCTGAAGAGCCTTCTGAGCTTCATTCAACTTGAGCCCCGCCTTGCTCGCCACATCACCAATGGTGACTCTCCTTCCGCATGCGTCAATGGCGTCGATAGCTCGCTTCCGTACATCGGATGGCAATTTATCGCTCTCCACACTACCTCCAGTCCTTATTGCCGACGCTGCAGCAACATCAACTCCACTGCTGCTAGCCCTAATCAACGAAACAGAGGTTCTTCCGCACCGAAATTTCGAAGCTCGGGGAAGAATCAGGGATGGCAGCGGCGGCGCGAAACAGCGGAATTGGAAGGGTTTAAGTGGCCTGGGGGAGAGGGTTAAGGAGTGGGACTTGGGGTTGACATTGAAGAAGCAGGCGGAGATTGAGGATGCCATTTACTGAATCAATTTCTAGGTTTTCTGAGCGATTATTATTTTTTTCTGGGTAGGATTTTGGCCATGGATTCAAGATATTTCTTGAGACTGTTATTCAAGACGACGCCATTTTTCATCTCGGTCAGTGAATGAACGGACGGATGAATGAAGAATGGAGCAAAAACATAACAGCGGGAGGATGACGCGTGCCAATTCACCATTTTACCCTTCCACGTTATAAGCTAATTTTAAGTGTTAATTTTAGTTAAGCACAAATTAATAGGGTAAAATGCAATTTGCCGAAAATGAGCAATTTACCCCATGTGAAAAATAAAGCAGCAATTTATCTCCTATGTTATTAAAAATAGAGCAAATATACCCCTGACGCGTTTCTTGTATCACACGCGCGATTTTTTATTTTATTTTTATTTTTTTTAATTTAAAATAATATTTTTTATTTTTATTTTATAACCGTTAGATCTTGATCAATCTAATGTCCAAATTTAATTAATAAATCAACAATGTAGATTATATCTAACTCAAATCAATGGTTTAAATTTAAGTAAATACAAATAAAAATAAATTATTATATATAATTAAATTTTATAATATATATATATATGTTTGTATGTTAAATAATATAGTATATATATATAGATATATATATACATACATACAGAGAGATACGAGGGCGGCGGCGGAGGAGGAGGAGGAGAGGGATGGCGGCGGACTAGGCGTGGGTGGGAGAAGGAGGAGGAAGAGACGGCGGATAGGGAGGGGGCGGGCGAATCTGAGCGGAGGGGGGGCGCAGGCGAGAGAAAAGGAGGCGAAGGGGAGGGAAGGGAGGGAGGACGAGGAGGCGGAGGCGGACAGGGAGGAGGCTGGCGGATCTGGGCGGCCAGGGGGGGAGCGGGCAGGAGAAAGAGGAGGCGAAGGGAGAAGGGAGGGAAGGGAGGAGGCGGCGGACGGGAAAAGGGGCGGGGGATCTGGGCGGATGAGGGGGGGCGTGGCGCGGGCAGGAGAAGGAGGAGGAGGTGGGGGGTCGGTGGCGGCGGCCACAGCGGCGCTCGACGAAGAAGATGAAGAAGAAGAAGAATAAAAAAAAAATATATATATATATATATATTATTTATATATATATATATTATATATTATTTTTTAAATATATATACATTAATATATTAAAATATATGTATAAAATAATATTTTTTTGGTTAAAAATCATGCCTAGTTGCAAGAGGGGAGAGTGTAGAACACTCTCAGGCTTAGGGGGATATTTTGCTCTATTTTTTATAACACAGGAGGGTAAATTGCTATTTTATTTTTCACATGGGGGAAATTGCTCATTTCTTATAATACAGGGGAGTAAATTGTATTTTTTCCCAAATTAATATGGAAGTTGCCAAAACATTAAATAAATAAACGACGAAGTATAAAATAGATATAATTTACCATCTAGTTAATAATCATATAATTTTCACTATGTTTTGGATCATTTCTTTTCTTTTCCCCCCATATAAATATTTCATTCAATATATGTGAGGGTACAAATTAGTGAATTTCATTAAAGTTTAGGCAACTAAATTTACATGTCAAAAGTGATTTTTTTTCCTTTTAACTTTTAAAATAATTGTGGGTTTTTGTATATGCAATTGTTTTTTTTTTAATTATAATTCTTGTGACTGTTATCAAGAATTGTTACATATTTTTTAGATAATTACACTCCCATCTTTTGAGATTTGGCATAATTATATGTAGATTTTTGTAATTTGAAAATTATATTTAGCATCCTTGAAGTTTACTTCCATTTAACAACTAAGTCCCTCCTTAAATCAAAAGTCACCGAATTTGCTGATACTAATAAAAAATTAGAAAAAAATTATATATTTACCCACATTTGACTTATTATTGATTTATAGCAGACCAAATAAATATTTTATGATCAAATTACTCCTGTACGTCTTCATGCATTGATGCATGTGAGGATGTCTACTTTTACTGTTATAAAAGTAGTTTAGCCTAAAAAAAAATTTGTTTGACCTACAATAAGTTTTTTAAGTCAATAAATATCAAATTTTATTTATTTATTTATTATTAATATCAATAAATTCGATAATTTTGACTAATTTAGATACCCCAAAACCTTTTGAAATTATTAAAGCAAAGGCAATATATGTTAATCCCCTCTACCTATATATATATATATATTATATATATATATATAATAGTTACTCATTTTCAAGAATAAGGAAATAAAGCAAAGGAAAAGAAAAGCGGCGGGCGGGCTTTGGGAATTGTATAACTGGAAAAACTGCATCTGCGTTTAGTTACAAGTTGTTGTACAAGCAACAAGATAACTTTTTCTGTAGGCCCCACCGCATTTATATTATATATATAGCACCCCCTGTGGTTTCTGCATTTCATCTCTCTTTCATTTCTTCTCAGTTTCCCTCGTCCGTCTTTGTTTTTTTTTTTTTTTTTTCGAAATGTGGCCTTGAAACACGAGAGAGTGGTTTATAAGGTGGAGGCTCTCAAGGAGATGAAGCAGAGGAGGCTCTCAAGGAGATGAACGCAGAGGAGGCTCTCAAGAGATTAACACAGAGGAGGCTCTCAAGAGATGATCAAGAGATGAACACAGAGGAGTCTCTCAAGGAGATGATCATGAACGCAGAGGAAGCTCTCAGAAGATGAACACGAAGAAGAAGGCTCTCTGGAGGAAGATGCTTGAACCAGGTAAGTATCCCGAAGGCTCGACTATTTGGCAGCATTCCAGCAAAAAGTTCAGTCTGGTGCAGGGGGGTCGGGTTGGATTTTAAGACTTGAGGATCCAACAGTTATAGCAATGGTAGCCTTGGCCAGTGTGGGTGTATTCATTGCTGTACGTTTCATCAGCAAATTCTTCAAGCCAAAGGATTAATTTCATAGTGCATTTGTTTGGTTATGTCACATTTCTCCTTGTTTTCTAGTCTATTTCTACTTCTATAATAAATAGCTGATTAAGAGCATACAGTTACTGATTGAATTGTAATCAATACAAAGTATTTTTCTTATCAGCAAAATGTCCAGTTTATTTGTCATTTCCGCTTAGTTTCTATATTGCACTTGAATGATGCACAGTTACTAATAAATTTATTGCTGGATTTAAATTGTTATTACGTAATCGACGTTGCATAATGCCATTTTTAATGTCAAAAGCCTAAGTTATAATTAAATGCAAGACATATTTAATGAAAGGTAAATGAAATCAGAAAGAAAATTAAGCATTAATTGAAGCTCGCTAGACAGTCTTTCAAGATGAACATTTCTTCAAAATTATTTAGATAAACCTCTCTTGGATAAGTGTTTAACACATTTAATTAATTCTTTATTTTTATTTTTATATAGGGTTGAGTATATGTAAAAATTGATTTATCTAAACAAAACTACTATATTTTATCCATTAAAAATAAAAATTTTATTTTGCGTAAAAAATCATTCATAACACCATCTATTATAATATTATATATATATATATATATATTTATTTTAAAAAAAATAAGTATATAACCATGCATAACACGGGTTCTACGCTAGCTTGGTTATATGCATGGAAGGCGTACTAGAAGAAGAATTGATTTGATTGGCTAAAATGCATAAAACCCCCCTGTGTTTTAAAAAGTCCGCTAAAAACCCCTCTCTGTTTTAAAAATACGCTAAAAGCCCTCCTGTATTTTTTTAAATATAACTCAATCGTCCCTTTCCGTTAAATGTAATCAACGGCGTTAACTTTTTTATAAAATGACCGTTATACCCTTATTTAATATATATTACCTCTTATTTTAGTAACCGTTGGATTTTTTTGATCAAATAATGATCGTTAGATCTAATCAATTAATCTCAACCGTTAGATTTTAAGAAAAATAAAAGGTTAAGATTTAGCAAATTATTTAACTAATTATTTAATTCAAATTATAAAAAAATTATATATTATATATAAAAAAAGTAAAAAAAAAATCCTTACTACCCCCCACCCCCACCCCCACCCCCAACCCAACCCTGCTGCCTACCCCCCACCCCAATCACCGCCGCCTCCCTCTTCCCCCCGCCTACCCCGCCCGCGTCGCCCAAATCAGATCTGGGCAACGCGACGTCGCCCAGAAAATAACTAAGGGCGACGGCGTCGCCGTTGCCGTCGCCGTCGCCCTGCTGTGCGGGGGCGGCGAACGTTGCCGTCGCCCCCTTTTTTATTATTTTTTCTTAATTAATTTTTATTAATTAAATATATTTTAGTTAATTAAAGAATAATTTTAATAATTATAATAATTAAATATATTTTTAATTAATTAAGATAATTTAAAATTATACTTAAATTAATTTATATTATAATTAATTAAGAATAATTTTAAATTATTGTTGTACTTAAATTAATTTAAATATGTTTTTGGTTAATTAAGAATAATTTTAAATATATAATTCATTAAGGATAATTTTAAATAATTTTTTAATTTCTAAATTTTGAATTTTAAAATAACTAAAAAATATATTAATTAAATTAAAAATAATTATTGGAATACTTTTAAATTTAATTAAAGGGAAGTTTTAAATTTCAGTTTTAATAATTATAAAAATTTATTTTAAATTTAAATATAAAATATTATTTTTAATTAAATCATAATTTGAATTATTAATATTATATAATGGCAAAAAAAAAAAAAAAAAAGGAAGCTTCACACTTGTTTTTGGAGGAGAAATGGAAAAAAAAAAAAAAAAAAAGACAAATAAGTCAAAATGTCCTCATAAGGTTACATAGTCATAAGGGAGTATTTTAGTCCAAAAGAATAGAAAATATAGACTTAAACCGCAGAAAAATACACCCAAATGCACCAACTGCACGTTTCCCCTACTCTCTGTTAATTGTTAACAGAATGGGGGTTTTTTGCTGACTTTCACAAACCCAATGGGGGTTTTAGCCTATTTTCAAAACACAAAGGGATTTTTAGCTTTTTCAACAAAATATAGGGGGTAAAATGCATTTTAGCCGATTTGATTGAAACAAAATATTGAGAATATTATTTTGTTGTGATGAAAGATTGGAGTTTAGTAATTTATTCACACCTAGCTATGATGATTATTGTATGTAAATTATATACAGAAATTACCAAAAATTATATATCAGAAATATAATTATTGTAGCCACATATTTATTTACATACAATCATCATATAATATCCTTTTGTGGGATTTTGTTTGAACCATTCAAGATTGTTGGTTGTTTAAAGTTTTCCGCGTTCATCTTATCCCACTATTTGACACAATATTTTTTGTCGAGAGAGAATATAATTGTGTCCTCATCAAATAAATAAATAAATATATTATAATAGATGGTTTTATGAATGATTTTTTTATGCAAAATAAATTTTTTTATTTTTAATGGATAAAACATTAGTAGTTTTTGTTTAGATACATCAATTTTACATATACCCAACCCTATATAAAAATAAGCAATATTGTGGGTGTTAGATATAACTTTTCAAACCACATGGAGTTTACGTGTAATTATATCAAACCTTATGAGATGAGAGTTTGATTATCCCTATACTTTTACATATTATAAAATAGGATATCAATTTTCAGGATTATTTTAATAAAATGTTATTTATAATTAAAAATGTGTTTACAATTATCTTGTAAATACTAAACTCGGTGTTAAGTACATCAAGTAATTATATAGTTGGCGTATATCCCATTTAAATATATATATACACACACACACACGTTGCCATCTTCCATACGTTCAGACCTCGTTTATAATATATAACTGGTCGATGAATCAAACTATCAAGTACAATCACATGTTTACTTTGCAATAATATAGCTCGTTTTAATCATATTCCTATCCATATTTTCAATTATGACTAGTAAAAAAAAGAAAATACTGATACTAAAGATTCCCATCACAAATTTGATTATAGATTTTATCAATCACTCGTTTATTTCATTAGAGAAATAAACAAAACTCTATTGTACAAAATATTGAGTGCAACATGAATTTAAATTTACTCTTACTTAACATTCTTTACAATAATGATATGAATAAATATGTACTATTATTTTTATTTAAAAAAAAAAAGAAGAATTTGTTAATTTGACACCACAACATTAATTTTACATGATTCAAAAAATACTCTTCAACTAATAAGATAATTAATTTATTCAACTTATCAAATTAATCATTAATTGATAAGTTTTTTATTTCTTTTTTTAATATAATGTATTAATTTATATATTTTAATTTTATTTATAATATATTTTAAAGTGTGAAATATTATTTATTTTATACACGAAGAAACAACATGCTACGATGATCAGTTATAAATTTCAAAATTCTCAATTAACATTTAAAAACTCCAACTATTTGGACTGCATTTTACAATTTAGATATTTTAGATGGTTGGGGGCCAAGATTTTATCCAATCATTTATTCTTTTCCACTCATTTCCTCTTAAAACTGAAAGTTCAAATAAAGAAGAGGGACGTAAACACAATTTGAAAAAAGTTTAGGGTGTGCAAAATAAATAGTATAAATTCATAACCACACCAACGGCTAACTTCGTGGACAGAAAGCCATAACGCTTCTTCCCGCATTCTCTCTTATTTCTTTCCTTTTCTTGGAGAAAAATATCAAGATCAAGAAAATGCTTCTCACCAACCCTTCAATGTCCAGCACTCAAATTCCCGTCCATCAGCGTAAGAATTCACTCTCACACTCTCCAATCATCTTCCCCGTGAAATCCATGGCAACAGCTGATAATATCAAAAGAAGTGCAAGAAGAACGGCGCCCATGTCAGCTGTTGAATCCCGGGTCTCTCTCGTCCTCGCTCTCGCTGCTCAAACGTCATCCCTCTCTCAGCGCTGTAAGGAATGAGTACTTATTGCTTGCTTTCGGTTTGTTACTCTGTATTTCAAGGGCCCTTTTGAAGTTTCTTGAGTTTCGGTTTGTTTTTCTTGGTTTCTTGATTTCTGTAGTTTTGATGGAACTGGCGAATGAGACCGCAAAATACGTGTTCCCAAGTAGGAGGTTCGAGAGCCGGAGTTTGGAGGAATCCTTGATGTCGGGTAGTTCTGGATTTACGTTTGGGCTTTTTTGTTGGATTTAATTTTTATGGAGAGATTTCTTGGTTATTCATGTATCTTGGTTTTGGTTTTCATTATCAACTGAAGTCCCGGATCTTGAGACGGTGGAATTCAAGGTTCTAAGTCGGAATGACCAGTACGAGATAAGAGAAGAAGTCGAGGTATTATTTCCTCTGTAATTTAATGCATTAGAATGTTCTAAAGATCATCTGTTAATGGCTTATTCGCTACATCTTTTGTCGGCGGATTTTACTCTTCTTGGATATTGATTTTCTGGGCAAGCATATATAGATTCTTGAAAATAAAGAAGATAAAAAGACCTAAATAGGAAGTAGGACAAATCAGATGCATACCAGAATTTAATGTAACGTGATATGTTAGAAACGTATGAAGAAGAAGTGGGCTATACATTGGGGTGCCTAAAGTTCTTGGTTGTATCAATATTGTTCAGTAAAGGAGATGGCGAAATAGACTGCATTGTGGAGTTCGTTGCATTTAAAGTATTATGGGTTTAATATTGTTTGATATTTCACCAATATTGTTATGTGTTCCATTTTTCCCATTGTTATATCAATTTCTAGTAAGTTCTTAGAAACTTTGACTTCTTATTGTACATGTTCGGTTCTCAGATGTTATGATGTTGCCCCTCTTCTTCTACTTACTAGTTGTTATGCTTGTTTACTTGCAGAGCTTCGGCTTCATTGCCTCATTATATGTTATACACATGGTTTTGTTTTAATGATTCATTATCTAAGCGTTTGCATTTTGTTTCACATTGGCGAAACCAGTCTTACTATATTGCCGAGACAACGATGCCGGGAAAGTATGGATTTGATTTTGCTGGTGCATCTCAATCTTTCAATGTGTTGGCTGAGTACTTGTTCGGTAAGGTAGTTGGAAAAATTTGGATAATAAAGAGAAAGGCTCACATCAAAAGCTTTTTAGTAGCTTAATAATAATTGCATTTTATTGTAATTTTGTGCTCTGTTCTTCCTCTTATTGAATTCAGAATACAAGAGAGAAGCAAATGGAGATGACCACACCAGTTTTTACTCGTAGAATAAAGTCCAATGGGGAGAAAATGGATATGACAACCCCAGTGATTACTAGAAGGGTAACTTTCATCATCTCATGATCTTTCACCTGTGGATGATTAAAGTCTCACATAAAACCATTCACTGGATTTCCATGTTAAATAGCACACATTCATTATTAGTTTCAAATAATTGCCATATTGTGATAGTCCGTTAAAAACCAATTTCTTGAGATGCCCATTTCAATTTGCTCGGTCTTTGTTCTTAAATTGACATTTCATTGGCGCTTGTTTAATTTGTTCCTGTTAGGTTACCCTCTTCCAGATTCTTTTAAACTTAAGGTGGACATGATTATTGCTTGAAAAGTGTATACCGCAAACTGGGGTAAAATTTATTTTAGCACCTAACATTTGATTTTAATTTTGAAATAATCCCTATCTTTTCAACTCATTTAAAATTAATCTCTTCACTAGGTGATTTTCCATATTACCCTTATAAAATATGTTCTTTTTTCACAAAGAAAATCATTATTGCTTGAAAAGTGTATACCGCAAACTGGGATAAAATTTATTTTAGCACCTAACATTTGATTTTAATTTTGAAATAATCCCTATCTTTTCAACTCATTTCAAATTAATCTCTTCAGTAGGTGATTTTCCATATTACCCTTATAAAATATGTTCTTTTTTTACAAAGAAAATCATTTTAGTCCCCCATTTTCATTTTCAATTTGCAGTTTGGTCCCTCACACATAAATTTAGAAAAATATAACCATTTTAATTTGAATAATTATCATCGGGCGATTATTTAGATAATAACTTGTAAAATGACATCAATATAATTATTGTCAATTTAATGAACTTGCATTTTTCAAATATAAAAGCACTTGAGTAAATAAGCTAGAGAAAAAGTTTAAATAGAAATATAGAAAAACTATTTAAACAAAAAATCTTTTAAAATCAGAATATAAACAACGAAATAAAGATCTAGTTAAAATGTCGAAGGATAGTGTATAATTTTTTTTAAAAAAAAATTGTGCTCTATTTTTTATTTGAACTTTCTTCTCCAATTTTATTCAAGTGTTTTTTTAAAGAAATTTTAAAATTGCAAGAAGTTCGTTATATTCACAAATGTTATTTTACATGTTATTTGATCAAGTATTATTTAAATAGTTGTCCAATTGTAAAATACTTCCAACTAAAAAATGTTTTTTTGTAAATAAAATCTGAGGGATAGAAAAGGTTTTTGTAAACATAAAAAGTTTTATAACGGCAAGATGGGAAAATCACCCATCAAAAAGACTAGTTTGAAGTGACTTGAAAAGACAAGGACTATTTTGAAATTGAACTCAAATGTCGGGGATCAAACTAAATTTTACCCCTCGAACTGTGGTAAATAACTTCGCCAAGGGGTGCACTTTAACTTATTTCATGTCTGTGGGCTTCAATCATTAACGTGATGATTGAGTTCCGGATTCATTTGCCTTTGTTGAAAACACCACAAATCCTATTACGTGTCCCTCGAAGATAGAGATGGGGCATATTTCTTTTCCTTTTGAATTGCTCTCTGGAAGAAATTTGATGCTGACTGATTACTTGAGAAGCTGGAGGAAGGATGTGTGTAGACTTATAACCGAACACAGTAAAGATTAAATTACTTGTTCATAAAGTGGAAATCTGATCTGAGTTGTAGTTTTTGTTTCCTAATCTCATAAGGTTTCCTTTTGTGATGCCAAGAAGAGTAGGGGAACATTTAGGCAGATGGTTTTGAAGGGAAGGTCGGGCTGGAGTATCACTTCTTCTTGCCAACTGTGAACTTTCAATGGGAGAGGGAGGTAACAGCCGTTGAGGGGACTGGATAATCAGTTGTGTTTCTCAAGATAAGATCTGAAACTTATCTCATTTTCAGTGTTTGCTAGAGCTCCATTTTCTTTAAATCTTGATTTTAATTTCGGAGGTTTACACTAGATATATATATTGCAAGAATGAACCGACTTTTCTCTGAAAGCGCAATTAGACATTTTACACCCTTAGGTAATTCGGAAAATCACTTAGTGAAGCTGGAGAAGTGTGGTGAGTATTGGAGACTTGAGGTGAAAGAAGTTGATTCAAGTTGTCAATATCAAGTTAATGGTTCTTTTACCTTCTTTTCAATTAGACAACATTACTCTTATGAAATGAAAATTCCAATTGCATTTAATTTGTTTAATTACGTCATGCTCCTGCATAAAGTTAAGTATGTCAAGCTTGTGACTAGAACAAAAGTTCATTTAGGTGGAAGATCAAGATAAGTGGAACATGTCCTTTGTCATGCCCTCGAAGTATGGTGCCAACTTGCCATTGCCGAAGGATTCATCTGTAACTATCAAAGAGGTGCCAAAAAGGATCATTGCAGTTGTTGCATTTTCAGGTTTGTCTAAACTTTATTCTCTAGAGACAGTTCCATACACAATGGAAGTAACGGAAGAATTGCTGCATCATGCTATGCTGTTTAGTTCAATTTTCTTTTCTTTTTCTTTTCTTGTGTTTTACTTATTTCTTAGTTATATTAGGATATATTGTTTAATCGTACTTAAGAATTCTTTTGATCTATTTATAGGAATTTTGTAAAACTTGTACTTGAGCATGTTGGGTATGATTGATCTTTCTTTCGAAAATATCAATTACAAATAAGGCAAATATATCAACCATGCTCAACTTGCTACAAAAAAACTGAAACTCACCCCCCCCCCCCCCCTCGAGCTTTGGTGAACACATCTGCTATTGGAAAGTAATCAGGGTATAATGAGATATCGTGTATTAAGACTATGGGACTTTCCACTTCCATACCAAGAAAGGGAGAGGCATGGAAGAGCGAGGACTAGAGCTATTTGTTCTAATGGAGTATAACCATAGTCTGGATTTCCTTTTGCACTAGACTAAGCAACAATGATTTCCTTTTTGCTTTGCCAAGTAACTGGATTTCCCCCAACAATAGATGCAATATCCAGATATAGATGTTTTATTGTTTCTAGATCGAGCATAATCAGCATATAAATAGGCTTCTATCTTTAGATGACCATGTTTCTTGAAAATATTTGAGTATCGTGAGTGCAACTTCCCGATGGTCTATCCATAAATTGACTTACTTGGCCAACTACAAATGAGATGTAACGTTTTATAAAAACCCAACCAATCATCTGTATTTTGCATTGTCTCCAAAATAGATTGTCCCAAAGTTCAGAGTGGCACTTCATAGGAGTATCAACAAGTTTTGTGCCAAGTAAGTTGGTTTCTTGAGTAAGTTAAGGGCATATTTTCTTTGGGATAGAGATATATCGTTTTTGCTATGGGCGATCTCAATCTCGAAGAAATATTTAAAGGACATCCAATGTCATTGGTAACAAAATGTTGTTGCACAGATGCCTTATTCTCTATTCCCTTAATAATCACTTCTAGAAATTAGGAACTCATCAACATAGACAACCACAACAACCATACCAGGTGGTCCCTTTTCACAAATACAGAGTGGTTTGCCTGAAATCTATGAAATCAAAATTCATTAATCACATTACTGAACTTGTCAAACCAAGTTCAATGACTCTACTTGAGGCTATAAATTGCATTTTAGTCTGCACACCATGCGCTAACTCACTCCTGAGCAACGTAACTACGAGGTTGCTCTAGTCACACTTTCACGTGAAAGGAAGGCGTTCTTGACATCTATACAATACATAGGCCAATCTTGATTGATGCCAAAGAGGATAGGACTCAATCTGACTTGAGACAAGCAACAGGAGAAATGTCTCAAAATAGTCAACATCGTAGGTGTGAGTGAAACCCTTGGTAACCAAATTTGTCTTATATCAAATAGTCCCATCAGCGCCATACTTAAGAGTGAATACTAATCGAAGACACCACATCTGCATCAGTAGGAACAGACATAATGTAGCACCCGCTATTTATACTACGGTTATATCTCCCCTAATATCATACTTAAAGTAAACCATATTTATATATAAAAATATGCACATTATCAATATGCACACGTAATCCCAACGTCACAACAAACACAATCAACCCACAACATTATATATATGCACATATCAAACATTATAAAGTAAACCATTTAGTAGTTCACCGTCCACATTTTCCATTCCCCTCTATACAATCCAAAATGTAATTGTATTTCAACTGATGAGTTAGGAGAAAACCGCATAATAGCCCGACCTGACTGAACGCAGGGTTTGGACCCAACCCTCGATAGGCAGACACCTCAAGATCTACTCCTGAAAAATGTTAGTAGAGGGATGAGCCTGCAACTCAATAAGCAAATAACTGACACTATCTATACATGTACGTCAAATATAGTCAGATAAAACAAGATAAGCACATATGTATAGTATACTTAATTTAGTTTCAACACAAATAAACTTTGTCTAATACGTAACCAAGTCACAGCAAAACAACCCATTAAATTCATCCTTTCCTAGTCTGCCTACTAGAAGGTGATATAGTGTTTTTCTTCATCAACTCAACCTCACTGTTCATTACATACGTGAATCCCCTTGACAGCCGGCCCATCAATCTCATTTCGCATCATAGCTCTTTCAATTTGCTTCATAGCTTTTTTCATATCGCATCACAACTCATTTATATTGCATTATTGCTCTTTTTCATATGGCATCATAGCTCTTTTCTCATCACATCATAGCTCTTTTCTTTTCATTTTGCCACGTAGGTTATTCAACAACATCAAAGGGTATTCCCATCACAGTTATATTCAATTTCCACTCTCCATTTCCACATATCACCATTCTTGTAAGCAGCTAGTAACATAAATCCACATATCAATACATTTCCATTTACAAGCACCAACAATACATCATTTAACCAATGTAATATTTCAATGCATTTTCTCATTTCACGTTTACAATATAATCATTCAGTTTAAATCATCCATCACTCATGCATTTTCAGATAAATCAGCTTCAGCATGAATCACAGATTTATTCAAATGTAATACCACAATAAAAGGGACACATATATAGATAATACTAATTATTTACTTACCTCGACCTTATAACGCTTCACTGTCAAATAAGGATTCTGCAATAAAGTAGAGGATTAAACGATTCTTTATTTGACAGTGAAGCGTTATAAGGTTGAGGTAAGTAAATAATTAGTATTATTTATATATGTTCCCTTTTATTGTGGTATTACATTTGAATAAATTTGTGATTAGTGCTAAAGCTGATTTATCTAAAAATGCATGAGTGATGGATAATTTAAACTGAATGATTATATTATAAACGTGAAATGAGAAAATGCATTGAAGTATTACATTGGTTAAATGATGTATTGTTGGTGCCTTGAAATGGAAATGTATTGATATGTGGATTTATGGTACTAGTTGCTTACAAGAATGGTGATATGTGGAAATGAGGGAGTGGTGGAAATTGAATATAACTGTGATGTGAATACCTTTTGATGTTGTTGAATAACCTACGTGGCAAAATGAAAAGAAAAGAGCTATGATGTGATGAGAAAAGAGCTACGATGCCATATGAAAAAGAGCAATAATGCGATATAAAAGAGTTGTGATGCGATATGAAAAGAGCTATGAAGCGAATTGAAAGAGCTATGATGCGAAATGAGATTGATGAGCCGGCTGTCAAGGGATTCACGTATGTAATGAACGGTGAGGTTGAGTTGATGAAGAAAAACACTATATCACCTTCTAGTAGGCAGACTAGGAAAGGATGAATTTAATGGGTTGTTTTGTTGTGACTTGGTTACGTATTAGACAAAGTTTATTTGTGTTGAAACTAAATTAAGTATACTATACGTATGTTGCTTATCTTGTTTTATTTGGACTATATTTGACGTACGTGTATAGATAGTACAGTTATTTGCTTATTGAATTGCAGACTCATGCCTCTACTAACATTTTTGAGGAATAGATCTTGAGGTTAGGTCCAAATCCCGCGTTCAGTCAGGTCGGGCCAGTATGCGGTTTTCTCCTAACTCGTCAGTTGAAATATAATTCACATTTTGGGATGTATAGAGGGGAATGAAAAAATATGGACGATGAACTACTAAAATGGTTTTACTTTATGATATTTGATATGTGCATATATAATAATGTTGTGGGTTGATTGCGTTTGTTGTGACGTTGGGATTACGTGTGCATATTTTTATATATAAATAGGGTTTTTTTTAAGTATGATGTTTAGGGGAGATAACTGTAGTAGTAGCGGGTGCTACACACAAGTTCCTAAATGTCGCTAGAAATAAGTGATTTCAGACATTTCCTTATCCATTGCTGATTTCCACTCGAGGTATAACACTGTTTCATGGTAAGACCTAGGGATAGAAGTATTGGAGAGCGAAATGGCAAATGTACTAAAAGGACTAAGATGTTCATAAGAAATGGATTTAGCCAAAGGATGTGCAGTACATGATCATGTACTTGGCGAAGAGCAATGGAAAAATCATTATTGGATTGTGTAGGCAAAGGCAAAGCATGACTTGCAGGAAGAAATGTTGGATGAGCAGAATCATCAATTGCGGTGGATGATACTTGGTGATTACGACTAAAGTATAGTGGGGAGAGAGTGAGAGGAAATTAAGGCTAGATAGAAATTTGGGCACAAAATTCTTCCCATTGAGAATGTGTAGGCTTAGCATCACAGCTCAGAGGATGATATAATAGTATCTCATGAGCATCTGCTGAAGCAAAATAATAGTGACAAGGCGTTCCTTCTATTTCAAAGAAAAAAGTTTATCGTTTAACTCAAACATGCGAGAAACGTTTTTTCTCATGGGAGTACATATCACTTAGGGCATTCCAAATTTCCTTTGTAGAACTTAAAAACATTAAACAAACTTTTCATCTATAGTTGCCTGGAGGGGATGGGAGGATATGTGTTAATTTATTATGGGATGCCAGGAAAAGTTTAAATGCTTAGGACCACATAATATAGTTACGACCATCTAATTTCTCAGTTGTACTAAGAGCACCTTTTTTTATTAGAGGACGCCATAGATAGACAATATAAGACAAAATAGGAGAACTGCGAGGGTTGGGCGCAGTAGGGGCATAGCAGAGAGATGAAGAGGTCTGGACATGTGCAATCGGGCAACAGCGTGAAGGGCGGAAGTTGGTGGATAGAGATGGGGATGGTGACGTGAGTTGGGGCTGGGTGGGTATGGCAGTGAGTGTAAGTTAGGGTTTCTCATACTCTTTGTTCATTTTAGTAAATAAATAAATATATAATACATATTTATTCATATTTTGTAAACCTGCTTGATACCCTGTTGAATATGACGAAAAGAAAGGCTTGATTATCATTGAAGAGTTTTAGGACAATAGTAGAATTACAAACATGGTATGGAAATATTGATCTATATACCAAAAATATCAACTACAAATAAGGCAAATATAAATAATCTCCTAATCAATCTTCTAACAAAGCATTCTTTTACTTCACAAGAATGATACTCAAACTTGCATTTATAGCAAGTGAATATGACTGTTTGATGCTCACATTTGTGGGAAGAATACAAAATACATGGTGCATTTTCCATTCCTCGTGCCCCTTTCTTGTAAAACTCACAACTTACTGAATCAAATGATAAAACAATTTCAGGAAAATGCCCAACATAGCCGATTAATTTGGTCATTTAATACCTCTTTTGGTAAAAATTTTATTCAATTTACATCAATAGAAGACAATTCCATGACATCCTTAAATCATGCGTACTACAATCCATGGTCACGCATATGTGGTGATCATGAATCATGTGACTATGGTTTTTTACTTTAAATATTTAAATTCAAGGATCATTGAGATATGGTGTAGAAACTTGCCCTTAGGATGCATCCTCCTATGGTGAATCTCTTGTTATAGGCAATGGTGTTATGACACTAATGTATGTATGGAGTGCTTGTTAAGAACAAGTACACGGAACAAATTCGTAAGAAATTCTCTATCGGAGTAACAATGTTGAATTGAGAACTTTCCGCTACCATAGTGCAACAGTAATCATTTTACTGCATTCACTACTACTCGAGCTAGCCTCGTATTGACCTTACTAACTTAAGCATTTAGGGTTGCCACTGGGACTTTCCCAGTGTTCTTCTCACTGGCCTTTGCAAATGTAGGTACTCGAGGACCGTCTTGACGATTTGAGACAAAATCCGAGGGCATAAATGTGAAGTTATTGGACATCAACGTCGACATCAAATCATTATGCATGATTCAAAAATTTTAATGTGTTGCTTCATTACCAAGCCCTATATGATCCCAACAACAAGTCATCTAAAGGCATGCTATGCTTAATGGAAATCTTCTTACTTAAGTTGCCCAAATAATGATGGATGAGTTTTCTAGGTTGTCTTGATTTAGTAAAACTGATACATACAATTTTTTTTTTTTGATGATTCACTTTCCAATTTGAGCCAGGATTTGTAACTGATGAAGAAGTTGAAAGGCGTGAATCATCACTGAGGGACTTGCTGAATAACAACCCAGAGTTTCACGTAAAAGAGGGTGCCTCTGTGGAGGTTGCACAGGTATATATATCTCTGAGTTACAAAGGACATTCATGGTAAATCGTCCTTTATGATCTTCTAATTGTCTTTTACTTTTTATGGTGCAGTACAATCCTCCCTTTGCACTTCCATTCAATCGTCGTAACGAAATTGCTCTCGAAGTTGAAAGGAAGCAAACATAGATTTTTTGGTCCAATGCGCGAACACACACACACACACACACATATAATCTATGCTCAGTCTTGAGTAAATGCATAGCTACAAAAACACTGCTGATGGGTTTCTTCTCTACTATATGAAGTGAGTTTCCCATGTAAAACTATCATACACTGTACAGGAGTAAATAAATACTACATTCATATGGAAAATTGCTACTCTTGTTCAATTTATTTTATGCTTCCAAGAAAAAGAAAAAGCAATATGTTCTCTACATGACTAATACACCGAAGATTTACCAAGTTTCAGGTATGATCTCACACAATTACATATCTTTTTTTTTTTTTTTTCTGTTCTTTTTCCATGAATCATCCCCGGTTTCTGTCCCTCAGAAACAGATGAAATTTAACCAGTGATTCATGTGCTTCAATTTATTGTGTCTAAATGGCTTCCTTAGTTTTTCTATCCAAGTGGGCAGCAGCCGTCATGAGATGTAAACCATGAGATCAGATTATGATGATATTATGAAGTGAAACGTCGATAGTATCATGTATGATCTAATAGTTTACGCCTAAACTGGATTGCTGGCAACTAGTTTCCTGCAAGCTAGATATGTTGTATATAAAGATTGTCGTCTCTTCGCTCTTTCTTTTTGCCGATAGCAAGCTGTTAGTTACAGTAGAAAGCTGAAAACTAAGTTGCTTCAGGGATACTTTCCAGGACAGGTGACCATCCTTTTGAAATGTTTACAGCATCTCTATCATGACTTTTGATGATTTCTTCATTCTGCACCTTAGAGATCATATCAACTGAAACTCCTCCTTTACATAGCATTTCTTGCAGCTCTTGCTTGCTGATCACAAGCTTAATCCTCACAACTCCAGCTGGTCGACGACTGTCATCTTCAGATACTGCATGGTGAGAGAATTCTGACAACATTTGATCTACTTTCATTGGGATTTCTTGTATTCTATGATTTTACCATCTGCTTTCATCACCCTAACAACATTTTCTTGAAGAACTAGACAGTTCCCCATGAGGAATGATAGTGAAAAAAATTTGGCAACTAACTTTAATGTACTTCTTGTTGAGGTTGTTGGGAGTGCACTTGTGTCTAGTATTTATATGGGCAGAGGCATGAGGATGCCCTCATTCTTTGTGAATATTACAACTTAACCTTACTGCAGTTATCTGATTTTGATCAAAATCTCTTCATTAATTCCTCATATTTACTTTTAATATCGTTTTAATCTCTTATCGTTCAAATGCACCGTAACATACTTTCACAATTATATCTCGTCTGATCCCTAATTACTAAATCGTAAGTCGATTCAACTGTTAATATAACTAAGTTACTTTAAATTACATTAAAATCTAATTGTTTGGGACCATAACAAACTGTTTCGTTAGCGTTTGGAATTCAGGGATCCCTTTATTTGAAATATTTGTTAATAATAACTAATTTCCTGAAATAGTTATTTTTTTTCTTCCTAATTTTAAAATGTGTCACTTCGATTTAATAGACTTGAAGACTTAGAAACGTGATTCTTCTTACTTGCAAATAATAGAGTAATTTATGTGTGGAATTCCTATATATGGTAGGTGTAGGTGGAGCAAAAACACCAACACGATTTCTTATTGGGGGATAAGGGAAGGTTATGAGTTAACATCCAATAGGACCACTTAAATCGCTACTTAGTGGTTGACGACTGTGCGCCGTATTCTATACTTGGAAAATGGCTTATTGACATGTTACGTTTAACATACAGTAATAAGCTGGGTGGATCATCAATGAAAGGAAATTCACATAATAATGGGTTGATGAACTACGAGAAAAACACGACCTTAGCTTTTTGACCAAAAGCGTGAATAGGAGGAGGAAATAAGTGCATGAATGGTGCAGATGAAGTTGGAGATGCAGGAATGTTGGTGGACGAAATTATCATCATCTTGTGGAAGTCGCTACACAAATGGCGCACTTATGCTAATGGAGGATAATGTCATAGCATCACCACCAATTTTTACCATCTGCTTTACCCATATCAAAATTATAAACGCAACGTACATTTTCTAAAATACTAATACGCAAAATATATATCAAAACGCGAAATGGAAAAATGGAAATACAGACATCTTAATGTCGGAAGCAGTGAGTTTCTCTAGACGTTCATGTCCCGACATCACCTTTTTTTATTTATTTATTTACTATTTAGGGGGTTTTAGCAATGTATAGGGAGTTTTTTTTCTGCGATTCTCTCATTATCAACTTTTTTGTTTTATAGAAAAATTTGGAGGGTTTCGTCTTTAATCATCATTATGGGCCGATACATACCAATGAGAGTTAGTGGATGTGGCTTAATTTGCCATAGAATGAGCCGAGGACAAAAGGAAGCCCAAGAAGTAGGCCAGTTTTGATATACTCATTTTCCTTATATGGGCCCACCGCACATGCATTTTTTCTCAGATTCACCCCCAACAAATACAATATTAAATTCTTTAACAAAATATTAATAACTTTAAATTAAAAATTACATTCAAATAAAATAAAAATATCGTAATCTATACTATTATAAAGAAAAGGGGTCTTACACTCACAAAATGGCAGTTTGCATACCGCTACACCAAACTTTTTAAATGCCAAAAATGCCCTTCAACTTCCCAACCCATGTTAAAACAACCACTCAATTAAGTTCATTTAGAAAATTAATTTCATGCAATTATATGAACTCAAAAATTAATTTACTCCCATTTTATTTAAGCTTATGTTAAGAAATTGAAAAATATATTAATACTTATTTTGCATGTATATATAATAATCATTATCAATATGATATATATTATGTATCTATACTATTATAAAGAAAATGGGAGTTATAGACTCAAAGTGGTAGTTCTCATACCACTACACCAAATTTTTTAAATACAAAAAATGACCTTCTATGTAAACTTAATTAACTTCTCAACTCACATTGAACTCAATCACTTTTTAAAAAAATTAATTTCATACAATTATTGCATTCACAAATTAAATTTACCCACTTTTATTTAATTGTATTGTTAACTAAAATAAAGATAACATATTAGTATTTTTGATATAATATGTGTAAAGTTTTAATTTTTAATTTAATTCAAAAAAATATTATTAATAATTAATGCATTAGAAAAAATTTATCAACGGGTTTTATATATAAAGTTGTAAAACAATGACAAAAATTTAATATATATAATTATATAATATATATAAGAATAAATTATGAATTTTTAATAAAATAAAAATATTAATAATTCCTGCGCGCGTGCGTGCCACAGAATCTAAAAATAAAATAAATAATTGTGAGTTGAGCAATACGCCCAACAAGAGCTCACCATTTCTGTGTAGTTACTATTCTGTAGTACATTATAATGAGGACTCGAAGCCATGAACTACGGTTGAGACGTCAAAAATGGCGATCCGCAGGGCTGCATCAGTATGTGATTCTAATACACCATATGTAGTTTGATTTGTTTAATTTATAATTGATGGAATATGATTTTTTGAATTTGAACTGCATGCAGCTCCATCAGCTTGATCAATTGTGCGTCTTAGAATTTCTACGTGGTTCCTTACTCTTCGTTTCCGATGATTGTACGTTTTCAAATTTAAGTGTAGGAATCAAGTTTGATGAATCATCGATTCAATTATTTATCCACATACCATTGTTGCTTTAAAGGATATGGTAATCCAGACTGTCGGTTTGTTTGTCTAGCTACGAGTGTTTTTGGTTTACAGTTTGGATTGTGAAGCTGCAAAACGACCTTCTGATGGATTTCGAGTACTTACTTGGATGCATTTAAACAAAATCATGATGCAGAGCCGTAGAGATGAAGTGATCAGGGTTTCGCCGAGGTAATTAATTATGCGTAGTGTGATATTGTCTTCATATGTGATAACTTTTTGTATAAGTTCATGTTTGTTAAAGATGCGGTCTTATGGAAGAAGGATTACTCCCCCTTATCGATATAAGCCCATACTGACTTATGGTAAATGACTATGTTCTAATGATTACATTGTACACGTTTAGTTTTCATCGACAAGTTGGTAGACTGTCAAGAAACATCACATGATTGTTTCTGGGATCCTTAGTTAAATGCTAGGTTGAAAAATTGTGTATGTATAAATGTCATAATGTTACAGTGCTCCAGATGATATGGAGTTGTGTTATTGAATGATTATCCCCAATATTACAAAATCGAGGCACCAGGTTTTTATGACTAAACCCAAACCTCTTCGATTTTTTTGGTTTTTTTCATTAAAATCTGGAGCAGTAGCTCATACAGAATTTGGCTAACTCTCAGCTCCAGCAAATTCCATTTAAATCTAGTTGCTTGCAATGTGAAGCAGCATTGTTCTCATCATCTGTGTTGAGGTCCAGTTTTGTTGATAGTAGAGGCAGTTTCAACTCTGGTGCTATCTTCTGCTTCTCTGGTTTGATAATATTATTGCTATCGGTGTTCTGGTCAAAAAAATTGACTGCTGCTTCTGCTCCTTTAAATCTTTTCTCTGGATAGTTGCGATTACCATGCCATTCACTGCCCTGAAGTCCAATGCTCATTGTTAAGCTGTTGAAGTTGGATTCTGCCAAAAATGCATTTTCCACACTGTCGTTTGCCGTTGAAAGGAAATTTTCCCCCTCTTTCAGGTCATCAGGCCATCTGAGTTCTGATTTCCTTAGACTGGTCTCATTATAGTTAACCTTTGGCTCTGTAGGTGCTTTAAAATTTATAGGTTTTACCCCGACTGGATTATACTGATCTTGGTCCCTCATAGAACCATCACATGAGGTTAAGCAGCTGTCCGTTGATAAATCTGTTGGCTGTGTTTGCAGGCAAATCTGACAGTTCTTTGATTCCTGAAAATGCAGAATTCAGGCATTGGGTCGATACTTTGGAAACCAAATCTGATAACTGAACCTTGGCAGCCTCCAGACCCATTGTTCCCAAGTTCTGTCTTCCAAGGGTATCCTGTGCCTTTTCTAGTACAGCTTGAAAATATTTACCTTGGGCCTCTATCTGCAGCTGCAAATGACGCTGTACCTATGAAAATAGGGTAACCGTTATTGGAATAACATCAGCATAAAACTCCAGGAGCATTCCGAGTGCTTTGTGACCATTTGCTTATACAATTTTTTATATTTGGAAACATGAAGAAACTTATCATCCTAAAACTACTAGGGAAGACATTTTACTCAAGAATTGGATGCGGTTTTGATGCATCTCCTTTAAAACATGAGATTTTTGTGATAATTGTGGTATTACAAGTTCTAATAATGTTTAATGACTTCTTTTTTTCTTTTTTTTTTTCTACTAAAACATATTTGTTCAGTGGGTGCAGAGTTAGGCTACAAGTCATACTTGATTTTTTGATAAAGTAATAATGTAAATCCGCATGTATTGGGAATAGGACCTGAATTTACTATGCACAAGGAAATTTTCTTTGTTGTTTACCTCCAGTTGTTCGTGTAATCTTCGTTGCACTTCAATTTGCATTTGTATTGCTTCGCCCATATGCATATTTCTGATATAAGATGCCAAAATTATAATAACATCAGCTGAAGAGACAAATAAATAACAAAAATATTTAAGCTAAGACTCTGCAGTTCTTACTTAGTTGTTTGGGCCGCAATAGTTGGGTTACTCATGTGAGTTCCATTCATCTCAGGTACTCTATCTGCTGTGGCTGCAAATCAATTCTCTAACCCGGTGAGCAAAATATATAATCCTACATATTAGATATAATATGTAAAACTAGGCACCTGGATATCATACTTACATGGTTTATTGCTCCCACTATTAGCTTGTCCATGGAGATTTTTACTGAGTCTATATTTCTGCAAGCAAAATCAAGAAACTCTAAGCCCACCATTTTACATCTATGTTTACATACAAAACACATATTTAAATAAAATGAAGTAACACAAATTTGTGCATGCTGTAAGCAAAAAGAGGCCACCGTTTTACTTCTATGTTTATGCACAAGGCACATGTAACTGATATGATGTATGTGAATATAAATGTGAATACATGCATGTGTTGAGAACATGTAGGATTTTTCTAGTCTATTAGGACTTCTATGTTCCTTGATGATTATCTACAGATTTTCTAGGATTTGAAGCAGGAAGAAGGCATGCCATCATTAAATAATCTTAAAGTTTTCAGTGGTGGTAGAAAAATGTATGACCAAATTGATAGGCCTATTCATTCAGAACTCTAAGATCACATTTTGTAAATTAGAATTTACCTGAAGGTGACTCTTTAAGTGGTATAAGGTTAATCCTTGAATTCCCATAAGTTTCAAGACTGATTTCGGAGTAGCTTCTGGAACACAAGGAATAGATATTGTTAGTCAAGTGCCGCAATTTGGTACTTACAATTTCAAAAGTATTATGTATGCTTACTTTCTGCTCCACCCAATTGGTTTACTGCTTCGACAAACCGTTCATGCAGGTCCGGAGTCCATTTCAGTCTTGGCTTAGCATCAGTGGAGAGCACAAGTCCTGAATCTCCAGTGCCGTTTGCACCTTGAAGGAACAAGTGCCTTTCGGATGGAATGGACATCCTTGCGGAACCGTGAATGTTCTTTCCTTGGTAGCTTTGGTGATGATACATTTTGCTGTTTTCATTATGATAATTTGCAACTATTAGCTCTGTGTTAAGAGTAAATAGAAAGATCAGTAACCGGAAGATAATTATACCTGAAGCAGATCTAATTTGCCTCTTCAAAGCTGCTTCCTCCTTCAATGCAAGTTATGATTCTGTTATATTCTGTATAGTATAATTTTGCAAGCTGGTAGAAGGCAGCTACCGACTACTTCTCTTCTGCGTTGCTTCTTGTTTTGACCTGTTTTCACATGCTAGAGTTGTGTTTGATGATGCCTTATAAGCATATGAGGGTGAAAGAGAGAGAGACACACACACAGAGGTGGGAGTAGGATACAAGTGAGGCATAGATCTTGAACAGGGCCAAAAGAATATCAGATCCAATTCAATCTTCATAGTGACTTGAAAAGATATCATGTCCTTCCATTTTCATGCATCTGTGGGTCCTCTCTTGCTGCTTCACTTTTCATTCCCCAGCAGCAGCACTACCATTTTAAATTCCTCATTATGAAACCTAATACCTTACGATGGGTACAAGAATAGATCCACCTCAGTCTTCACTGCACTCATATTTGTCATCTGCAAAGTTTGGGAACCTTATTCCCAGAATGAATGGTGGATTTTTTCCCCTTCTTAAGTGCATTGGAGGAATCCACTATGTATGATGTCTTGACATTTAAAGCCATTTTTTTCACAAGGAAGATTCTGTTGACTGAAGCATCTAGTTAGCATTGGATACATGAAAATGAAAAAATAAAAAGAAAGAAAAAAAAACCAACTGGCAAGTTGATGCTTCCTTTGATATTCTCTCAAGGCCAGGCTTGGATAACAAATGCAACTTTTCTCTTTTTTCCCTGTTTCTCTGATGGGTGTAATGGTTAGGCAAAGCTTCAGATGTTGTTTAGACCTTGTTTCATGGTTTACTTGATATGAGAATGATTTTAGCAACCTGGGATGCATAGATTTCAAATTTTCAACACATTATTCTGTTTTTTCTAAGTTTGCCCCAAACAATGTTAATTCTGTGAACTGCTTCCTTTATCTTTTTTTCTTTAATCTCTCTCTCTCTCGCTCGCTGTGCAATGTTGATCCTTTTTGGTACAGGTTGGAGATTCTTCTGGTAATGATGGAATTTATTCATGAAATGAAGACACCTGCTATGGGGCTGCTTGTTTCAGGGCATCACACATTACTTGTAGTACGTGACAACACGCTCCTGTTCCTTTTTCTATGTACAGTCAATGGATGTAAGCATCTTTCTTGCTAAATGTTGTTAACTTTTATAAATGTCTTAATAAAATATATGGGTTATTCTCATATCCAATCTTATACATGGAGTCATTAAGGGAAATACTTCTCATTGGCTTTGTTTGAAGGCCAGGAATGGCATAACGAATACATTCTTTTTTGTCTCCTTCGGTAAGTTTGGTACTTATTCAGCCCAGACAGAATTAATAAAGAGAGATGTGAGGTCCCAATTAGATCTTTTAAATTCTTGAAATGGCATAAAGAAGAATGGTCCCAATTTAATGGGACCCTTCGAAAAGAAAATAAAGGCATTGTACTTACTTCTATACTTGCACTGGATGGAAACCTGACAAGTCATATCCAGAAGACGATCACTTGCTTTGCCCTTGACCTGAGACTTAACTGCATTAACAGATACTTGGACAGGAATCATCAATTGTTGTATATTTTGTCATTATGATCATTTTGGCTTTAGTTTATTTCCTTTAAAATGGCTATAAGTCAGATATGTTAAAATAGGGAGGATTTGCATTCAAATCACATATGAATTATAGTGACAGTCAAGATTAGCAATCACTAATCTTGATAAATTTAGAAAAGAAATGATCAAATCTGTGGAGCCATGCAACTTATGATTGGATTCTGATATAGAGGAATTATTCTTTATGAGTGAAAGAGGGGATTACCAACCGGTAAACTCAGCCTTTCTGGTACTGTGTTTATGTCTTATAACATAGAGCTGTAAACTCAGCATTTGTGGTATTGCGTTTATGTCTTATAACATAGAGCTGTAAAATGTTTTAGAAATTCTCAGACATACCGAGGTTGATTATCAATCGAATAATATGATGCGAAGTAAGTGATATTCTTCTCCCTTGAACATTGTCTGTGCATCAGTTCCAATCAAGCTTTCAAGGAAAGGTCCTTAGATTCTCATATGTTAGGATATTTTATGAAGTCTGGAGGAATCTTGGAAACCTTTATGCAAAGTGGTAAAGCAGAATTCCTCAATCGTTTTCTGGCAGGTGGGTAGGAGTGAATTGAAGATGGGGAATTATCTGGTGCTCTTCAAGCTTCATGGCCCAGATAAAACTCTTTAGGACTTAAATTACATTATCTACAAGTATAGCATCCAATATGAGTTTTTTATGTTAACTCTGGTGCGATCTTATATTATATCTTACACATTAATGGTATGGTGGGGTGTAGACAAAGATAGCGAAACTAATTAAAGTGATGTTATCAAAGTTCTGGGACAAAATTATTTTAAGTGAAGGTAGAAATAGTAGATGTTTACGTGTTTATGGATAACCTTATATAGAAAGATTGGTTTCATTTCTTGCAGGACCACAAATTATCTTCCCAGTAATGGTACGTTTAAAAGTACTTAGTGTTGCCTTTCTTTGATGCTGCCATAAAAGCCATTACTTCTATTCTCTGTTCAATTGTACGGTATGAGAGCCACACTCCACTTTAACCATTGCATTCAAATGTATCATGCATGTATAATATTTCCCACTTGAGATTGTGCTGTTATTCTTTCCTGAACTTCAACTTTTCTTCTTTTGGACCCTTCTGCTTGATTGCGTAATTTCACTTAATGAGAACCTTAAACATTTTAATCATTAGCAGAAACTGGTGTAGAGCTCTGATTGGCTGAGACCTGTTGACTATACGTGATTCCATTGGCTGAAAAAACGATAAAATGACCACGGAATGCTATTCTATTCGATTGCAGGAAAAGAGTGAGATTCTGAGGAATGGAATTTTGGAATCTTAACTCAAGCTAAAGGCTATGGGCCGGATTCTCAAGTCAAGAACATTGCTGATTCTTTCCTACTCAACGCCACGAAAAATGGGTTCCCTCTTTGCCCTTCCATTCTTTATTTATCCTCTTGCTTAACAAAGTATTAAGATGCCTCTCACTTATAAGCATTTATCCTTCATTAGTACTGTCCTTTTTGCCAAAACATCTGGTATTCCTTGCTTATCTTATTTTCTTTTATTTATTTATATTATTTTTGTGCTAACATCCAGTTAGCTAGGGTAGTCAAATGGCAAGCTATTGTCCGAACAGTTTGAGTACGTAGGCGCAGGTGCAATGAATTCTAAAAGAGAGAAATTTGATTACATTCATTCATATCAGTGATCCTTATCATGTTGTGCCTTGCTGTTCTCAGTATTCCTCCTATCACTTGATAATATCAGTGGGATATTAGCACATAGAGCATCAACTCTTGCATTGCTTGCCTTTTCAAAATACATGTACGTCCATATTACCTGTAGATGGTACAAGGATACTAGGTTACTAGGTTAGCAATGAATATTGAACTATTCTGAGCACTTGATAGGTTTCACATAAAAAATTTTACTCTTAGGGGTAGTTTGTTAGGGGTAGTTTCTGACTTACGTAAAAGACATAAGTGATTTATATAATAAACAATAAATTATAAAGTGTAAATGTAACTATCTCTAAATAAAATAATATATAACTCCTAGAATGAGAGTGACTAATATTTTAATTTAAGCCATATAATTATATAATTTGAATAGAATTGTAATTATGTATGTGAAGTACTCATCAAAATCTAAAATATTTTATGTGTGTTATGAAAGTTAAAAAGTGAGTAAGTTAAATTATGTTTTCAATAAGTACTCAAAACAATATTTTGATTTTCAAAGTACATAAAAATATACAAATTTAAAATCTAAGCTTTTGCTAACATAAATATTCCAGATTAATCCTCACTTTTTATTTTACATTTTTCTAACAGAATAAAAAATCAAATTTAAATTATTAGGTTGAAAACTATATAAAACACATATTATAACTTATATAGAAAAAATAAAGTTTAAATACCCACTTTTTTTAGTTTTCTAAAAAAAGAAATCAATACACCTTACATTATTAAGGTTGACTATTTTTTATTTCATTTTAATCTCTTACTTCATTTTGAAAATTATGCATTTTATACTATCCTAGTTATATACTTATCTTTCTGCAAAAAAAAATAAAATTATATACTTATCTCTTTATAAGATAGAAATTAACAAATACCTTTTGTAGATTTTATATATATTAGGTTAGGGGTATTCTAGTCTTCGACTAAAACTTTATAGAATCATTAATAAAAAAAATTGGCAAAATTGCACGTTTAGTCCCATTAGATTATACCATTCTCACTTTTGGTCTCTCGCTTTATGGGATCGATATTTCTAGTCCAAAAATCCTAATAGTTTGATACTACTGGTCATGCGCCGTTAAATATTAACAGAAATCGTTAGTCGATAGTTGTTGACTTAACTAATATATGTCCAAATTTTATTTTACCCCCTATATTTAAAAAAAAATGCTAAAAATCCCAATGTCTTTTAGAAATAGGCTAAAAAACCTCGTATTTCAAAAAGTTTCTTTTTTGTACTTAATTTGACTAGAATACCTTTCTTTATTTTTTTTTTCTTCCTCCTAAAAAATAAATATTTTTTTCTTCAATATACTTATTTAAATATTAAAATACCAATAAACTATATCAACTTTTTAATTTTTATAATTTATTTTAAAAAACTAATATAGTAAAGTTTAATTTTTCAATTTAAATATCCATCTGAATATAAATATTAATATATTATGATAATGATACATTATTTAATTTAAATATATTATATAAATTATTGTAAATAATATAAAATTAAATTATCATTATAAATATAATGATAATAAAAATATGTTACCATAATTAATATATATTATTTATTTAAATATTAATTATAAATTAAAAAAATTAATCAACCCCTCCTCCTCACCCCCAACCCATTGGAAACCCTCCACGAGCTGTTGTGGGTGGGTGGTAGAGTGTTTGCATGGGTGGGGGTTTCATTACAAGAAAATAGTTCAATAGCAATGCAAAAAAAGCAGCAAGTTGATTAACAAGTAAAATTCTCGTTGCTAGTCTATATTATTTAATACAAGAAATTTATTGATAATAAATTTAGCAATGAAATATATAAAATATATATTAGTAACGAAAGTTTTATTTAGTAAGTAGCTCGATGTTGATTTTTGCATCAATTTTCATAGTTATTAAACTATTTTCTTATAGAGGTTGGGCTGGGGGTGAGGGGTTAAAGGATTGGGTTTATAGTCTATTTTTAAAATACAAGGGTTTTTCAATTTTTTTTTGAAAATATAGGGGATAAAATAGAATTTGAACATTTATTGGTCAAGTCAATGACCGATGACTAACGGTGTCCGTTAACATTTAAAAGCGTAGGACCAATAGTGTCAAAATTTTTAGGATTTTGATACTCGAAGTGTCAACCTGGTAAAAAGAAATATCAAAAGTGAAAATGACCCTATCTAATGGATCAAAAGTGCAATTTTGCCTAGAAACATTATGAAAGAGGACTCTTTGCGAAAATTAAAACCTCAGAGGAGGTGCATCATGAATGACTGAAAATAACTTCCAGTTCAAATCCTAGATCCTATTAAATGATATGTTCGAATTTTTTTTCCCCACACCCTAATTTCTGCAGATTCGATCCATCAAATTTTACCCAAAAAAAAGTGACCAGTTTCTGTAAGATTGTCTTAATTGTAAGGATTTCGTATTTCTTGAGATGCTTTCACCAAGAACAATGCTTTCCATCCTCACATGTTTTAATTGCGAATTGGAGGAGCAAACAATCTCCCAGGAGAATATAGATAGATAGTGAAACTAGCTATGATTAATTGCATAGATACAAATTAAAAAAATTCATTGATAATGAAACGAACATAGCTGACAATCTTTTGAAAATAATTTATTTGATTCGATCTGACATGATTTAAATAAGAATTCTTCGATAATTCCGATCAGGAAAAGGGTGCCAATGATAGGAGGCGGCGGCTGCTAATATAAAGAAAAGCAGTATCAAACTGATTGATTGGATGTGAATGTGAGAGACGAGTGGACAAGTCTTTTCTACAAATCATTCAAAGGGAAATTGAAGCATTTGTTCTATGCTAATGCAAATGCAAATTGAGGTTATTATGTTGGAACCAAATATATTTTGTTGGACTTGAAAAGAGCATATACTCACTTCTAAGTAAGTAGGCTACTGCAATGCAAATCATTATTCTTCATAACTTCAACATCTCCCATAATTACATTGTTCTATCATAGCACTGTCATTTTCTTATAGTCGAATAATCTTTTTTTCAATCAAGAAAAAGATGAATATATAAACAGATTAATCTAATATTCGTCAACGAAAACGGCATTAAGTGCCTTATATGATAGTAAATTAGCAACCCTAAAGCACCTATGCCTAAACTAGGTGTGGGCATTTGGATAGGGGTTTACTAGGTTTCGACTCGATCTGACTTAATTCGGTTCAATTTAAATTGGCTGAATAATTTGGATTATTTTGATGGGTTTGGTTAATCTCAAAATCGAATTATGCATGTTGGATTGGATTTAGGTATAGAGATAAACCCGATAGAGTACCGCTTGAAATTAACCAAACCCATCAAAATAATATATAGTAAATTAGTAATAAATAATTTATTTGTTATATTGTTCTTTGTCAATATGGAAAAATAACGTTATTATTGCAGACTTTATATTTTTATACAATTGAAAGTGAAGGAATAATACTTCTCATTGTAAGATTATAGATCATATTAAAAAATTAAGATATTATATTGAAATTTTTTTGCTCAGATTGACTTCAAATCAAATTTAAAATAAACGTATAACGGGTACAATTTATTTATTACAAAAAAATATACAATTTTAAAAATAACAAAAAAAGTTAACTCCTGCATACTCGAACCCGGCGGGTACCTGATCAATCGGGTAACTTGCCACACTCAGATTTAGATTTCAGTGTGTTTTCACACTATTCGATTAATCGGGTAGCAGATCCAATAAACCCGAACTTGAAGAACCCGATCCGATGCCCACCCATAGCCTGAAACCCGATGACATGCAGACTTGAACTTATTGGAATATCTTTCATAAAGAGGTGTTCTTGTTATTGTAGTTCTGATCTAGTTTAGGGCTGGGCCATTAAGAGTTTTTTGGGCCTTGCATAATTTTGTGTAAGGCCCAATAATTTCTCACCGCAATTATAATTATTTTGTAGTTTAGTTATTTTTGGCGGCAGTTAACTCGTTTACAAAATTATATCCATAAAACCGCCGTTTGCGGCCCCTCACCACCCCCGCCGCCTCCAGTTTCTTCGCCGAGATCCTACTGCCCAGTATCAAGGATCCGTAGCTCAACCCCAGTTTGCGTTCGTGCCCGATAAGGTTCTAAATATGTCGGGGACCTCTCTTGCCGTGTCCTTTCACCTAATCACCACCTAATGCAAGAAGTGGGTAATGGTTTGATAAACATTTATGTTGCTAAGAAGAGGAGATAAAGTCATATGAAATATAAAAAAGGATGAGTAGCAATTCAGAAAATTGAGGAAGAATAATCTGCAAATAGTATCTGAACTTCTTAGCTGCATTAATCTTTATGAAGTGCTATTTTATGTGTGTTCAGTATAACCTGAATTGTGGGAATTGAGATGAAGAGGGATTGTAATACATCCACTTGTAGGGATTCAATGGAAGTTCTGATCCAAGTGTATTGGGTATGATTGCTGAAAGTGATAGGTACTTCGCCTTCTCTCTGTCCATCACAAAAAGGATATCATCTTCTGCAAATTCTTGCATTTATATGTATATCTAAGAGGTCGTTCTTACTATCACATAGACACCTGCTTTAACTAATGTATGAGTGAAAATTTGAGGCTTTGAAGTGTATCCTATTTATGTTAAGTCTGGTCGCTCGGGCCGTTGTACCTTTTGATTATGGTATGGTATTGTGAGGAGTTTGGGTTGCCACCTAGTCCAAACTGTATCCATTATCAGGAGCTGGAGTTGTCAACTAGTCCGAAGCAGCTCCTTGAATCTTGATGTCTCCTCCCTTCCTTTCCTCCAATTCCTAACACACAACTGATTATGATAGCATATTAGTCATACCATTCTCTGCTTTTTAGTTAAGCCAACCTTAGCTTACTGTATTTTGACATCTGCAATCCAGGTGAAAGACCCGTTGGCGAGCAGAAACATGCAGATGATATCATGATGATACTTGTCGTTGCCTCTGGCAAGGATTATACCATGATGATACTCTCAATGGTAGTTATGTGACGCATGCCAAATGCTGTGTCGTTATCTTTAGCAAGTGGCCTGGCAGGTTAGAAAATGAGATTATCTCGAATCCCACTATCATTCTTGTGGTACAGGAACTCTGAAGTCGATTTTCGTATTCTAGTTTGTGTGGTCACTGCCAGTTTCCCTGTCTTCTTATGATAAAAGTGGCTCACCTTTGAACTCTAACCATTTTAGGTGGAAAGTGGGGTGAGGTGAGATTGGTGATGTTGTCAAGTTTCAAAGTCCCACTAACTCATCTTTTACAAAAAAAAAAAATATTTCTCTTTTCAGCATTTTGATGGTGGAATGGAATCTGGTTCCGGCTAGTTTAGGCTCACTTCACATTTTATGGTAATCCCTGAGCTGTGGGGTACTATAGACACTGCCTGTAGCCATTGACCTAAGGTACAGTGGGACTTGGTGGCTTCCCTATTTGGACCATTGTTTAACTCTCTCCTCTCTCCCTCTCTGCACAAAAGCAATGGCTTAGTATGAGATCACGACCATGATAGAGCAATAAGCAATTCTGTATTCTTCTCAAGTTCAGGCAACTCAATTGGGAACTGTTAACTTGGATTAATTTAATGTGTTTACAGCATGTCTTCATGGTGAAATTTTGACAACATCTTGATTTTGACTGGCAATAATTCAAAATCTTGGAGCTACTCTTCAGGCATCCTACCTGTTTGCAGGTGATATTTTGTCCTGATCAGCATTTCTACGCATTAGATTATCTCCGGAATAAGCTCACGGGCCTCTCTTTGTTAATCTCAATTGGCTGTATGTATCAAACAATTGCCATGCAAATCAAGAACAAATTAATAAATAAAACAACTCGTTTATTCTTTTCTTGAGGTTATTATATTCGTTTTCTTGGACACTCTCACGCATGCTATATCCTCCAAAAGAACTACCCAGAAAAAGGAAAATAATACTAATTAAATTAAGTCTTTACATCTCAAATAAGAAAGAGATTAAGTAAAAGAAAAAGAAAAGGGCCCATTTATTACTATTTAGTGATATATAGTATTTCTCTTAGTTTAAACTGAAATTTTGTGAATTATTATAAAAAGAAAATTTGAGAAGAAGGGGAAAGAGAACAAGAAGGTGACCTTAAGTGTGTGTATAAAGACACACACATAAAGTTGGAAAACGTGTCCTAAAAGTAGTGGAAACATGGATTGTTGGGTGTAGCAGTCATGAGAGCCCATTTCCAGCACTCATCAGCACCACCAACCTGCAATATATAGATCATCACTCTGCCTCCGAGCTCACCAAAACCACTCGTTTCAGCTCTCCAAATTCACACCAAACTTCATTTCACTATCTGAATTCAAATGCTACACCAGCCCGCCATGCCTGCTCCAAGAATAGCTCTCTTCATCGCTGCAACCACTTCTGTTTGTCAACTCACACCGTATGTTGGCATGCATGCTTACTCTGCCTTCTGTGGGGTGGTTGTTGGGGGGGTGTTATGAGATATGTCCTTGAGTTTTGAGTTTCTAGATTTGGAATTATGGGTAGCAGCTAAATTTTTACAGTTGTTTCATTATTTCTGTATCTTTCTTTGTCATCATTCTCGAAGAACAGTGAACTTTCCGAAAGAGTTTAAACTGCCATTTTCAAGAAACACGCACACAAACACACAACTATGTGTTCAGGGCATGCATTGCTTGTAAGGTTTGTATCCAAGTGATCTTATGGAGTCCATAGAGGAACTAAGAAAGAATGTCATTAGATTATTTCTGATGTTTTTTTCTTTCTTTTTCATTTAAATGTTTGATTTTTACAGAGGTTGATGAACCAATTCAATTCACATACGCTGGAGCAACAGGGCCGGACAAATGGGGAAGTCTGAGCCCAAACTTCTCCATGTGCGGAAAGGGAAAGTCGCAATCACCAATCAATATCTTGACAGGCAAAGTCGTTCTTAACAAGGAACTGAAACCCTTGTTCAGATCATATGATCCTGCAAATGTTACTCTTGTCAACAACAAGTTCAACGTTGGGGTTAGTTTCTTTCACTACTCTGTAACTAAGATCTAGTAGTTGCAGTTAGGTCCCTTGTACGCTTGTACAGATGCAAATTAATTATCTGATCCGAATTATTCTTGAGTATAATTGTTATTGCCACTTTCTACCTCTATTGAAGGGACCTTAAACAATAGCTCTTAGATATTTGAATGGGTCTGAGACGGTCAGAAATTAGTGATCCATTTGAATCAGTCACATCAAAATTGGATGTACGAGAAGGATTGATCTACCTGTTTTGGATGATTTGTTGAGAAAAGGGCCTTGTTTGGAGTTATGGTTGAGCAGATCCAAATACAAAACATGTCTGTCCCTCGCCTGTTTTGGAATGTTTCCTACTTGGATGGGTACTTGTGTTGTTGTAATTATTGTGGTGCTGGACTGCACATCATTTACATACCATTGTCTTGAATATTTCAGTAAAAGAATTGCAGAAAGTTTAATTAGTCCCAAGTCGCTCACACGAATGCTGAGAGATGAACGTCGATGCAGGTGCGTTATCCTGATCATTCTGGCGGCCTGATCATAGATGACAAGATGTACACCTTGAAGCAAATGCACTGGCATGCTCCTTCTGAGCACAGAATCAATGGATTTCGGTATGCATATTGTCTCTTTTATACATGCAAATGTACTTGAGTACTCTCTCGCCCTTATACCAATACCAAGAACTAACCTTTGCGCTGAATGTATGCGGCCAACACAGATATGCTGCAGAGCTCCATCTGGTGCACGTTGCTGATGATGGCAACGTATCGGTAGTTGCCATTCTGTTCAAATACGGCCACCCCGATCCACTTCTTGCCAAGGTAAACTTCAAACTTGTTTTTGCATTTTATAAGTTTTTTTCTAACAAACTCACCGAACGCTTTACAATATCTTATAAGCCATCAATCATCTTATAAAGGCACGAAATGAGAAAGATCAGACCTCGAAAAAAGAGAAGTAACTCTTGAAATCCTCTACGTTTTCCAGATACAGAAGAAGCTGAATGAACTTGCATATGAGGTGAAACATCACGACGACAGCCCGATAAGCCTGGGGCCATTCCACCCCACAGAAGTGAGGAAAAGAGTCCACAAGTATTACAGATATGTTGGCTCTTTTACTACACCTCCTTGCACACAAAATGTCATCTGGAACATTCTTGTCAAGGTACAATTATTCCAACATGTTTTTCAAGGAATTTATCTGCAGCTGGTTGAATTTAAAGCAACTTAGGATCGAACATGTACTGTTTATGTTTGTGTCCAGGTGAGATCAATATCCAGAGAACAAGTAGAGGCCCTCAGGGCTCCCCTGGACTTGAGATGCAAGATCAACGCTAGGCCTTGTCAGCCAATGAATGGACGACATGTGGAGCTGTACGATGAGGACACGTTGCTCGTGGTGATCAGTACCACAACAATTAGTACACATTCTCAAAATTGTTCAACTCTTTTATTTATTTTTGTTTCCAAAGAATAAATAAAAGCGTAAAGGCAACTGGATGGTTCGTTAGATCGGATTTTATATTGCAAATCGTATCTCATCTCTTACTCCATTCAATATACACACATTCACACTTTCTGAAAAGAATCGTCAAATTAAGTAGTATAAAAATAACATCATGTATTTTATTTAAGGAAATATTTTATACACGTAGCGTGTGTATGTCAAATAAAGTAAAAAGATAAAATACAATTTACAATAGAAAATTCGATCCGACGGTTGATTCTCAATCCCATACCATGTATTATTGGGGGTGGGGTGGGGTTGGGGGTTGTTTGTATCCTAGAATTGTCCACTAAGGACAATCTTATATGTATCCTGCTCCAGAGTCAAACATGATGGCTAGGCTTCTGCCGTCCCTTCCATGCTACTTGGTTGGGACGACAATTGGAGCAGGTAAAGTGGGTTCGGGTCTAAATAATTGGACTCAAATTCGATGATGGATTTCTTTTCTTTTTTTTGGGGATAATATTTATAAGTATATTAATTTATTTAACACTTCTGATTTATTTATATATATATATATATATATATATATTTTTATAAAAGGTATTTTACATTGATATATCTTGAAAATAGTTCAAAATATACAACCACCCTATGTCTTTTATAAAATTACAACTATATTTTTTGAGATTATAGTTATAATTACAACAATTATATCTCCTATTTTAAAGTGAAACTTACACAAACAATCCGTAAGAAAAATTACACTAACATTCTTTCGGTGGTGTAATTGTAATTATTCAAAATACAGGGAGTGTGTGTATAATTTAATCTAACTTTAGGGGTGTTAATGTAATTTACCTTTCATAAATAAAGGATGGTGTTGCCATAGTAACAATTTAATGGATATTTATAATATAAATAAATTTTAAAATATTTAGAACAATGGATTAAAAACAAATTGGGGATTGTGGATTGTGGATTGTGGATTGTGGATTAGACCCAAACGCTTGCAAAATGCATCCGCCTTATTTTACATCAAGTCACAATTCCTTCTCAATAATTATCTAAATAAATTACATCGACACCCTATCAAATTAAGTATAATTACACAAAACACAATAATGATTATCAAAATTACAAATAAACTTTCTAAAGTTGTAATTATAATCATATATACACTCTCTATAAAAGGACAAAATATAACACATACACACCTTCATAAAATGTATTTATAATTTTATAAACGTAAAGAGTGATCGCATAATTAGAACTAACTAACAAAGGATAACCAAAGTGAAAGTGCACGTGGGTCAAAAAAATTATCAGTCGTTAATTTAAGCGTTTGTTAGTGGGAGGGGGGGGGTTTATATTTTGCAAAATTTTGGCCTTTTTTTGCAACTTTTAATAGAATATAAGGTTAAATTTAAATCTCATAAAGTGTGAGATGAAGTTTAAAATAATAATAAATGGTGTGACTAATTTTGCAATTTGTTGAGCCTAATACGAAAAGACAAAAGGGTGAAAGCAATAGGAGAGTTGGAATAATGAAAAAAGGAGTCAAAATTGGTGAAGCTTTAGTAGTAGTAAATAGAGGGATCATTTTCAGAGAAGAAGTAAGGCTGAAGCTAACTCCCAAGTCAACAAAATGCTCCTAATTTCCATAAATGAATCATTAATCAAATGTGTTCCACTCCCACACAAGACGTCCACGCAATCCATTTCACTACACTTTGCCTCCTTCATCCTAATACCATCCTAAACTCAGCCTTATTTTTAGAGGTTATACGTTTGAAGTCCACCAATACGTGGAATGTTATTTTTGTATAGTAGAAGTTGGTCTACTGCAATAACAAGTGTTATTGAACATGTTATGATTATGGTAATAATTTTTGCTAGATATTATATATATAATTATATATATATATATATAATTTCGTCAATTTGTTATAGTTGAAATTTAATTTAGGACCAACAACTAAGAGTAGCTTATAATTTATAATTAATTAGTATTAAAATAAATGAATAATTGTACTTGTATAGAACATAGCTCTAATTAATTGCATGTAGGCTTTAGAAGTATCTTAAAATTTCAGTATTAATTGAGAGGTGCATCATAACTCATAATCTATTAATTAGGCATTAAAAGTCAATATTTACTTTTGTTGTACAATTCTATGGAAAATCCATCTTTTATTCTGAAAATATGCCTTTATTTTTTTTATTGTAATTTATAGTTATACCCCTAACTGAGTATACACAGGACGAGAATAAATTAGGATTAAATACGATCTGATTTTCCCATTATTTTATTTAAGTTCAATTAATTCTTTTTTTAAATTGAAAAAAAAAAACAATTTAGTTACAATAAAGTAAAATGTAATTAGTAAGGTAAATAGTTCATGACTACACAGAAACTTTCACGTAAAAGTTAAAATTGTTTTATATTAAAATTAAGTTATTAAGTACTTAATTATTTTAGATAAAAATGAATAATTGCATATTTATTTTTCAAATATATTTTCTTCCTTTTATAGAAATATATATATGAGTCATTATGAATATTATATTTGTTGTGTATATAATATATTTAAATTCTCTATTATTAAAATATTTTGTAGTTTGAGAATAAGTCAGTAAAGATTTAATATGCAAAAATACTGAAATATATGAAGAATTATATAATTATTTATGGTATGAGGGGTAATTTTGTCCAATTAATTAATTTAATGGAGGCAAGTGTTACATCTATTATGGGGTTAAATGTTACTTCAAGAGTAATTGTGTCCGACGAAATGTATTTAACCCTAAAAATATATCTTAAATTACGTCGGGTGGCTAATGTTATACAATTGTATTATTATATATATGATACAACATTATTAATAGAAAGTTTTTGCAACCTTTTATTTATATAATTATTAATTTTATAAATATATATATAAATTAATTTATTTGATTTTCTAGAAAGAAAAAAAAACAATTGAACCATCTTTTTTTATTGAGAGAATATAAAATTTAGTGCATTGACGTCCCCTTAAAATTAGATCAAAATAAATAAATTTTTATAAAATTATAGTTACAGCTTGTAACTATAATTCCTATTCAAAAATAAAGTTTACACAAAACCACTTAAAAACATTAGACTAATACAGTTTAGAAGGTGAAGCTATAATTTTACACAAGATTTGAGGTGTTTATGTAATTTGACTTAAAATATTCGGGTGAAAATGTAATTTAACCTAAACTGCGCGCATTTTGCTGACAAATTCAACAAGAACAAGAAGACCTTATTTTCCACTTACATGAGAACCAATAAGCAGCGAATTTGCAATTTCACCCCCAAAAAAGAGTATATTTACATTATCGCACGCACCAAGCTACAATTATATACTTGCACACACACAAGGGTAAAATGGGAAAATCGAAAAAGTAACTGCGAGAACCTGCCGTATTTTTCTACTTTGGAGACCAATAATGAAAAGGGATATTCAACAAGCCACGTCACTCTGGCAACCCCCGCCCGTCAACCACCATGTGAGACTTTCACGCGCCTCCGCGATCAGCTCCAACTTACGGGGCCCACCGACCCCGAAATCGCATGACTGAACTCGTCACCGGTCCTCCGGCCCGACGCGAACCTCTTCACCCCTCCCAGACTAGGAGGGTCAGCCACCGTTTCACCACCAGTCGGAATTCCTCGCGCTTTCGAGCTCACGCTTTCCCGCTGCGGTTCAACCACCACTGGCTCCTCCTCCAGCACCTCCGCCGTCTTCCTACTCCCCGACCGGGGCGGCTTCCTGTGACCTTTCTTTGACATGAACATGCTCATTACCTTAGAATAGAAACCGCTCCTCTGCTTCTCACCGCCACTTCTCAGTTTCTCCGTCGGTTTTTCTTTCCTTTTCACCGAATTCGACCTGCGCCGGCCACGCTTCGACCGGACTCTCCCCATGCAAGAAACCTTCGGAGATCCTGGTTCAGCCACCGGAACGTTCGACTTTCCCGCTGATCCGGACCGCTTAGGAAACAACCTTATATTGGCGGATTTACAGGTCCTCCGCTTGGAATCCACGAAGGTGGCTTTCTGGGTCTTGGGCAGCCCGATTATTGACGCCTTAGACTTCACGGAAAACCGCTGAGAATTGGAATTAGAACTAGGGTTTATGCTCTGGCTCAAGTTTGTGGAGTTGGAGTTGCCTTTGGTGGAATCTTTCCGCTCGTAAAACGCGTTGCGGTCAAACCAATCGTACTCCGCGTCCTTGGACAGCCAGAAAGACTCCGGGGGGAAGTCCGGCTCCACGACGGCATAATCTCCGGGTATGACATCAATTTTGGGAGCGTCGTCATCAGCCCCGCCGCCTGCAAGCGTCTCGCAGGCGATCTTCCGGTCACTGCCTCCGCCTGCACAGGCTGACACTAGGGTCTCAAGATCGACTTGAGGCATTAAAGAAGAAAACAAAAGAGAATAAATCACAAGTCTTCAAGAGAGAGAAGAAGAGAGAGAAGAGAGGTTTTGTGGAAAATGGTTGAATATAAATGTAAAGTCTGCGGACGACAGGGAAAAATAAATAAATAAATAAATATAAATATATAAAACTTAATTATTAATTAATAAAATAAAATATAAAAGTTGGGCAATTAGTATTAAATAAAATTGGTAGATTTTGGCAGGAATTTCAAGTGTTGACCCATTTGATAATTGCACACAGCTTTTTTCTAGAAAAGGTGAGAGGAAAGAAGGTTCAAATTTTCATGTCAAAGAATACAAAGGCAAAAAGTTAATAAAAAGATAAGAATGTCATCATTTACTTTCTTCAATATGCAATTACAATATCATTATAGCATTTTTGTTTGTTCCTTTCAGGTTCTATGAATTAAGGTTATTCCAACAATTGTTAAATCACGACTTAATTACTGCTCTGCAATAAGTATTGATCGTTATTTTCTAAAGTTAGGCTGAAATGTTTATTATAACATGACTAATATTTGGTCGTAATTACAAATTTTGAGAAATATTGATCAATCGTAATAAAATTTAAATGTTTATATTAATTTTATTTGATTATAATTAACAGTGTTGATTTATCATAATTTTTAAGTTTTAATCATTTAAAAAAAACTTACATGATAACTCATTATTTTTGGAGGCAACAAGTAATCAATTTTTCTTTTTCTTTTTTCTTTAAAAGTCTTTACATAAAAATAGTGAGGATGATGTGATATTGTGGGAAGGTGGCTCGAGTCAAGGACTTCCAAGACAACTGAAAATCTAGGAAAAATGTTTTTATCATGTTTGAATATTGCTACGATTGAAGGTGATCGCAGTTTGTCGAGAACACAAAGTCATACGTAGAATGGTAAATGAGATTCAAATTAAAGTTCATAATAAATCTGAATTTTATATATATTATATATATATATTATATATATTCAAAACGATGAATCCGCATCAAAGTTCAAATCAAATTAAGGTCTTTTGTATTTTCATGGTTCAGTCGAAGATGTACAATTTTATTTTTTAAAATTTGTTAATGAGTTAAAGTATGTTCAAGTACAATAAATTAGCTAATGAATCCATATCACAACATAAGGTCCACGAGCCCAATATATATAAAGCCCAGCTGCTACCAAGCTTGCTCATGCCAATAAAAAAGGGCTTTCGCCACGTAACAAACTTATATACATCAAATCCAAAGCAAAATAGGTTCAAAATTCTTCTACCACAACTAGATTCTGCATCCGCAAGTTTCTGCATTTTTATTGGCATCAAACCTCAAGGCCGTGATAATTGATACTATTTCCAAGGTTGTCGTTATTTTCTTCTGCAAATTCAAAGAAGATTGTATATCCAATTTAAGAATAAGGTCAATCATTGGATCACATTCATACAAGAAACAAGTAATTATTACACTTAAGATTATAATACTTTTTTATTTGAATTTATAAATTTTATTTTTTTCAATATTTTTCTCTCATTAATTTATTATGGTTGAAATTAAATTTGTAGAATGATACTTATATTATGGGATATTTTATGTAGTTGGACACATTGTATCACCACATGCTATTTTTAAATTAATAAAAATATTAAATTTATATTTTACATAATAATTAAAATATCCAATTTATAATTATAAACATTCTTAAATTAATAATGATTGATTTAAAAAATTAAAAAAAATTACTCCAAGTAACAACTTCAACATTTTTCTTAAAATTAAAAAAAAATGAAAGCTGTTAGTTTGCCAAATTTCTCTTTTAGTTTTAATTCTGGGATTTGTTTGATATATTAAGTAAATAATTAAGCCGATTCCTATGCCGAAAACATCTTTTAGCATAGAGTTGCATGTCTCTACTGAGATGTATTTCCTAATGAAAAGCATTTTTCTTTATAAGAATAACCGTGAATCTACAAAAACACAGCGGGTAAATATTATTTTTATCCCTTAATTATGTCATTTATTCACTTTTGGTCCTTTATGTTTTTTTTTCTCTTATTAGACTTAGTCCTTCAAGTTTATATGGGGCCAAAAAATGAATAAGTGATATAGTTGAGGGAAAAATATGAAGGGCCAAAAATAAATAAGTCGCATAGTTTAGGGACAAAAAATTATATTTACCCGAAACACAGCCTTATATTTTCTAAGACAGGGGACAGCAGTAGGGTTTTGCAGACTCCTTGAGAGGGATTTGTGTTTAGTAATTCAGGAAAAGATCAAACGACCGCCGGATTAACAGAAACGTGGTAGCGTGATGAACGGTCTCACGGCGGAGGCCGCGGCCCAGCTGCAAGAGGGAATTAATTTTGCTTTCTCGGTGGGCTGCCCTTCGGATGGCCGTCGAGAACGAGTGGGGAGGCCGTGACTCGCTCCAGAAATCCCAGCAGCTCGGCCACCATCTTTTTCATCTTCTCACCCAATCCAAAGGTAAATGCATATTGCTGGCTATGTTCTTATAGATGTAATTTTATCGGACACCTTCTTAGTACGAGACTTGTGTGCCTTGTTGCACGGCATCTTTATCTTTGTGGTTGATTTGGCCCTGATTAATTACAATTGTGTTGTGAAGAATATTACAACAATTTCAGTCGCACGTGATGAAAGATAATTTATGAGAAGGTTATGATTGTCAGTCAAGACTGAAGAAGCTTTAATAAGAAAGTTAATCTATCAAATTCGCAAAGCATTTCTATAATGGGTGGCCACAATTGCCCATGCAAGAGATCCATGGCCAGAAGTAATATAACTTCACTCGCCATATCAGAGGTTATGCATACCTCTTCATTATTTGGTGGAAGAGAAGCAGTGCACCATGATAAAGACTGTAGGATGATTACAGGTTATTGCAATAGGCCAACTCAAAAGTTCCTTGTAAATTAATTTTGTTACATCAACTTGGAGTCATTTCTGAGAAACTAGGCCTGAGCATTAAAGATGCAGACCCGACCTAGAGCACCTAATTTTAATCATTGATTCCATGGTCGAGGATGGGAACATTCAGGGAAGGACTTACCACCAATCAGTAACACCACTCTGGATCTTCATCTAGTGATGCAAACTCCTCACAAGAAGGTAAAGCTTCCACGGGCTGTACTCATAAATATCCTATCTGCGATATTTAGGAGTAGCAGGGCTGTGATGTAGTTATAAGTAATTACCATAATTTTAGGAATTAAACTAGAATCAATTCTGGTCAAGGAGAACATGATATACAACCGATAGAAGCAACTTAATTAATGAAGGCAATCCGTCAAATTTCCAAGCGCCTTTAGAATGTGTGGGAAAATTTCTTGCTCAGGATAACCATAGGCAAGAAGGCAGTATATCTCGTCCTGCCATATCACAGAAGAAGCTATATATATACTCTTTCGTCCTCCACTTGAGGGGACTTTGGCAGAAGAGAAGAAGGAAGGACATTGGAAGATGTCGTCAACGGCTTACAGTTGTTGTGCTGTAGCTAACCAAAAAATTCCTTGTAAAGTTATATTATTATATTGGTGGTGTTAAGAGTTTGGCTTAAAAACATTTTCCTTTTCTTGGATGAGGAATTTTACAAACTTATTTGTGTTTGTTTCTTGTAATTGCTGAAACAGTTCTTTTCCTTCTTTTCATTTCTTAACATTGTTTTGGGTTTATCTGTTTAGCTTTTTTTATCATCTGTGAATTGTGATGTAGTAGAAGTTGATGTCTGTGTATTATGGCCTTGCTTTCAGTCCCATGTTTTCACTATCCATTTTCTTTGTGGAAAACACCCTTTTGTTTCCAATTTAGGAATTTCAAAACTTTATCTTACTGTTCAAAAGAGAGAGTATGTTATGAATGTGTGTGTGTGTGTGCCAACAAAAGGAGACACCAATGAGGAAGGACAATTTTAAAATATACAAAGTAAAGCTGGGTCTACTCATGTAAGAAGTGAATGTGATTGTAATTTGTTGCTTTTGGTGCTCAGAGCAAGTATACATTGATGACTTAGAGGACATCCTTGACGAATTCATGCTTTCTCTGAATACTGAGATAGGAGATGGCAGCATTGAGGAGGTATGTCTTCTTGATATTTTTACCTAAATTTTAGCTATCAGCATATGCTCATGTGTATCCTTTGTACTACTAACATGAGATACTTTTATGAAATTGTTCAGATAACTGGGGCGAACTAGATCCGACAATTTCCCACCTATAAGTCAATCCAATTGTCTCCGTCGAGTTTTCTGGTTATAGTTCTGATTGTCTTGGACATTTTTCAGAATTTTCTGCTGATAAGTATAACTTTCAGAAAATAGTGTTTACCCCGTTTAATCTGGAAGGCTCTTGCTCTGGTGAATATCATGGCAGACTGGCTCTATAAAAAAATTTTATTTTGCCATAGACATTGTTTTCTATCTTGTGTACACAAGTCCAGTGCTTGCAATGTGGTCAGAGAAGATCATACACACTTTAATTGTTATTCGGTTGAGAAACTAGTAAAATCTGAACCTAATTGGTTATCTTAACTAGAAATATTCCATCTATTTTAATCTTTCTAACTTTTGGAGATACTTATTTGCTTTCATCTTCTTCTAATGTTATTCAGATAGCAGAGAAATGATGGTAATGCATGAAGAATGTTTAGAAGGTAATTTTGACACGATAAAGAGGTTGAGGGAAACCAATACTCCGAGTGTCTCTTACATCAGACAGGTAATTATCACCATATTGTGCGTGAATTCAGTGTTATTTGCTTAGCTGGTTCTGCATTACTTGTTTCGCCAGTGCCATTTATTTGGTTTTACTGAGTTTTTAACAAAAGCTATTTACTTGACAATCATATAATGTATGCTGGTACTGGTACTGATACTTTTTCTCTGTTACCATTTTCTATTGCTTTCAGCCTGGCAGCAATGATGAGGAAGATAGTGAAGATGATGCTGGTGATGATGCATTAAAAGAAGAGTCAGAAATGGAAGTCGATGCTCTAGACCATGAACCAGGTCTCAATCAAAGGGAGGCGATGGCAGACGAACCAAGTGAGAAAGAGGCACCTGAAGTTGTAGATGGATGGACTGTAGTATCCAACAGGCGTAATAAAGGTAGAAAGAATTAAGTATATTAACATGAGATATTCTGATTTTTCTTTTTCTTTTTTTTCCCCCTGTTCTTCCTCTTCTCCTGGTGGTGTGGACTTCACAATTATTGTGACTTAATTTATTATGGCAGTCTTTTACTAGTGTTGAGAAAGACGTAATCAGATGGCTTGTAATCTCTCGGACATTTCAGGAATTGACTAGATTGAGTGGCTATATAAAAACTATCAAAGATTGCCTGAGGAAAGAGATGTTAATTTTTAAGTTGTTAAAATCTTTGAGAGATTTTATATTGAAGTAAAAACAAATTTGAAATTGATATAATGATCCTTGAAAGTTTGACTTGTTTACAGTTTATGTTCAATTCTGATTAAGTTTTGTTCTATTTTAGGCATTTGTCAAATTTTGAAAATTCTAAGGAAAAATTATCAGGACTACATAATATTTCAGTTAGGCAGTCAACATAATAGTTGCAAATCACCCCTTCAAATTCTTAAATTATATTTAATTAGCTCCGTTTCTATTTCAAGTGTTTTTTTTTAAAACTATCAAATAAAAAGTTAAATGACCATTTTACCTTTGGATATATTGGTAAAATTATATTTTCGAAAGGGTGGATTTATCGTATTTGAATAATAAAAAAGATTATATGATAGTTTTTATTATTACATAGTAGTATTTTGCAGTATTTTACCTGCTTTTAACCACTATATACATATTATATTTATATCTCGACGAGTTTCAACATTACCAGGAGAATTACGGTCAAACAAAATATAATGACAGTTGGGTTGAGGTACAAAAATGGAACCTAACAACCTTTATATATATTTGAATAATGCAAATATATTATCATGATTGGAAACTGTCTAGAGTTGTAATAATGCAGTGCCTTAGTTTATTCAAAGATTTTTAAATAATTAAATATACTAAAAATTTCTCCAAATTTCAGGACCATTCCTAAACATATTGAAAATTCATATTAAAACTATGAGGTAAATTCACTTAGTATCCATTTCAATTTGAACCAAACGAACAATTTAAACTTTTTAGTATTTTATACTAATTCAACGAGTCCAAAAAAAAAAAAAAAAAGCTCGACTCGATAAGTAGAAGACAACCCACGTGGAATATATATATATATATATATATATATATATTGATTTTCTACAATTTCTTTGCAATATAATGCTAAAATTTATTTGGACAGCATTTCAATACACAAACTCTTCAACTATTCGAAATGATTTTTTAAGTTAACAATTCCTTCTTTTATATATAGATAATAACTACAGAATTTTTGAAGTCTCTAAAAATAAAATTTATCATTTATCATTTATTTAATAAAATTTGTGAATTACTATGTCCAATTGATATTTCTATATTTGATAATTATATTTGTACTATACAAGGCATTACTTTGGTGGATGGAATGAATACGGGTAGATAAATAAGTAATAAAATTGTGGATGAGATCCGATTATACCCTCCAATATTTTATTTTATTTGTATTGATTAAATATTTAATGAAAAATTTCCTGTTTACTATATGTATAAAAATATGGCAACATTTTATTTTTCACTTACATCCTTATGCAAAGCCGTTCAAATTGACATGTCCAGCAAAAATCAGCAAATCGGTAATATGAATTTAGTGAATTTAGTATGAATATGCAAACTAATTAAAAAAAAACACAAACCTTTCTCAACAATTAGAAGAAAAATAAATAAATTATAAATTAGGTAATATGGTCATTTTAGATTGATTCGTGAGGTTACGTTTGTAAATTTGTATTTTTTATATATACAAATTAGCATTTTATCCCCACTTCAATGGGCTAGGCCTCGTTAATAGTCCCACCTACCTTGGTGGGATTATAATTATGGACTTATTCAGTTTGAGTTGGGCTTGATGTCAAGACCAATCCATGAAAGTGAACTGAGTCCAATATTCATTGAAAATTGAAATGTTAAAATGAAATATAATTTCAATATGAAGGACTATAATGAGGTCGTACACTAAACATTTCTCCCTAAATTAATTATATGGTTTGGATGGTTCCCCTAAATTTTAATTCATCTTTCTCTTAAATAATTTCGTGATCGCTTGTAATATTATTAATATTTTTGCTATAGTTGTAGGATATCGCATAAAAAAATAAAGTAAATTGAAATAGCCGAAATATTCTTTCTACCCACGTGACTTTTCCTCTTTACGAAGAAACTTCTAGGGTTTCTAGCTTTCATAATCGTCGCGCGCCGCTCCTATCCACATCACTTTTTCTCTCGATGAAGATGTGACTACTAGGGTTTCTTCACCTCTCATTGTCACTGACGGCGCTCCTTCCTCTATAAAAGGCGGAAACTTTCATTATATCTTCACCCTGAAAAAACACACAGTCGACCCAACAATTCTCATTTTGAAGTCGCTGCTCTCACCACCTTCGCCCACGGCCAGGGTTCATTTTCTCCAATATCTGAGGTATATACTCCATTATAGAAAAGATTTTTATCTTGTTTTCTATATCACTATTACCATTTTTCTCTTTAACTATCCCTGGATCTAGTGACACGGTCACCAGATCTGTACATTCGACCGCTAGAACTACCCTATCATCCTAGATGTTGCCCAAATATTTCTAACAAAGCCATAGAAATACTTGTCTCCTTTGTTGAGATCTAACTTCTCACATAAAAAAAATTCTATATCATTTTTTCCCTGACTGCCATCAATTTCTTTTTACTATCCCTAGATCTCGTGACACAATCACCAGATCTGTACACTACGACAAGAGCTCACCTTATCATCCCTGATCTTGTCTTAAAATTGCTAAACAAGCCACAAAAAATACTTATCTTCCTTGTGTCGCGATTTCACTTCTCTCTGTTCTTCAAATACAATAGATTCTCTATCATTTTCTTCTTTATTGTCATTAGTTTCTATTTACTATTCCTAATCTTGTGAAATTTTAGCTAGATCTGTGTATTTCACCAGTAACTCAACCCATTACCTATATCTCGACTAGATGTTTCTAATTAAATCGTAGAAACACTCGTTTTTCTTGAGTTAAGATGTATCTTCTCTTAAATCTTAAGTTACAAAAAATTTACTCATCGCATCTCAATTTTACTAGTTTTATCTTTATAAATAACCAAATCTTTTGAGATTTTCACTCGGTTATATACTCCCTTGCTAATTTATCCTAGTGTTGCAGGGTCTCACGTAAACATTGCAAACGAAGCCGCATAAAGACCAATCTCGCTTGGGCCACGATCTACTTTTTGCGTTCTCTATATACAAGAGTGTGTTTGGCTAAGCTTATAAACTTCCAAATATCTTATAAAATCTAACGTGCCTTTAAAAAAAAAGTAAACTTAATCTATCGTTTTGTATAAGATCTTTTAAACTCTTTGATTTTATCATTCAACGAGACAAAAATATTTATTTTTATATTAGTATTTCACTTTTATCCTTCACATAATTGATGTTTTCCGTAAAGCAGAAATATTTTTCTATATGATTCTAAATTTTAACAATTTGATGGTTTTTCTTTTTTGGTCGTTATTAATATATTCTAAGCTTTAATATCTATTTATCCAAACACTTTAAAAACTTATTTTTAAAATAAAACTCAGCATTCTTAAATTTTAAAATATTTTATGAAATATACGAGCTTATAAAATAAAAATAAGCTAGCCAAGCATCCTCTAAAGTCACCATTATCGCGTACCACCCACTTTCTACTCTTATACTGACTTTTCATCAGGTCGAAGGATCAATTCAATAAAGAACCTATCGACTTGATCTAATTCTTGGTACATTTAAATTCATTTTTGGACTTATGAAATTAAACTTTTATCTTTCAATTTACTATTATGTCTTATACTCTTAGTGAATTTCTATAGCTTTTGAAGTCCTATTTTGTTATATGTTTTTTTCAACTTTGAATCTTATGATGTTTGTCCAACTTGGCATGAATTAGAACCTCATGGGAATGTTTATGTTGGGAATTCAAATTGTTATAATCTCTTCAATTTTCAAGGTGAAATAGCTTTTTTTTTTTTTTTTTTTTAAATATATAAAATCAATACTTATTTTGTAATTTGGATTCGTATTACAAAATTTCTACAATCATGTAATTCTTTAATTTTTTAATTTATTTTTTTTATAATCTCTCTTATTACATCTGATGTTAGATGGATTTGGATTGACAGAATAAGGATAGACGTAAGCAGTGACGTATATATTACTGTATTGTATTTTTTGGATAAGCTCGAATTAGATATTTTTTGTATTACTAAATAAGAAATTTAATTTAAATCTTGTCAAAAAAAGAAATTTAATTATGATAAATAGGGAATAAAGCAAAAAAGGGAAAAAATTAATTACGACGTGGCGGCCAGCTATTGGTGGGCTGTCCATGACGAAAGGGTGTAACCGATACAGAGAAAAGGACACACCCCAAAAACCACACGTGTTACAAAAACAGGGTTTTTGGTAGCAATCCCACGCTCTGACACCCCCACCCCATCACTATAACTACGCTCGTATCTCTCTGTTTTTTTCACATACACACTCAGGGACGTACACATACACAAACACTAACTCAAACACACACACAAGTGAAGAGAATTCTCTCAAAATCCCGTCTAGGTTCTTGTAGTTATGGCTGGAAGGAGAAGAACGAAACAGAGAAAGTAAGGGGTTTTTCTGAACAATTGAATTCGGGAATTGATATCTGCATGTTTTTTTTATGATTGATTTGTTCTATTGACTGAATTTAATCCTTTTGCAGGTTTGAAAGTTTGTGTGATTTTGAATGCGATCAGAATTTAGTGTTTGAAGAGAATGGGATTGGACGAATTTATGATTCTGCTTGTTATGGAATTTGAGTGATTTGTCAACCTCTTCTTGATTTACACTGATTTGAAGTTGGCAAATAGGGTTCATAATCGTTTCTCTGCACATTAAAAAGTTGTTTTAATTACTCTTTTCGGTGTTAAAGTAGATTTATGTTTCAATGCATTTAACTCTAGTCATACGGGTTGTGTATAAAGCCATAAGAGTTTTAAATCTTTTCAAGGTAAATTCAAAATCATGCATCATTTTTGCGAAAATTCTGGTTTCCAGATCTATTTTGGTGATTAGATGCATTGAACTCTAGCCATAGGGGTTGTGTATAAAGCCCATGAGAATTGCAATCAAGAGTGACTTCGAAACCATGCATCATTTGTAAAAATTTTGGTTTCCATATGTATTTCATTGATTTATCACCGGCATTGAATCAAGTCGGACTTTGATTTGAATATACAAGGACCAAGAAATGGATAGGCCACGGATCTGTCTGATAGAGATGCGATGAAGTGTCCACTACAAGCTATGACACTGTTTGTGTTATAGATATTAGGAGGCCTTCTCCTGTTTATTTTATCAGGCATGATTCCGGCCTTTCATGATTCTGTTTTCCATGGCGTCTTTAGTTTCATAAAGGAAAATGGTACCATGCTATGCATCAGAGTTCTTGTTTAATATAAATCTCGATTGCATGGTGTTTATTTGCTTGAAACTCCTAGCTTTCCAATTGACCAATGACACATAAATACCTGTCTGCTATTACATTAAATATGTGAAAATCGGCTTTGTAAGATTGTTTATTTATGAAGTAATATAGTCAGCAAGATTAGTAGTGATTTTCTTTCAATTAAACACTTGACCACGTTTATTGTTCATTCTGGTCATTCTGATGCAATTTTCATGCTTGTAGGTTGGTTAATACAATCAAGGAAGAGCAAAGAGTTTCAAGTGTGCCAAATGAGCAAAATTCAGCAGCGGCTGATCTCCAAAAGAGCTTTTGGAGCTGATTCTTTCTCCATTAGACTTGAGAGATAACATCCGTGCTTCTGCCGTTTGCAAATCCTGGCAAGCCGTTGCAACCTCTGTCCGAAAGTCCGACAGGTCTCCCTGGCTTATGATTTGCCCAAAAAAGGGCGACTTGTATGATTTCTATGACCCTACTCAACGCAAAACATATTCCCTGGATTTGCCAGAGTTAAAGGGCTCTAGGATCTGTTATGCCAAGGATGGTTGGTTGCTGTTATCCAAGCCTAGAACTCGGCGCGTCTTCTTCTTTTCCCCTTATACTCTGGAGTTGATCAAACTTCCCAAGCTACAGTTGGCTAACCAAACAGTTGCCTTTTCAGCTGCGCCAACATCTGATAACTGTATCCTTTTTACAGTTAAGCATGTTAACCCCATGCTTGTTGCAGTTAGCACTTGTCGGCCTGGAGATGATGCATGGACCACCATCAATTTCGAAAACCAGCTGCCGTTTGTCAGCAGCATTTGGACTAAGATAGTCTTCTCCAAGGGTCGTTTCTACTGTTTGAGTCTTACTGGTTGGCTTGGGCTCTATAACACAACTAATGGTATTTGGGCGGTTCTCTCTGTGCCTCCACCTAAATGCACAGAGTACATTGCTGCTGAGAACTGGTGGAAAGGCAAATTCATGGCAGAGTATAATGGGGATATTTTTGTTGTGTACACTTGCCCTGCTGTGAACCCCATCATATATAAGTTGGACGAGATGAAACAAGTTTGGGTGGAGATGGGATCTTTAGAAGGAATGACATTCTTTGCGAACTTTTTGTCTTCCCATGTTCGGGCTGATCTTCTTGGGAAGATGAGAAACAATGTTTATTTCTCTAAGGTTCTATATTATGGGAAACGCTGTATCACATATTCTGTCGACAGTGACAGATATTATCCTCGAAAGCAGCCTTATGATTGGGGACAGCTAGACCCTCTCCAGAGCATTTGGATTGACCCACCTGAAGACGTTTCAACTATTCTCTAAAGACGGCAGGCTTGGCAGCTAGAATAGTAAAAATATTTAGTTAATGTTATCTTATGAACTGACATGTACTTTGCCGGTTGCTGTTAGGAATTTGACAACAACCAATAGTTATCCTAAATGTAGATATCTGGATTACCAGAATGTTGTTTGTTTCCTTTCTATTTTGATTAGGTAAACGACAGGCTTAGGATAAATGTATACTACATTGAGTATGGCAATAGCGAATTACTGTGTATTTCTTTTGTCTTGCTATTGCTTCTGGATTAATATATATTAGCATGATATCTTTCAAAGAGTAATCCTCCATATCTCTTATGTTTGTCATCAAGAAAAAATGATTGTTCTGGTGGAGACTGGAGAGACTTGCTGATATATGTCATGTTAGAAGTTAAACTTGATGTAGTAGATATGCTGTAACTCTATAAGCACATCGCTCGATCGTGTTTCCGTTGTAGCATTGTGATGTATAACTTGAAATAGCATATAGTGGTGTAATGTGCGGCTGCGGAGCAGGTGTGATTCCTTGAGCTATATTACTGAAATGTTGATGGTGATGGTCGATTGAATTTCGATTCATATGTATTGATAGGAGATGAATTTGCTTTATTCTAATCATAGAAGTTCCTTCTATTTCGTTTCTCATTGGTTTTATGGATAAACGGGAGAGTGCATGTCAAATACCAGTAATTTGGTTTGACTTGTGCATTTATCTGAATTGGAGAACTTAGAATTCTGCGAGTTGCTGTCCTATGCCAACATGGCTTTCAGTTTCACCCCCTCCACCTACTTTTAGCGTGGAAAAATTGTGGTATGCAGAATTACACTCTCACTCTGATTGAAGATGATGATTTGCGCATTAAGGGGTCCCCGATGCTAGCCAAAGTGCAAATGAAGGAAACAGCAGTACCAATTCTGAACGGATTGAAGGATATATGATTGCGTCGCGGGGATCGTACATCTAAATTTTTTGGGATGTGAGTTCTTCAATTTTTAATCCAAGACGTAGTATTTCGTGTGTTTGTTGTTTATGGTAGTTTTAAAACACTGATAGCAGTAATAACTGATTATGAATGGGAAAATACAAAGAAATAGCAGACTTAAAGGACAATTGACATAGGAACACGCAGATGTCCAGAAAAATACTTTCAACTAACTACAATCTTGAAAGTTACTACATCCCTACGATCCATTTTCTATATTTGCAACATATCAAAGTTATCAGCCCCGTGCCAATACAAACAACTGTTTGGGGCAAGGTGCATGGAATAATCTTCCGGGAGCTAAAGTCACTAGAGCAGTAGATTCCTGGCCTCTCCACTTGGATACTGGAAGCTTATAGTCACCACCTTGGGGGGGAGTCGGGCAACCAGCAAGATCCCTCTTTAAAATAAGGAAAAAGAAACATGGGAAAGAAAGAAAAAGAAAAGCAGACATTGCTGAGGTTGCTTGCAATTAATATCTAACTAATAAGGATTATAGCGAGCACGTCCACGTCCACGTCCACTATCACTACCACGTCTTCCGCTGCTTGAACTTCCTCCCCCACCGCTGCGGCCACCTCTCTGCTGTGGTGGCGTGTGGGGCTGCACTCCAGGCTGTTGCCTAGACAGGAGACAAACCAAATACAGTTCAAGAACAAAATGAAAAAGAACTGACCAGTCGACAACCATACGAGAGAACTCATCCCCAGTCATACTAGCAGTTCTAGAATTTTGGCAGGAATCTATTCTAAAAAAGGCCTAGCTTTGCCATCAAGATCAATTCAGCGAAGTACAACAGCTAACTTTCTATATATTCTCCATTTGGCTTTGCCTTCTGGTTTGTATATTCTTATGTAAGATTCTTGCTTAGTGTACAGATCTTAAAATTCATCGTATATCCACCAAAAAGCAATTGCTAAAAGAATTTCACTTACAGTACATATCCAATCCTCCCATCAGGCAGAAGCATTGGCATCATAGCCATGCCAGGGGCAGCTCCTCTTCCATAGATCAGGGGCTGCAAAAGCGAATGTGAAGTCAGCAGATAAATATGACAAACAGCATAATTGAATGCAGACAACACAGATGTTATTTTTTAGTAATTGGAATCAAATTCTGGATCTAACATCCGAATGGAATAACGCCAGTGGACAGCAGTAGTCATCGGGTCGTCTTTGATATGTAGAACAAAATAGACATAATAAAATTTAAAATCATAACCCAATTACTTGGTGTTAAATCTTTTACCCTATTGTGAAAGAAAAAAATGTCAGACATTTCAATATTTGGCTTATACCCAAACTGGAAGACTCAGTAAATCTTGAATCCAGAACAATATCTCAGAACGCAGTATCTAATTCCACATAACCAATTCAATTTACCTCACCCAAATTTGAAAGACATTGAATCTGGCATCTAGAACAAGATCATCGAACACAGGGTATCTAATTCAGTGCAACCAAGCCAGTGAGTGCATTAGCCTAGGCATATTATGTTGCAACAGAAACCATATTTACTTCCAAAGTAATACCACAATTTCCAGTCTGCCATCCTCTTCCAGGTATAAACCTCTGTCTGCCTTCTCACAATGTATATAAACCACTCCCACCCCCTTCCCCTCCAAACCCTACCTCTTGCCAAAATCCATGAAATGGGAACAAGTCACATATGGGCACAAAATCAATATTTTAGCCCCAAGTCAAAGTTAGTGCTAAGATGCTGCATGTAACTTTTTCGATGTTCCATCACTAACAGAAGACCTCTCCCAGGTTCTTGCAGCAGTATAGCAATAGTATCTAGTTTTACCTAAGATGACAGTCATGAAAGCTATATGGTTATACATAGCTGCTGGAGTGGTTCGTGGATGGTGAAGGTAGTTGGAAGGGACCTTGAAAAAGGAAAAGGTCATGTGGTTATGGATGCCATCTAATTAGATGCAGTTGCTTGTGGTTCCAAGATAAAGAAAGATAAAACACAAAAGATAGCTGTTAACGCTATCATCTTGGCAAAATAACAAAACGAAACCAATTTTTGGACATTCTTTTGAAAGTGACATATCCTGAAATATGTTATAATGATCCTCCATCAACCAATTGCAAATAAAATATTCCATGTAATAACTTTGATGAGTCAAACTCCTTGAATTGAATTTTTTTCTGTCACCGTTTCTTACACGGTGTAGGTTTCAGAAGTAGCCTACAAAATTTGGCATTTGACTACCCGCTAAAATTTGTTCTGAAACTGTTGTATCGTGAAAAAAGCAATGGATGATAATTGTGCAGATTGGAAAGACTTTCCGAAACAGGAGGACCATAGACCCAAGGGTAAAGGGGACAAGCAAGTTGATGTAATGATGGAGCTGTGGCCTCTCCAAATTCCAAAAGTAAAACATTGATAAAAGGCCAAAAGAGTCTAAAAGGATTTGAGATGTGAGGACAGAGAGCAAAGAAACATGACTTGTTAAGATGTTGACTACAAATGATTGGGGAAGTTCCAGACACTCAGGAAGTGATAAAATAGAAAGCAGGAAAAGAAGCATAAGACATCTTACTTGAGCAAAGTTTGCACCCGAATATCCTGCACCTAGAGCACCATAGGGGGCTCCAACCAAGCCGTATCCCATGCGAGGTGGGTAAGTTGGAAATATTCCCGCCTTTTGTGAATTTGATCCTCCTGTCATTTTCTGATCTGCCTGTGGTTTTGCCAGTGAACATTCTACTACTTGTCCTGTGAAAACAACCCAACACAAGAATAAGAATGAAGCATAATCGTATCCATCAGAGTTCCTGATCAAGGATCAAAATACTGGAAAATATTAAGGAATTCAGTGTTACCATCAATCTCATATTTCTCTGTGTTCTTAAGAGCTTTCATGGCACTTGATCTTTCAGCAAAGTGAACAAAACCATATCTGCTCTTTTCTTGTCCAGGTTTTGCTGGAGGAAGAACAACTTTTGTAATCTTCCCATGCCGTTCAAACAGCTCCTTAAGCTGATCCTGAGTAATATCTTTTGGCAAGTTTTTCACATAGACTGCTTTGACCTACCCAACAGGAAGCCAATCAGTCTCTAGTAAACACAGGGCAATTTGACACAAATACTAAGCATCACGAAATCTTGAAAACTGAAGTAGAAGCAATGGGAAGTCTTTGTCAAACAAATTAGTGAAAAGAGCCATGTTTCACTCCAGAACCAATCACAAAGGACTCATACATAGCAATTGGATGATGAAGTAGCATAGTCGCCAGTAGCCTGATTAGATTGCTCAGTATATTAAATCCAATTAATAGACAGAAGTCACTTCTTAGATCTCATAAAGGATTCGAATAAAACTGAATATTTAGAACTAGCCTCCTATTTCTCAACAACTTTATTTCAACCTCAAATTAAGGAATCACTCATCTTTATGATATCATGCCCTACATAGAAAAAGAAAGCAGCACCAGATTAATCGGACCTCCCAATTACCGACTAAAGTTGAGTGACCACTAGAAGTCTTGGGACAAAAGGGTAAATAACAATCAACTTGCCCGAATTTGAACAGTGCCATCCTCATGCTGCAGCAATCAAGTTAAGGTTTTCTTTGCTCACCTTTTTCAATACTCATTTGAAGAGTTTAAATTGGAAAATCTGACACTGGAATATAACAATAACAATCAGAATGGATTGGATTGGTATTGGAACACCTTTTCCAGAAAGATGAAGCGAGACTAGCATTTCAGAGTATGATCTACGTGTCAGGATTAACTGCACTTCATATTCACCACACACATTGCAAGACCATGGCATCATTACTTGATTATTTAACAGGGACAAGCAAAATTACAATGAAGAAACAGCAAATAATAAAGACCTGAGAAGAAGAAGATTCAGCACTTTTTGGGTCAGCCCAACTCACAGTTGGAGCATTATCATCAAGCTTGAATTTTGGGTTAGACATCTTTTGTCTTGAATACTCAGCACAAGCATGATTATAATACTCAATGAATGCGAATCCACGATTCCGACTTGAGTTTTGTGGGTCCTATGTAGAAAAGATTCACATATTACCGAATCATTTTAGTAAACAAGAAAAGCAGGACCAACTGTGTCGCAAACTAGAAAGCTAATAACAAAAGACCTTGTCAAAGTAGAAAAGTACGAACCTTTAAAAGTTCCACTGCGACAACCCCAGGCCCTACTTTATTCACAACTTTCTTCATATCCTCCTCTCCCCAGTTCCTGGGCACATTACCTATGAACAGCTTATGTTTTGCTTGAGACGTAGAACACTTCAGCCTTTTCCCCTGAGAGAGTTCCACGAATACAAATTAGTAGATTTAATAAGACGTCACATAGTATAAATTCCTTAGGGAACAAATTGTGTAAAGGTGTTATCTAATTTTGTTTAATGTGTCTTTGTGTGCAAAAAAGCATGGACTCTGTACCTTCAATTCAGTATTATTAAGCTCCTTAATAGCCTTAGATGCCAATTCCTTGGTCCTAAAGGTTACAAAAGCATATCCCTTGTTTTCATTTGAATCTTTTCCCTTCATTATCCTGACCTGTTGATAAAATGCATTTACACGTAAGTTAATAAATCATATAAAACTCCTGCTGCTGTACGAGAATGGAACTTACTTTACCTCTGTAACTTCCCCTATTGATTCACAAAAGTGCTTCAGGTCATCTTCAGAAGTATCTTGAGAAATCCCACCAAGGTACACCTCTGAACCATGTGGAGGAAGTGCAAGAAGCTCAGAATGCTTTTTTTCCAAGTCTTCATCACCTTCACCATTTTCCATATCATCATCACCATCACTCTCCTTTTGAGCATCACGTCGATGATCATCTTCTTCCTCTTCCTCTTCCTCTTCTTCCACCTCCTCCACTTCTTCCTCTTCTTCCACTTCTTCCTCTTCTTCCATCTCTTCCTCTACTTCTTCATACTCAACTTCTTCCTCCAAGTTCTCCTCCATGTCGTTGTCGGCACCAAGTTCAACCTGCTCTTCAGTCTCAACAGGATTCTCAGGCTCAGTTGATTTAGTAGCTGCAGAACTGGTCCTTGTCCTTGGCATCTTATATCTCTAACAAGACAAGCTTCTATTGCACCTATGAGAAAAGCGCAGAAGCCGGAAGCATTTGCAAAAGAAAGAAGAAAAATGTGGATAGGCGGTAACAAAAAGGAAGGCCATAAGGAGCTCCAGAGTAAGAATCTTGATTGAATTGGTTCCATGAGGTATGGCTCCAAGGAGTTTTCAAAGTGAATAATTCTAAAACAGAGGGTGACAAAATGTAGTACAAACAGAAACAGGCAGAGAGAATGCTGAATTGCAATCAAGAGGAGCATGATGCTCAACAGGCGCTAAATCAATGAAGCAGTGAATATCTTGAAATATAGACAAAGACCGATCCCAGAAAAAAGAAAAAGGCCAAACATTCAGTCTATATTACTTTCCAGGATAAATGCACTCACACCCAAAAATGGAGGGGAAGGAGCAAATAATAAGAAACGAGAAACAGAAAACAAGGATATGAAATCACAATAGGTAATCTTTCTCGAATAGGGGACACAATAGAGTATTGTGTCACTAAGAGAGTGTCCCCAATAAATCAAAAGCTACACGTTCCATAATTAGATGATTGCTTAAAAAGATTAGTTCCACTTCTTGAATACATGCCCAGTCTCTAAATTTCCTGCAGCAGTTAATGCACAGGAACTATGAATGAACTGATTGATGAGCAACCTTAAATGCATTCAACAAAACCATTGCTCATATCAGAACAATTCAGAACTTTTTTACAGTTCTATAAAGTTGAAATACAAAACCATGCATAGCACAACCAGCAGCTCCAGACTTTGAACAATTAAGAATTATAATATTAGTTAAGAATCATGCCAATGGGAAAAAAGAAAATACATCAAACTTATAGAATAAATAAAAATCAATGCTAGTCCACTTGCCATTATCAAGTGCTTTCTGTCTTCTAATTTCTATCTTCTAAGTGTTCAACCCATGCTGTCCTACTTCCTCCTTTAAAACTTCCCAAAACCATGAATCTCTTACAGTTTCAATTCAAATCTTCGGAAACTGTAGCACCATTGTTTGCACCCAAAAACAGCTCGACATTCAACCATTATTTATGTTTTGACCTTTTATTTTGTTGTTTTATCAGGCACAATATCTTAAATGGACAAACCAAAAGAAATCCAGAATGTGATCGGAAGAATTCAGGCAAAGATGTGAGGACCAAGGATGCGTTTAGGGAAAAACAGAGGGAGCAACGGGACTTTCCATTCTCTATCATTTGTAAAGTCTATATTCAACAGTTTCTTGGTTGGAGATGGACTAACCAGGAGAGAGTCTCAGTAGCACTGAGTTCCACTAATTTAAAAACCATATCCAGTGTCAAGGATTTCAATCTTACAATGAAAATCAAATCTTGAAAACAATTTCAGTACACTCTAGAAGCCCAAAATTTAGCAGCCTCCCTTTCTCCCAATAGGTTGAAGAGGAACTATCCTCCCAGAATTGCCTTCTTGCATCAAGAATCACAATACATGAATAAGAAAATAAGCTAAAAAGCCTAAAACATCTGTCAATTCAGGCATTCAATTCAAATTAGGGCAAGGCGGGCCATACTTCATCTCAACTAGAACTTGACTTAGCAACCTTTGCCAATAGGCATGAAGAGAATTTAGAAGAGTACCCTAGATGACCTATGACGAATAAGTCCACATAAAAGAAGGCATCTCAATGATAAGCTTCTTTTACTGTAATCCACTCTCAGTGCTTTGTTCTTACTCATCATATTTGAAGTTCTTTGACAGTGCCTATCATTCAATCCATCAGAAAGCAATACCAGAGGAGGCGATGCCAATTGCAACACAGATTGGATAGAAAGTTCAGAAAGCAAAAAGAGAAGGTTAATATAACTAGCACTGATGACTCAATCCTTTTACTCCACCAGAAGCTTCCACTTTACATATTTGTTCTTTTCGCTTCTATTCTATGTCAATCACCAGTAAAACATCTTGAAATATCCAAAACAAGGTGAAGACGAAATAGCATATGGCAATGTATATACATGTCATATGTAGTATTATGTTAGTTATTTTAAATGTTAAGTGCACTATATATTAGAAGACAACCCTGCTCATATTTTTATTTCAGAGGTCAAGTTTGGGCTGGGGAAACACAAGAGGTGAGATGGGGAAGAGGATGGTGGTATTGTAGGAGAAGTAATTGACAGTTGAAAGAGGTTCTTAGTATGAAATTGTTGCATTGGGATATGAAGGCACAGGTTCACCATGTCTTGTAGGCTAGGAGGAGCTGGACATCTCAAGTACAAACGCATTCTAGAAGCGGCAATTGGCTCAATACCATAGATCATGTAAGATAACTGTGAGCATCCCATTAAAATTGATGTAACCTGAATAGTATAGTCAATTTAACAAATTTCAAGATGACCATACCGTCTCTTAAACAAAACCAAAAAAGAAAAAAGCCAATCTGCCACTTCTAGTACAGAACTCACCTCTAGTCTGTTTTAATAGGCTGAATGTATCAATACGCAGAGAAGTTGTACTAAATTATCATTCTACTTGTGTGCTGGATTTGGGTGCTGAGCTCTTCTGTCAAATCAGATACTGGTTCTATAGTGATATCTTCAGCCCATCACTCAAGGAATCTAAGATTGCATTAGGTTAAGTTTTCAGAGTCGCAAATTATGCACCAAACTTTCCTTTCACCATTACAACCTCAAGTCTTCATAAGTTGGAGTTAGATCATTCAGATGTAAGATAACCACCTAGATTCACCTACACGAGGCATTCAAATTGTAAATCAAAGGTTGCCTAACTAGTCCATTCATGCAACCATGACATCAAGCCACACAATCATCCAGCACTTAAATCCAAAACTAAGCTCACGTTGCTACAATTTATCCTCTCAGATAAACATATAAGCTAACTTAGGCGCAGGAAGCTTTCGCTAGGCTACCAAACCTACATTCTTCAACACCACAAAAGCACACGCATAAACTCCACATAGAATTTGCGTAGACAAGAAACCTCTAAAGTAATTTTATTCACACAAATTCCGCGCCATAAAATTCATAATATGCATCTGATAAGAACTTAAGTAAACCCTAATTTGCTAAATACAGAACCCATATATATTCAAACACAAGCGGGGTTTGAACAAAATTAAATAGAAAAAACTAATTCAAACATCCATCGAACATAAAGAGCAACTTTACCGGAAAAACATAGAACACGAAACTGAAAGCTAAATACGTGCAATAATTCACCTACCAACAAAATATATCTCCCTCTTTTTCAAGCTACAGCTGTTGGTTTCTTGGAACGAACCAAGTCGTACACTCGCTTCTTGTTTTAATTTGGAAACCCTAGTCGACTGGCTCGATTGAAATTTGGGGTAATTTTCTCGGATGTGGCGGTATGACAGATTTGTCCCGGCCCCGACGCCCTTGCTGATGGTATTATTGGCAAACTAGTGATTCCTTATTGTACTGTACTTAGGCACGTGAGAAAGTTCTCTCCGGATTAGAGTTTGTTTGATTGGAGTGAAAAATAGAGAAATAAAAAAAATAAAAGTAAAATAAATGTATAAAAGATAATTTTGTGTTTAGTTAGAAGGAAGAGATAGATATGAAGTAAAATTCAATATATATGAAACTCCTCCGGAATTCAATTTTATTTCCGTTCAAAATTGGGCGAAAAAGTGAAAGTATAGGCCAAAAGACAAAAAAATATTATTTTTATTTTTATTTACTCTACTATTCATATATATATTCTCTTCAATTCTTCTCTCATTCTCATTGATAATACCGTACATAATTGACAAAAAAAACAAATCAATGAAAAGCTACTACATTAAAGTCAACAATTAGGTAAACAATCTTATCAGTAATTTTTATTTATTTAAACTAAATATTTAGAATATAAAATGCACATTGCAAGCTTCACTATACTAGGTATAAAAACACTGATTTAGACATCTATCATACTTAATTAAATACTAAAATAGAATAGTACATTAATTAATATAATATTTAATACTATTTTAATATACTTCTATAATAGTGTTGATTTCGCTATGGTATACCCTTGTAAGGGTATTATTATATACACAATTTATACACCCGACGAAATTTATTTTGAAAAAAATATGACTTCATATGTTTTAAATATTTTAAATTGATAATATATTATATTTTAATTTTAAAATAAGTTTTTTGAAGTGTATGAATATAACTGAAATAAAAATTGATGATTTTATAAATAATTTGAATTTTAAAATTCTAAAAATAAGTTATGAACTACTTATTTTTTAAAAGAACTTAAGAGACATAATATTTTAATTTCTAATTTTATAAGTTATTTTTCTAAAAGGTTTATCAAACTCAAAAATAATGTTTAAATTATACTATCTTATGTAGTATTTCCAATAATATCATTATTCATTTATCAATCTTATGATCATTAGTTTAGGTATTGCCAACAAACTCATATATGATTTTAAATTACTTTATGGTATTGTAATATTTACTATTATAACTAGTAGAATTAACTACATTTTTTTACTTTATATTAACAATATTGTGAATTCAAAATTTCTCTGGTAAACTTACTTAATCTAATACATCAGATCATAATCTCCTATATATGATTTAAATTTTAATTAGACATGTGATTTCACGATCATTTATGAAATAATATTTAATTAACACATCGAGATAATTCTTGAATTAGTTACATTTATTTGTGTTGAATACATAAATACCAAGTGGTGTAAATCATACTATTCATATACAAAAAAAAAAAAAAAAAAGAAAAGAAAGCAATCAGTAAAATTACCTGAAGACAAGAATTGCCACTAATCATGGTGAAAAAATGAAAAATATGAAAGTTGACTCCTATTTTCAGAAACAAAATCTCAAGTAGTGACCATCATACTTCCACCAAAAACCAACTGGAAGCAACAATGCCTACAAGATCATTGTGATCAATACTTGTCCTCAAAATGTAACCTAAAACTCATTGCAGAGCAGAACATCTTCTCCCTCTCCCCATCAAGCCTCATTTCTCTCTTACTTGTTTGGTTATGGCAAACAATGCACCTGCAACGGCCACAACGATGCTTGAAACGATGAGGGTCGTCTTAAAACTCTGGAGGGCATCATTGTTTTCTCCGTCTGTGAATCTTTTTGCGTCAAATAGGTCCTGCAGCAGAAATTTACCAGCTCAATAAGCTATATACAATGAGTGCAAGAAAAAGTATACAAAAAAAGACGTTAGGACTAATGAGATAATATCTCAAAAGACGTCTGAATCGACTGAACTATATTAGTGTACCTTGATATCCTTTCTCGTCCCAATGTTTGACGAAATGGGATTGACATGAGAATTCTTGTTCATATCTAGATTCAACTATTTCGGATGGGAAGAGCTTGCCATGTTTTCTTGATAATTAGAGGATATTTCTGAGTTTGTAGGTTTTGGTTTCCAACTCTTGTGTTGTTCTTTTTTGGGTTTATGGTATTTTGCAGGAGAGTAGAACAAATAAAGTAGCGAGTTATGTATGGAATGGTTCAACTAACACATGTCAGTATATCCTAGAAATGCTTCTATTAATAGGATCTCTCAACTGCTTTCTCTTCTACAGGATTGTAGGTTAAGGTAACTATGGATGACTGCATGTCCAAATCATCCTTAATTCTTTCCTTGTCTATAAGGTTGCCGCACACATTTGGATTGTTGGATCACTAACAATTTAGTTAAACATAAATAAGATCCTATCAATCTTTATTTTTAGAAAACTGAATAAGATAATTTACTCATCGTTTACATAGATATACTCATATTAAAACATTGTAGTTAGGAATGATAAGCAAAGGCAAGAATGAGCAACGACAACAATGAACTATATAATATTCTCAATGCTGTCACTTAATTTTCTGGGGAAAGTACAGAAACCTTAGTCATAAACCTCTCTTGAAAATAATGTTCCTTCTCCTCCAGAGACCCAAAATGATATTTAACTCTGAGCCAAGCCAGAGGTTTGAATAAGTAATAGAAAATTGGCTTTACAGGGACTGAGAGACAGCACAATGGGTATTCCACCTACAAACATTCACTGCATTCTTCTTAAAATGTATTACATCCAGCAGCGGCTATCAACAGCATTTTCTCTTAATGATAAAGGAAAGATACGCAAGCAATCTAGCTGTAAAAATTCTGACAATGTGGGTTGAAATGAGTGTTCGCCCAAGAAATGGTAGCCAACTGTGTGGATGGATAGTTGAGATTTTGAAACTAACAGTTGCTTAATTTTTTGCCCCAAAACCACGAGGATTGGGCCGTGCGGATGACTCTGCAAACTGCTTCCTTGATTCTGATCTTCTCTTTCTCCTTGCTGTACCAGGGGGAGCCTGGATATTAAAAGGGAATATCCATTTGTCATTTGAATTATTCCAAAAGCCAACTATATTGGTCTAATTCCAAATATAAGATTTTGAAATTCAGAAATTGTCTCTCTCATAAAATGCAAAGATAGCACAACAGTTAAAAATAATAAATGGATCATCACAGGAAAAAATAGTTGAGCTGCATTTCACAGGGAAGATGGTGAACTACGAATGGACAATTGAAGGGAGATGAAATGCATTCAGGATTTCTCACACACAATAATTTAAGAAAATAATACAAGCAAGAGCACCTGCTGTTCTGCCTTCAGGGCCTCCTCAAGATTGCTCATTGTAGGAAGCGATCCACCTTCCATTACACCCATCAAGTTCTTCATGCGTACGCGCATTTGGAAAAGTTGAGCTACAAGTTGACTCACCTGAAAAGCACACCATTGTGTCACTAAGTTATTCAGTTAATAAAGTACCTAGGGGAAAGAGACATTATTTCTGGCTATCAACTGCACAGTCGGGCTCCCTCTATGTTTACCTGTTGCTCTGTTTTCCCGGAATCTTGAGCAATTCTTTTCCTCCTGGCAGGTGATTCTGCCAAAAGTTCTGGCTTTTCCCTTTCCTCTGCAGACAGATGAGTAGATCAGATGTGTCGTCCACCATAAATAGCTATATTCATGTGAGAAATAGGAGAAATTGTAGGATATTCAGATCACAAAATCATTTGTGAACCATACTGGCAAATTTCCTGAAAAAATCTAGATGAATCAGCTGCAAGTTTATAATTTTCATGGAAAATTTGCAAATTCCCGTAAGGCAATTGAACAAGCAAAAAAGAAAACAACATCAGGTAGGAAAATAAAGTTCTAGATAAATTGTCTTGCAAAATTTACTTAGTTCTCAAGTGAAGTTACCTGGAGTCATTGCTTCGATCATAGACTCCATAACTTGCAAGTTCTTTTCTGCCTCTCGAATTTGTGCAGGAGTAACCTGTTTGCACACCATCAATTTGGAGAGTCATTATGCTTCTGAAATGCACCTACACACTTACATTACCTTCCAACATATTTAAACATGTTTTCCATGTTGGGACTATCTCAATGAACTTTGAAAGTAGCCTCTCCAGAGTAGCCATTTCAAAAACAACCCACAAGTTGGGGTAAGATAGGACGTCATAGAAGATTTTCTAAGAGGGTTACAACCAAATTACTCTAAAGTACTAAGAAACTAGATTTTCCCCTTTCGTTAAATACAACATACAGTTATACCTGAAAAGACAATTTTCGGCCCAGAAAAATTCTATTGCTCTAGAAAAATAATCATAACCACATGTTTACTATACCTTCCCCATGCCTGGCATAATAAATAATCAAATTAACTATACCTTCCCCATGCCTGGTATCATTCCAATTACACGAGACATTGAGCCCATCCGTGCCACTGCACGAGTTTGCTTCAAGAAGTCGTTGAAATCAAATTTTGCACTCATGATTTTTTTCTGCAAGTCTTCAGCATCCTCTTGGCGCATCTACTCAATTCATTAAAAGTCGCATCAAATAATTGAACTCCCCAATTAGTAAATTAAATCCAACAGCTTGCAATTTTACACTCACAACTTCTTGGGCTTTCTCAACAAACGACAAAACATCACCCATTCCCAAGATACGCCCTGCCATGCGATCGGGATAGAAAGGTTCAAGGTCTTCCATGCGCTCCCCTCTTCCTACAAGCTTGATTGGCTTCCCCGACACCTGCATCAAGTCCTCACTATTTTAAAATTTTAAGCCAATCAAATTTCTCCAAGTTCTTGTTTTGTTTACTCAACATGTTTAGTATTTATTATGTTAGGTGCAATTTTATATAACACTTGATAGAAGTCAGGTACACATTAGCATGAGTTCGGAAGTGATGAAATTTCACTCATAATATTTACATATACATTTTTATGACTCCTTTGGTAGTATCATTCACGGGATGCAACTCTGAGATATCTTATTCTACCAAATCAGAGTCCATCCTTTTCATTTATTTTAAGTTCATCAAATAATGCACTTGGTTTTCTTATATTCAATACAAAGAAAAAGATGCATCTCTCAGAAAATTTACTTGGTCTTGCTTTCTTATATCTCTTCCTTCCAGAAGAGTGAGAATACAATATAATGAAAGAAATTCAAGGATACAGATGTCTGACCTCTTTTACACTCAAGGCTGCTCCACCTCTAGAATCCCCATCTAGCTTTGTTAAAATGGCACCAGTTATACCAATCTCAACATTGAATGTTGTGACCAAGGCTAGAATATCATAAAAGATTATTATAAGTAAAGATGAAAAATATGGAGGATAATAAATGCCGACACGCTCAAAGTAACAGGGTTTCCTTGTTTTTTAACCACGCCTGAATCATGTTAAAGACTATTTGAAGTGTATACCAGCAGCTTCTTGGCCAGTCATTGCATCCACAACAAGCAAAACTTCAGTGGGATTTAATACTCTTTTGACTTCTTTCAGTTCATCCATCATTGCTTTATCTATCTGACAAGAAGAAAGGTTAATTTATAGTTTAGTTCAATAAAGACACTTTTGGTGACCATGTCTAAATTCTCATGGTTATGTAATCTCACCTGAAGTCTTCCAGCAGTATCCATTATGACCACATCGACATTCTTTTGTCTGGCCTCCTGCAGACCTTGCCTGGCTATTTCTGCAGGTTTAATTGCCATTCCTGCTGCATAAACAGGCACCCCCACCTGCTTAAAGCTTACAAGTGAGTAATGATGAAGACAAGAACATGGCGATATATAGGGGGGCAAAAACAATCAATGTGAAACCAAAATGTCTTTGATAGCTTGCAGTATGTGGCAGTACATTTGCATATTAAGACCAACATTATACCAACTCTGTCTATTTAAGAGATTCACTTACAACAAAACAATCAAAATTTTCTTCTCCAGCCATCACAACAGCAAATAGACTTCTACAGATGTGCAGGCATTTCATGAAACATGCTTGTGTCATTAAGAGTAGACAGACACACACAATGACGAGCTTGTAGTCCTATCATGGATGCATATATGCATCAAATGAGTGAAGATCTATTGGTATAATTGTTCTGGAATCACCCAAGTTAATTTTATGGTAATAATATATAATTATTCATATAGCCTTGAAACCAATGAGACATCTCAATATTTCCAAGCTAAACAAGAAGTGAGAAAATAAAATGATATATTCTATGCTAATTGACAAACATCTAGATTTCTCTGGTTTTAACATTTTTGGTATGATAAAATCACAAGGTTGTAGAAACAAACATAATGATGCCTGTTACTTGTGAATTAATAGACATCATTTTAGTTACTTGAAGAATGGCCTTTAAGAAAAACAAAGAACATTTAAATAAGACGTTTGATTCCGTTAAACTAGATACTGAGTAAGAATCTGACTCTCAAGACCCGTAAAGCATCCACTCTATCCCACCAGCAAAATTTATGATAAAAATCTGCAACAGACTCTAACATTTATGTCTTCAGCTGTCTCACTGAACAAGAAGCCATTGCTAGAGAACTACCTGGTTGCCTAAAATAACCAACTGGTCAATTGCAGCAGGTCGATAAACATCCCCAGCAATTAGCATGCAACTCTTCCCCTGTTAATATGTCATTTTAGCGAGTAAGATCAGGTCAAAGATGATAAAGGTAAAATACCACAGAATTTCAAGGGGGGAGAAGTATGGGTACTGGGATACAGAATGAAGAATGAAGAATGAGCACCAGTTTTTTAAGATATAAAGCTAGTTTTGCGCTGACAGTAGTCTTTCCAACACCTTGCAACCCAGCCAACAAAATTACAGTTGGTTTAGATTTTGCGAAAACCAGCTCAGAAACTTCTCCTCCCATTAGTTTTACTAGCTCATCATGCACAATCTGCATAGGTTAAAAGTAAGGTAATAATGACTCCAGATAGAAGTTCTTATGCTAAGGCTTCAAAAGGCGGATATTAAAAAGATAAGTTTCGTAATTGTGAAGCCTTATCTTTGGGTAGGGCTCAGCCAAATTTTAAGCATACCTTAACTAATTGCTGATCTGGTTTCACTCCTCGGATCAAACCAGTACCAACCGCCTGATCGCTTACAGCCTGAACAAATCTTCTAACAACAGGAAGGCTAACCTGGCAATAGAAAGTGAAACATGAGTGAGATACATATTAGAAGCTGGAATAAGTTCTTTATAGAAGAGTGGCACTTACATCAGCTTCCAAAAGAGCTCTTCTGATGTCTCTCATAGGTTCCACAATGTTTTCTTTGGTCAAAACCTCTGAATTGAAAATAACGCACCGAAAGAGTTAGAAACTATAACAAATAGGATGCACATCCGTTGATTAAATTTTGAATTAAATACAATTTACCCCCTGTGTTAATGAAAAAGTGCAAAAAAGGCTATGTGGAAAACAAAGTGCAATTTACCCTATGTGATTTAAAAAATGATGCAATTTACCCTCCTCCAATTTAAATTTCTCCATATGTAAGATGGATTCAGTTCGTCCGCAAATTACATTGCACATCAATCAGATGATCATAAAATCATCACAATATAGGCTTACAGTCAATCCGACGATCAAATGTCAAGTTTAAAATTACAACTTAACAACTGATTAAGACTCAAACCAACAGCTAGCATCAGGTGCAAATATAAGAAGCAAATTAAAAAAACTCAAAAATTAAAAAAAATCAACCTTCTCCCTTGAGCTTGCTCCAAGCGGCTTCTAGCCCACCAGTCAGCTGCCCAAACATTTCTGCTCTCACGACACCTCGCATTTCCCTTCTGTGGTTCACACTGACCTTGGAATTTATCGCCCCCCATACCTCTCTCTGCATCAAAGCCAAAAAAAAAAAAAATCAAACAAACTAATCATAGCAAAATTAACAAAGTGGCGGAGAGAACTCACGGTGAACGAGTTGCCGGAGGAAAACGAGAGTGAGTTAGCGGAGCAGGCCCGGGAAGAGAATCTGGAAACGGCAAGGGGCAGTTTGGGAATTGGAAGCGACGAAGAAGGGAGGCAATGGCGGGAAGCAACGGTCGCAGAGCCTCCATGAGAGAGAGAGAGACGAAGAGAGAAGTGTTTGCCTTTTCGCAGATATTTTATCCGGTTTGTAATCTGTTGGGTCTATCTTACTCGCATTAAATGTTCTGGTGCATCGCGGCCTACTGCAGTATCCTACTTCCGGTTCCATGTGTAAAATAGAGTATCATTATAATTATATAATAGTATTTATTTATGTAATGTAAATATATATTATAGTTAGGGGAGATTTATGAAACTTTAACAAATTTATTTATCTTAAAAAATGTTAAAAAAATTAGACAATATGAGTTTAAGCTCCAAAATAATATTTTATAATTTTTTAAGAAATATAAGAAGTTTATTTGAAAGATTTTAGTAATTTTTGTACTTAATCATCTTAATTACAAAATTATTGTTTTTAATTTTTTATTTAATTTAATCATTTTAAAAAATCACTCTTAAAGTAAATTTAGCATCTTATACATTTTAAAATTACTTATTTGACGTATCAATTAAATTATAATATCTTTTAAATAAATTTCAAGGACATTTCAGATAGGTTATAAATTATTTAAAACATCTTATAAAATGTTAAGGGTTTACAAAATGTTGCATAATTTCAATAATTTTTTTAGAAATTTATTATAAAATTCAAAATAAGATGTAAAAAACTTATAGCCATTCTAAAAAAAATTGAAGAGTTCATAATTTATTTTTTAAATTTCGAAAAGCTGCTTAATTTTGATCATGTCAGTTACAAATTGTCATCACTAATATTTTATAAGTAACAAAACTTTTTATTTCGAATATTTCACGGAGTTTAGTTTTACAGTAAAATTTATTCTTATGTAAGAGGTTATTACATACCTTTCATTACGAAATTAATTTCCTCGTTGGAAATACGATTGCATTTCTACTCCAAATTATATTGCGTCCACTATTTTAATTAAATATATCAGTTATGCGTATAAAATCTTTATTTAAATAAAATGAATGGCGTGATTCTTATAAACGAAATGAGTATATTAAACAGAATAAAATACGAGAATATGATTTGGAATAGAAAATTCCATCCGGACAAAAGTGATTGTTCACACACATATGAGAATCTATGCAGCATGAAAGCTGTCAGCTGAAACTACTGAAAGAGGCCCTCAGCATGGAGTGGACTAACATCTTTGTGATCAAAACTCCAATCCAAGAAATCAAAATCATGCACAATGTCGAAATAAAACTTACATCATGGTCACACAGGTTAGTCAGGAAGGGGGGAAAAGAAAAAAACATCTCCTGTCCTAAGCCAAATGTATGGTTCCACGAATTTCATCTCCAGACCTCCACCCGCTCTGCATATGAGTTTTCGCGACTATTAACGTCCGGTTCCTTTGTTTTCTCTGCACTCTTGTAAACACGAGCAACAGGACTTGGAGCACGTTTTCTTGATCCGTTCTTGGCATTGTTTGCGTTACTAGTCTGGCTGATTTTGGCCCTCCGGTGTCTTGGTTGAGTTCTTCCAACACTGTTAGCTGTGTTTCCACCTTCAACTCTGTCCTTCATTGTGCCAAGAAAATTTGGAACATCAGCAGGGCTATTAGCAGGTAGGATGTTTTCGATTGAACTTAGGAAACGATGAGGTTCGTTTACAGTTCTTGATTCGGCCTGTGGAGTAGAAACGCTGGACTGATTCGACACTGGCTCATTGGCTGTGGTGACTTCTTCGTCCTCACGTGCTTCATTGGCCTCAAGGCTTATTGGTTTAGAAATGCTATGAGCACCATCCTCATCTGAAGGCTCTGATTGCAGCAACGTTGGACCGGCCTCTACTAAAGAATCCTCTCGTTCTCTCAAGGTTTTGACTATGAGAGTCTTGAGGAAGTTCATTACTTGGACGGCGAACATCAGCGCTGTCAGAGGATCCGACATCTGCAGTAAGCAATTGTTAACACTCGAAGGAGGCCATTGTAATTAACCCTCATAAAATGCTGTATGCCTGCTCACCTGAGTCATATTTGGTGCAAAAACCATGGCGATGTTACGTGCATTCATTTTGTTCAAACGTTCCATCTGAGCAACATCGGCCATGAGATTAACCGCCCAATTCAACAGTGCAGCTTCAGTTGGCGGAAGGAGCCTCACGAGCTGAGCACATTCGTCTTCTGATTGCGCCTCCATCACCTGCTCTGGCGGGAGAGAGTCCAACACCCCGTTGGGCAGTTCTCTAAACCAAGCCTGCAAACAACCGACCCTACTTCAGATTAAGCCATACAAATCAGAACAACAATGAAATTGGAGAAAGATGATTCATTTTATTCACTTTATTGTGAAAAATCGAAAACAACGCTTTAGCTCTAAATGAAAGGTCAGGTTGCAGAGGAGTACCTTAATTAGGCCTGCTAAACAATGAACATCAATGTTGTCTGGAATCACTCCATTGTTTAGCTGTTCCCTCACATACTCTTCCTGCCCATTCTCTGGATTAATTCTGAAGATTCCTTCAGACTGCAAATTGGAAGAAAACAAAAATCAGAAGAACACTTCAAATATCTTCTTGTTGTATGTCAATAAATGGACAAAATACTGAGGAAGAAAAACGCAAACTCAAGTTACCTGCAGCCCACCTTGGAAATATAAGCGTTTTTGCATCATGAGTAGGATAGTTGGAACACAATTACCTCTGGGATCAAAAAAAGCTGCATGGAATCTGTTGAAACTCCAAAGACTCTTGTACTAGACAAATGAAATCTTGAAGTCAATAGGATGGAATAAACTTAGGACATACATATAATTTGCCGGATACTGTAAGAACATGAACTAAGAAGCTAAGGTAAAAGATAGTAATCAGGTTGTCAAAATACATAGCAAACAGAGCAATTTGTACGCAATAACATGGACTTCAAGAACGGCTATTACCATATTGGTCTACTCCAAAACATACAAAACAAAGAGGCAAAACATATGTGGAATGTATCAAAACACACAACAAACAAGACATGAAATTTATTACAAAACACCCATCTCCAGACAACCCTCATCTAAATTGTTCCAAGAAAATACCTAGCACTAGGAGGCCTCCTGGGAACTTCAGGTTCAAACTCAACAGGGAGTCCAAGAAACCCGTCAAACCTATCAAAGGTGACATGAGCAACATGCCTCACATCAGTAGGCAACCCAATCTCCATTAGCTTTTCTTCAAACCCACAATTCTCACCACTTGTACTCCGACAACCCACCAAAGATTTCCTCAAAACAGTCACCAAAACAGCCAAAACAGACACCTCCTCCCCTCCTTCTGCTCCCACATCTCCAAACCCTACTTCTTGTATACTTGTACAATTTCTGGTGTACAAAGCTACAGGAATATTACTGTCAATGAGGGCTCATTATTGAGAAAAGTTTGTTGGGGCAACCCATCATTGCTTGTAGGTGTTCCATAGTTATTGCAGCTTGAAGATGAAGGCAGTATAACTGTCATTTTCTTCTTTTGCAATTCTTGTTTTTTGGGTATTGTTTGTGATGATGAGTTGTTAGATTTGTGGGTTCTTGGGGAGAATGAGGATAGGAATGTGAGTGGTTATTGTTTGAGTGGAGTTGGATTCAAGCAAAGGTTTTTGTGGGAGTTGAGAGATGGACATCATCCTTCATATATTTTTGCTGCTTTCCTTTGCTTTATGTACACTTTGCTCATTGACTCGTTGTATTACTACAACGTTCACATTTTCTCTTAGAAAGCTGGAGTTGCTTTTGCTTGCTCTAGGACAATAGATGTTCTTGGGAGCTTTAAGAAGAATGTGATACTGAGTTGTGTGTGTGTGTGAGTGAGAGAGAGAGAGTCTGAGTGAAAGAGTTTATGCTAGCAACTCTAGAACTAATTTACATCAACTCTTGAATAATTATTAAGAATATTTATAATATATTTATATAAATTACTCATTCTTTTAAAAAATTACACGTACATACTTCAGAAACGTTATTCTTATTTATACAACATTACACAAGTATTCTTATTTTTTTAATTTAGGAGTGATTTTATAATTATACCAAAATACATTAATAATTTGTGTAAATATATCAAAGATCATAAAATACTGTAAATATAATCATCTCAAATTATTATGTGGCTGAATGAGCCAGAACAGGGTTGGCAACTTCAATGCAGTTGTTTCATAGTCTTCACTGAAATTGGTAAGAGAGATTAATTCAGACATTTATGGAGCCTTTGAGACATTTGATTAATGTTGTTCATGGGAAACTTCATGCCTTAACGTATGAAATAATTACAGCCCACCTTTCACGGTGGCCCCGCGCAAGACAAGATCATTTGTGATGAATCAGAGCGTGAAATTATGTCTTGAGAGAGAGAGATTGATTAGTGCACTAAGACAGTAGTGGGCAGCATAATTGCCCTTATTTGCGGGCAGGTGACAAATATCATTATTATTACAAGTATACCTTCCTCTTTCCCGAAAGAAACAATCACAATTCACTGTCAACAAGTCTTAGAAAGAATATATGTAAGGAAGTGATGGTGCAAAAAAAGGCAACACCAGATATAATAATTAATATTCTTTGATAAGTGATCAAAACACATTGAAATGATCTCACAAATATTCATTTTTCAACTCCCTCTCTCTAATGGAGCTAAAAGGGTATTTATGACACTATGGATAATGTAAAATTACAATGTTGTCCCTCCACTACTACTCAATTTATGGTTGTCGTTTGGTGAGAATGGATAGGACAGTAATTCGTTCGATAGGTTGAAAATTGAAAATGCGTGTTTTGCGCTTTGGTAGTTTGCCCCTCCATCATTAAGAATAATGAATAATGTCGTTTTGCTAAGATAATCTTGCACTAACAATTAATTGAGTCATTTTTACATCAATATCTCCATAAATTAATCAACTTTTTAGTATATATATTCTATAACAATCAAATTACAAATAATAATAAATTATAATAAACTCATATAAAATAAAACAAATAGTATGACTTGAACTCAAACTCATGAATTAATATTTATAAGACCTCAACTTTAACACAGGCTAAGACCTAGTCCGATTAAACTAATCCATTCAAGACACTACCAAATCTTTAACTTGCATTACTCCTAATCCCCGAAAGACAATTAAATAGTTCGAATATAAAGATATTTATGTCGAATGTCTCATGTTCGAATCTTGAATTTGTACGTTTGTTTTGATGAATGAGTGTTATAAATAAATAAATTATATATATATTTAAAAAAAAAAAAACTTGCATTACTCCCTGGTCAAAGCAACAATTATTTGAGATCCATTTTGGTTGAGAAAAAAAAACAATAATAATTCAAATTGTTTGGACCTTTTGCATTTCCAAGCAATTCTTGTTAACTACACCAGGATGAGCATGAAACAATGTCATGTTCCCAATACAACGCAATAAATCCTATTGCTAGATTTTCCACAAAATTAATAATGTAATTAGGATATGAGGACCACCACACCATAAATATGTATATGTAGTGCAATAATGCTCCTTTTTCCAGATTAATGAATTACATAAAAAGGTGGTGGTGGTGTTGGAACTTAGAATGAAATGAAAGAACAAGAAAAAGGGCACTACGGACAGCTCGAAGCAGAGAGGAAAAAGCAAAAGTGAAGTTCATTTTTACAATAAGTGGCCGTTGAGAGTGAGCCACTGTTTCAAATTTGAACTCAGAATCGCGCCCACTACTTACCTCAATTTCAGGCAATGCCCTTCTCTATGTTACTATGTATGTTTTCTTGTAAGAATCATAAAATTAGTATGTATTTACTCTCTGTTCACAATTTCTATCAAACAATTAGAAAAACATAGTAAAAATGTACTCACTTTTTTTGTGTGTGTAGACGTCATAACTATATCATCGCATCAAATTTCAACCCAACAAATGCATTCTTCAATAACTAATAAATTATCAAATATGAAGAGAGAACAGACTCCAATAAGTAACACAATACGCTAAGAGGGTTAAGTTCAAAACCATTGTAGCTGTGGATTTTTATACTTCAATTTCGACTGCAAGGCCGATGCTCCAACACAAAGTTGTAAAAGATTGAAAAATCTAGATTTACTCTTCACTGAGATAAAATAAAATAGCAACGACCCATTTCACTTTCATGTTCGAACAATTGTATTGTGCATTCATATGTAAAATGACGATTTAACAACAGTTAACAAGCAGACCGGCACATTGTCACACAGTCAGATGCTAATTTTCTTTCAGTTTGATTGAGGCTCACAAGTTGTAGATACTAATTTTGTTTGATTGATAGAGTTCAAGACACCATTAGTTCAGCCTAGGCGTGCATATTTAGATAGTAAAAGGGGCTTTTAGGAGGCAACACCGAAATTCAAGACAGACGGTCCACTGATGCCTCATGAAAAAAGTGACAATGATTTGAAATGATACCTCCACGGCCTGAAAGCAGCTGAACACCTTATTATCAATTTATCAAATGATTCTGTTGGATACAATTGATCTGAAAAACAAGCTTATCAATCCAGAGAGATAGACGACAACACTTTAGAAACAGTTGAGACTACTGCATTACTTTCAACATCAAGATAATCTACCACTACAGATTAGATTGGATTGATACAGAAACATATACAATCATTGTGCTCTACTAACTGGCTCAAGAGCTTCAACAGTAACCACACTGTTTCCCCTGATGACCTGCAATAGAAAAATAACAATCATAAGGTTGTGCCTCGATTGTTAATGCAAACGCAGCAATTTAATGCACCAAAATGGAAACTGAAAAGACTCACCACCATGCCTATATCGGTTTTCTCATTTCCATTCACTTCAACAGTGTTATCCACCACCAGGTTCATAAACTGATCAAAGCCACGAAGGGTTCCAACCACCATACGGTTGGCATTAAGCTTTACTGCAAATACATCATCACAAAGTTTACAATATGTAGATGTCTATATGTGGAGAGGAGAAGACATTATGTACCAAAACAAGGCAACAGCACTCAACACCACACACACGCAATGAGTTTCTGATGTACATAATAGGAAAAAGAAGGTTACACTTTACACCAAGCAAACTACAAACGACAATAATGAAATAAACCAATGCCATTTAACAGCTTCTAATGCGCTCCAATTTTACCATACTTGAATCTTGTGCAACATAATGTCTGATTCTACCACTAGCCGAATACATCTCAAAATTTCAATTTTTACTTCTCAATCACGTGGAAAATTGAACAGAGCCAGAGAATTTGGGGGTTCAATAGCTCATAAATAAGACCTAAGCAAAGCACCATTGCTTTTGTGACCCAAATTGCTGAACATAATTAAGCATCCCCATCAACTTTTAAGAATTATTAGCAACCAGCAGCCATTCAAATATTGGCTGCCATCTGAAAAATTCTCAAATACAAAGATTACATTCCCATAACTGAAGCACTGATGAATGTAAGAGTTAAATGTACTGACAGCCTTTTGAAAATACTAGTTGGTCTAACCTCTGCTTGTGGAACTAAATCAGAAAATTGTACATTTAGAAGATAAGAACCAAAAAACCTCTGCTCAAAAAAAAAAAAAAAAAGATATCCACTATTTTCAAGACGACATTGGCATTTTTATAGATGCATAAGCCAAAATCCAGACAGCTAACAGCTGACAACAGGCCATAATGATAATCCTAACTAACTTCTCATAAGCACATTACATATATAAAATGATATGGGCATAGCAAATAAGCAAATTCATTGACGGATAATACAAATGCAATATTAAATGAAGCAAAGACCTAATATGCCGAGAATTTACACTCTAATTCAAAAGCCAGAGCCCGCTATTTTTCATTCACATCAAATTACAGAACCCGAATCTCCCCCATTCTTGAATAAAAGTAAGAAAACACTAATTTATTCATATAATTAGACACAAGGTGCAATTTTACGAAATTGAAACAACTGAAACATATTTAAAACTAAAACAACTAGAAATCTCAGCTTCACTTCGTTTACTCATCACACTTTTTTCCAAAAAATATATCAAAGGAAATAACCAAAAAAACTCACTCTGTAGCTTTTTGTCCATGTACCTGCATTAGATAGAGAAAGAAAAAAAAATGGAAGAAACTTATTCTCAAGCAATAAAAAATAAACAAAATATATGAAGGTACACGCAAGCGTAACGATACGAAGAAGAGACACTTACTTCTTAGATCCGGAGGCTGTCCTGATCTGCTCATCGCGAAGACCTCGGCAAAGAGAAAATAGGGTTCTGTTCTGGGTTTATTCGCTCTTCAAAACCCTAGGGGAAAAACCACCAAAATTTGAAAAAAAAGGAGTTTGAAATATTAAATACAACCATAAATGGGCCTTGATCCTCCGGCCTTTTTTCCAGAAAACCACTGTTTGGGCTATCTGTTTGGAAGCCCAACTAAATGCTAATTGGGTTAAGCAGTTCGATTGATGACTTTGGCCCGATTATATTGGGCTGGCCTGGACAATTTTGATCCATTCACGGGTCTAAAAATTTATAAAATCAATTACATTTAGACCCCTATAAAAATGTAAATTTACATTTAAAAAAAAAAAAAAACTACGTCCCTTTAAAAAATAAATTATTTATACTTAATCCACTTTCGTTAGAATTTAAAGACTGACATTATATTTTTATTTTATTGATGCTAAACACACATAACAGATGTGTTAAAAATATCACAGTGAGTGGTTTATTCAAATTAATTTTTTATTAATATTCTGGACATGCTATTAAGTATTAGAGTGTACACATACATCATAATTTGTCATAAATTTTGGAGCAGCATGGTAATAAACCGTACAGTTTTGACTTCTTTCGTGTCCTGCTGGCCGGCCGGCTGCCAAGTTTAAGGAAAGCTGCAGGCACGTATTATACCACGTCTATCGATAGTTCAACACATTAATATAATTCTAATTAACAAAAATAAATCCTAATTTTACTCTAAATTAAATTAATTTGTTACACCTTTTAATAAATTAACTAAAAAGGTCACCAAACTTAGGTGCCAAAGAACAATTAAATAATAGTTTGAATATTTTATTTTAATGAGACCGGCGGAATGCATGGAAGCTTCTTCTACCAAAATTAAGGCGGTCTGTTCCGTAAATCAAGTACATCAACGAGCGTGACGGACTAGTACCATAAATAAATTCATCAGTACCTTTCAATTTATTTATTTATTTTTTCTTAAATCATTTTGTCGAATCAAATTAATTATAGAAAATATAATATATTATTTGTCAATTGACCATTTTTTGTACACCGATCACAAAAGTATATTATATAATTGATTCAAGTTCAACTAAATTTGATCTGAACTATAATTTCTCGTTTATTTACTGTACAGTTGTATTGATATGGATATGTTAAATCTGGATGGTTAACGGTGAAATAAGATTTTCATTTAATTGAATAAAACACTGTAAAACAACTAATATTATTTGTTAATATGGATTTTCGAATCGGGTTTCGATTAAAATAAAAAAAATATCTTCAACCACTTTATTTGTTGGAATCATCAGTAAAATGAAAACTTGGGCCGTTCCTTCTAAACCGTCTACCATGCCCTCGAGATATTATTTAATAACAATAATTTCAATGAGATTTCAAAATAATCATCCTAAAGCAGTTAGTAATATGAATAAATTTTATGAAATAGATACAATACAAAATAAAAATTCATTATAATTTTTTCAAAATTAAGGTGTCCGTACAATTGCCATCAAATAATCAGTATATGTGAAAGATAGATATCATGAATTCGAATTTTAAAAACAAATTTCAAACCTCATTTAATAATAATAATAATAATAAAAAAAAGAAAGAAAGAACATCAAAGAATTGGCAAGAAATTTTATAACACGCCATATGAAAGTGTAGCATTGACCTAGACACAAAACAGTTTGGCTCAAACCCACTTATTACACGCCTATCAGTCTTGTCTTATTGTGAATGGAATTTATGTTCATGTCAACCATTCCACTCCAATTTTCAACCAATCCTTTTTCTTGCCATTTGCAATTCCTCCACCAAAGAAACTGCCGTCTTTGTTTACTTTTTTTTTTAAGGAATAATTATTTTACAATCGTCTCGTTTTCAACAAATCACTTATATTTTTTATATAATTACAAATACCATCACTGATAATAAAAAAAATAGAGATATTTTGTATAATAATATTGATTTTACTGATTGTCTGATGAAAATATGTATAATTATATGACGGACAGAAGAAGTTATATAAACAAACTGTAAGTTGTGGAATGTAAATATAGTTATTTCCTTTATTCTATGTGCCACATTTTTGGTAGTTTATGCTTATATGGTCCTTTCATGGGTCACCACTCTTACGGCAAGTTTGGACGGTATTTTAATCACCCAAAATTTTATTTATTAATGGGATGATCTGATTGTTCCCAACTTTGGTTTCGTGGTTAACACTAATGTTTTTTTTTTTTTTTTTTTTAAGTTAAAGAATCATAAGGGCCTGTTTGGTTGATGAGGAGGTTGAATCATCCTAGATTATGGTTTCTGTTCAATTATGGAACAGTTGTAACTAACCATTAGTTTCTCTTTTAGTATGAGATTCTCATCTATAGAGGGGCAAGATAACAAGATTGAAAAATCTGTCATTTTTCTAAAGGATTAAATGTTGGGTTGTTAGTTGTCATCAAATTTGATCAAATCAAATTAATTATAGAACAAGTGTAAAATAACAGTCACATGATTTTATTCCTTTTGAAATTATACATTAATCACACGTCAATTGTACTGCGTTTACCGTAAAATTGATTCAGATTGAACTAAATTTAATTTTAGTTGAATTTTTTCAAATTTTATTTGGTCAGATCATGGCTTGTCTTAACTAATGACAAGTCAAAGTAAATGACAATCCCTAGAGACAAATGATCAACCACAAATATTCTTGAAAATCTACATTAAGTCTACCTTAAAAAGTCAACCGCAACATTTAGCCCCACCCCTCACCAAGCACACTACAAAAGCAACCTCCACCACCCTTTCCCTCAATGCAACAGTCCAGAAACCACACTCTAATCCTTCTTGATTTCAACCACTCTCTTCCCACAACTCCACAAAATGCTAGGCAAAAAACTTGGTTCCATGAAGAAACTAGCCAAGAAAGTTAAGGTCATCGGCAATGCCAACCGCGATCCATCACCTCACGAGTGCTTGCTAAGGGATAACGACGGAGGAGCCAGCTCCCCCACCACCACGCCGACCGGAACTTTTGTCGTGTACGTGGGAGACGATCGGCAGAGGTTTGTCGTGCCGACAGGCTACTTGTCTCACCCTTTGTTCAAGATTCTGTTAGAGAAGGCTTATAATGAGTTTGGATTTAACCAAAGGAATGGTCTGGTGGTGCCATGCAGTGTGGCTGCGTTCCAAGAAGTGGTAAGTGCTGTAGAATGCTGCAATGGGAAATTTGATTTTGGGGACTTGGTAGAGGAGTTTATTTAGACAACCAGATAGTTGATTCTCTTACAAGAGGTGCTTAGGTTGTAACAGGGCGTTTGTAATATACTGTTTAGTACAGTTCAGAACCATATATGTAAGATTAGAATCCTTCTTCAGATAGGCGTAGAGGGAAGAACCAAGTTTTGTAATAGTTTTTGTCACTTTGTCCGTTTTCCGGTTTATCTTTACCAGCAGCCACCCCCTCGTGGCCGGGCTGCAAACTGTGATTGAGGGCGTAGCAAAATTTTTCTTCAACAGATTTCTGCCCAAGGACTAAATCTATGTCTTGAAGCATAAAATAGTTAGAACACACCAAACAGAACCCCCATCAACTTCAAGGGAACAGGGCCATCAGATCTCTCTACTGCAAGTAAAACATTGCTTGTAAGAAAACAAATGTTGCAATGATCAATTCTCAGGCAAGCAAGAATCATGTTTATCCTTGTGATGGGGGGAAAATGGAGCTTGAAACCTGTGTACGTCAAACTCTTGCACAAGTTAAAAAGTAATCCTTTTTTGTTCAGTTCCTTTGCTTTTAAAAAGTCCTTACAATGAAATAAGGGTATTTTATACTATCTAGTAATAAATGCTATAGGGGTAAAATCAATTCTACCCCCTTGCCCACGACTAATTTGTAGATACAATTATATGCAAAGGTTAATCTAGTAATTACAAAATACAATTTATATGCAAAGGTTAATCTAGTAATTACAAAATAACCTAAATTGTACGGCCATGATCTTTCGCTGCTGCTTACGAAAATTATTTGATTTAGCTTGTTATCTTCTCCATCACCTTCTTTTTCTCTTTCTTAGATGCGTTTTAGGTGCAAAAATAATGGAAGATTTCACAATTGACATCGGCCCGAATAATCGTAGTCTTCTTATTTAGCCGGAACTGGGCAAAGCGAGCAACATCAACCGAAGGGCCGTAGCCGTTATATTTACCATACAAAGTTGGTAGAAATACGAGTCAGGAAAGGATGGTGCATACATGGCCTAATGGTAGACCTATACAAAGTTGGTAGAAATACGAGTCAGGAAAGGGTGGTGCATACATGGCCTAATGGTAGACCTAACTAAGGCGTAAATAACATCCGGTGCAACTTAGCTACATTGCTGCTCCATAGTAATATCAGCCCCGTCAAGTTGTTCCATCTAAAAGAATCCTTTTCATTTCATCTATAAGTTCCTGCATCTGCTCCCTCGAATGCAAGGGGAAGGGAAACACACATGCAGAATCCATTTTCCCGTCTCTTATCGTGTCGAATATTGCTATGGATGGGCCTACACCGTGAACTGAGGCACACCCGACAAAGTCCTCTAATCCAATAACCTGATGAAGTTTGTTGGAATCATCAATCACGCAGTCCTCGAAGACGGATACAAGCGAAGTTCTGAGTGATCCTGATGGTGTCAAACCGGGGTTCTCTATTGCCTTGCACATCAAAAAGTTGAGATCAGCCATGTCGTAGAAATGCTTCTTGTTGTTCTTGGAGGTGGTAAAGGATGAATGCACACGTTTAGCCAAATCCCACAAGTCTTCCCCTCCTTTAATGTCATGAGTGTTGAGGATGGCGGAGTGATAAAAGCCTGCAGTGTTTTGACTATTATGGTGAAAAAATGTTCCAGAGCATATATAGGAAGAAACCAAAAGAAAACAATGGCAAAGCAGGGAGCGGGGAGCGGGGGAGATATATAAGCAACTAGACGATCACTAATCTTTCTAGACTTATTATTTCTTTTTCCCTCATAGAAAGCATAGTTTTATTATTAAGGAGCCATATATTGCCATGCATCAGCAAAACCAGTTGATTTCAACTAAATTCCGTTCTTTTGAGCTTGATATTTCTGGTGGATCAGACATCTCACAAGGCCAGACAATTTCGTTTTTTCAGTGTGAACTTAACCGTAGAGATTCTAGATGACAGCAAAATCACTAAAGCTGTCAGCATGATAGGACTATTTGTCAACTTGGATTCACAAATTTTCAGCAAAGGCCAACTAGGAGCTAACGTTTGATTTTGCCATATCGACTACTTTGCCAAGGGAAAACTAGCATATAGTAAAGTAGTTACTAGCACCATGGTAAGTTTTCACTGCAGCTCATGCTATAGGTTGGCTAATGGGTCTAATTCTTCCTCTCAAGTGATTACAGTGAGGTAACAACAAGGGAGGAGGGGGCCATATGAGCTAGGGTGGAGGGACGAGGAAAAACCTTACACACAATAGCCAAAATGAGATTTCGGTTTTCCCCACCTCTCTTTATTTATCGGTATGCCTTTTGTTTTCAGGATCATGCTATTTTGCTCACTTAATGCTCTGATAAATATGCTTGTTCAATCATTTTTTACTAAAACAGATTACAAGAAGAAACTATTTATGTCATTTTAATCTTTCTGCACCCAATACTGTGTTCTTTGTTCTCCATTCTTAGAGCATACTTTATATAGATATATTACATGAGCAGAAACACACTGTTCAATACTACCGCAAAACTAAAAGCTAAGCAGCTAAACTTAAACCCAAATTCAAGAACTCAGCAGCTGTATAATTTTGTTTGATTTTAGGGTGGACTTGCACCCAATTCATCTCTTCATATGATATGACAAATTGACAATGTTTCCCCCAACTATCACCATTGTTCTCACTTTTGACAGGAAATCCAACAGAACTTACCAGCATGGTCGCTGCTGAGCACTGGATCAAGAATAGGACGGCAATCCATGAGTGTAACAACGGCATACTTTTCCCAATGATCATCAGGAATCCCTTTTGAGGAATGAGAAGCAATTAAAGCAGCTGCTGCCAGAAGCGCAGACAATTTAATCTCTTGACGCTCGCAACTCTGCCAACGCAACGCCAAAATTAAGTCAACTACGTAGGAAAAGCCCTCATGCAAGTTAGAAAAGCATATAATATGAGTAGTGTTTATAAAGCTCAAAAACAAAAAATGCACTATTATTTTCATTTCTTCATTACCTGAGATCATAAGGACCTGATGACCAAGTGAGATTTTTAACTTTTTTATTTTAGTTAATGCTTTGAGTTTGGAGGGAAAAATACATTACAACTAGATAACAGAATGGCAGTTTAGAATGTATAGCAGGTCAAAAGAAGAAACAGCATCCTCAGCTGAGGAGGTAATGCACAAAAAGGGACCACAAAACTACAGGAAAAATTCGGGCATCTGTTAATACTGGTTCCCTGTCATGATCATGACCACATTCTATACATCTAGTCCGTCGTTCTATATGGAACTTTAACTCTTTGATATGTAACATAAAGATTATTCCGATCACATGAGTTCAAGGACTGTCTATTAAGCCTTTGGACTGAAGGTCAGAGAAAACTTCTTCTGCTCCCAGTGAAAAATATCACAATGACTCTTGATTACATCAAGACCAAATACTAGAAAAAGAACACATGATTATCCTTAATGCTCGATTTGGATTGACGGGCTTAGAGCTAAGGATTTCGGATACAATACAAAAGAACTAATCAAGCAGACAGAAATGTACAAGAAGATAGATTGTCTGCTATTTTAACACTCTGCTCTGCTAACAGCTTCAGTATTTAGAAAAAATGCTCAAGCTAGCAAATATAACAAGGAATCATGGACCTATATCAAATCCAGCAATCTTCAAACTAATAAAAACAAATATCTGCTCAAGCGTGCACCTTTCATCTACTTCCATAAAAGAACATCAACTAGACTTTACCATTAACTAGGAAGCAATGAAACAGAGTTGATGTTCTTGTAAGAGAAATCAAGAAAAGATAACGTTAACTTACAGATAGAATCCGACAGGTGTCTTCAGCATTCATTTGCAACCTGATAACCCGTGACATTCTGGGCGACTCTGTGTTCTTGAAACTTAAATTTGCCAACCTCAAAGAAAGAGTAGCCTAACATGTCCACCCCACGAGCCCAGAAGGGCTTATTCCCCTGCCCATTAGGTATGTATTCCTCAATTCCCAAACTAACCTCCACTTCTTTTCCTTGTTCCGTTTCTACCCCCTCCCCCTCCCCACCAACCCCATCAATTCCCTGAGCAACGCCAAAGCGGCTGCCCTATCGCACGCGGACGTGTGCAGCCTAAGGGCCAGAACCCACTTACTCTTCTCCAAAGTGTACAAGCTTGCAAATAAAACATCAGTATCTGATGAAGGGTCAGGATTCTGCCACGAGTTGGTGTTCAGAGAATGAGGTGAAAGGAGAAACGGAGGTGCGCTCGTCAATATGGGACGTTGCGGGGAGATCGAAGGGCTGGACTCGGATGTGGGGAGTCGGAGACGTGACGTAGGAGAAAGAGTTGGAAAGAGAATCAAAGCGAAGTTTGGAGTTGATGATAGGGTGGGAAATCTGGAGTTTGCGGAGGGCATTTTGGAGAAAAGGGATGTCGAGGGGCTTGGAGAGGAGGAGAGCGAGAACAGTTATGCCGTGCCGCCGGGAACAGCCTTGCACAACTGAGCTCGGTAGTGCCGGCCGGCCGGATTTTGGGCTCAGAGTCGTGAAGCGAGCGTGGGAAAAGACATTGTTGGGTAAGTGATGTGAGGGCGACGGAGCTTACTTGAGTTGTCCGTGAACACTTTGATAGTTGGATGCTACGATAGGATACGTAACGATAAGGGACAATTACAGTATTAATCCTCATGCACTGCCACTAATTCATTTTCCATCTCTATATTTTAATATTATATTTTAGTTTTTAATTTTTAAAATATTAATAATTTCAATCTTTGAGTCTAATTAATGACCATTTTGTCCTTTTAAATAAAATATAGTCCAATATCTATTCCATATGTTCATGATTAGGACTAATATGTTTCCGAACATAAAATTAAGCCTCCGAGAATTTATACCTTATTTGACCGTCTTGCTCATGAGTATTTAAATTCTCAATTTTACGGACTTCCTCCAACCACACTATCGCAGTAGATGGTTTACAGGCACTTGGCTCATTCAGCAACAATCAATATAGTCATATTTTGTTTCCTACATTAGAGCGTCGAAGTATTCTAAAATAAAATTTTGGGTAGACAATTTGAACAAAAAAATTTACTTTATTGAAGAAAAAAATTAAAGTATTACATAGATTTTGGGTAAAAAATAGCAAACCCAAAATGTATAAATTTATAGAGGCTTAATTTTATTTTCGAAAGCATGTTGGACTTTCATCATAGAGAATAGATAGTTGGACTATATATTTTTATTTGAAAGGGTAAAATGATCACTAATTAGATCAAAAAACTGAAACCGTTAATATTTTAAAAATTAAAAGACTAAAATAAAATTTTAAAATATTTAGAGACTGAAAATGAATTAATGATAATGTACGAGGACTAAAATTTAAATTATCCCTAAGAGGATAATGTATGAAAAAGACAAAGACAACGGCATATTTGAGCAGGACCCCCATACCCATTACCCCCACCGCCCATTGCTTTTCTTCTTACATACGTACCTTCATTGTTTTTAACGACACATACAGAAATTCGAATTTTGCCCAAATCTTTAGAGGGAGTCTTTTTCAAAATTAATAATGTTTTAGTCCGATTAAATTAAATAAATAAATGCTTCCGAACAAAGCACAAGAATTTGACCACATAACCATGTGAAATTTGAACTCAAATTGGAGGTAATCATATCCGAACTGTTACAGTTTTAATGTAAAATATAAAAAGGGGTTGGTCCAAATAAAACATTGCAAGACTCCAACATCAAAACAGATTTACGTTTGAGTGATTTCGGTGTAAATTGCATTGGGCGATCCAGCAATATCCTTCACAACCCATTTGAAGAACAGGACATTTTAAGCCCAATAGTTACTCCATCAGCCCATCCAGTTTTAGAGTTGGGCTTTGAACTAACTAAGGTGGTGTGCTGGTGTTTGCAATAATTTAGTTAAGTTATTATTATTTTTGTTTTATTAATGATAATTTTTTTTAAAAAAAATTAAAAAAAATTTAATTATTCAAGTAAAAGTTCTTTTTCTTCAACACTCCAATTTTAATTGTTCTCATGTTTAATTTTTATTTTCAAACACCCCTACTTTCTACTATAACAAAATTTACGTGAAGTATCAAGATCAAGTATAAAATTCAAAATTTTAGTCATTTTCATGTGTTAAAAATGCTACTTATTTATTAATCAAATTATGCATCTCATTATATTATATATATATATATATATATATAAAATTGCACATACTTAGAAAATTAAACCAAGAATAAAATAAAATACTCACGAGTATGAATTGTTTTGTTTGACGAATTTGTTATGTTATCTTCGATATAACTAATTTCAGAACAAACATATAACAACCTATCTTATATATACTTTTGGTGGAAAAAAAAAAAAGATAAAAAAAATAATAAAAAAATTTTATCTCAACGAATCTGAGAAAATCGTGTTATCAATGATGGAATTACGATTGTTTTATTACCAAAGGGCAAGTTACAGTTACACGCATGAGATCAGCAAAGGCAGTTGGTCAAAATTGAGGCACTCCCACTCCCATGATTAGACCTTCGATTACGTAAATTACAGCTAACACGATTTTGACATCCCAATTAATAATTGTATGAACATCACCGCACCGTAGAAGGCATATATATGTCGCTATCATTTTAGTCAAACCCTAATATAATTTATTGAACTTAAGCTATTGCATGTATAGCTAACATAATTAGAGATTGGCCAATCCACTTGATCTTACATTAACTTGAGTTATTTTATTTTGGAATTTGATATTAATATCAAGTTGAAAACGAGATTGTTATTACATATCGTGCTTTCAATTGCCTCGAACTCAGGTCTGGATCTTAATTATGCATTCAAAACACACAAAAATAGTATAAAAAAACAGTAATAATAATTATCTTATGTGTAAGTCAGAATGATTGTTCCGTGATAATAAAAGAGATCCGAAGGGTGTTTTGGAGGAATTTTATAAGCTTTTCAAAATATCTTATAGGGATAAATTGTATTTACACCTCCTGGTTTATGTTTGTTTGTACGAATTATCCATATTTTTTGGATAATTTCACATACACCCACTAGAAATACCGGTATAATTTACTCAAACCATTGAAAAATTACACATAAACCTCCAAAAATATTGTCATCATCACACAAATTAGTCTTATTTTTTGGTTATCAATGGTAGTTTCTATAATTATGCTAGATGGATGATTTGTATAAACAGACCATAAATCATATGCTTTTTTATTAGAAAATTGAGGAAGCTTATTGCCTTTTTTTTTTAAGTGATTTTTTTCCCTTTTCCAATATTTCAGGGGGCAATTTGGATTTCTCCCTATTAACAAATGAGAGTGACCAAATTTTTAGCTGGCAAACTGGATGTGACAATCAAAATTTCATGGCTCTCAATTCCTATAAATAGGCATCCACACATGACACATTTGATAGAATACAACTCCAATTTCTCATCTTCACACACTCCACTCCCCACCTACATTTCTCCTCATATAACAATGTACTCTCCACCCTAAAACCACTCCTTTCTTAGCTCCAACATTCTTTGTACTTCTGCACACAGAAACAGTCTTTAAACCTTCCGACATCTTATAAGCTCTTTTAAAAAAAAAAAAAAATTGTCAATTATTCCTCCTGCTCGTCTTTAATATTCTCGATTGTTTTCCAAGAACAATCATCAAATTCTTATGGTAAATATACATACATTCTGTTTACTTTAATTTTAATGAACGGTCGAACGTCCCTTTTCGTGTGTAACGAACCCTCATTTCTTTCGCAGGAGCATCCCATCAACGACGTGAAATATGAAGAGGTAATTAAATTAACCCGTGATTTCTTTTTTCTTGAAACATACTTTGCTTTTTAATTATTTTTATTTAATTTAATGTGAATCTAAATATTATTCATTAATTTGACAGGAATATATAGTAAATTCCCGAGGAGTGGAGCTTTTCACATGCAGATGGTCACCTGCAAACAGTGAACCACAGGCTTTGATCTTCTTGTGCCATGGATATGCCATGGAGTGCAGCATCTCCATGAGAGGTCAGCCGTTGATTGCAACACACACATATTAATTATGTATAAACCTTCAAAAAAATTGGAGGGTGGTGATTCAATCTGTATGATTAATTAATTGATTTGATCAGACTGTGCGTCCCGACTAGTTAAGGCCGGGTACGAGGTTCATGGCATCGACTGCGAAGGCCATGGCAAGTCATCTGGCCTACTGGGACTCATCCCCAACTTTGATCATCTCGTCGACGACCTCTCCGAACACTTCACCAATATTTGTGGTAAAAAAAATTAACGTATATATTTTTCGGAACTTTTCATAACTATTTTGGCATCGCACCTTTTTTAATATATTATATATACATTAAAAAATAATTATACGATCGGATGCTGTTTTTTTATATGAGAAGTTGGAAATAACAGTACAACTCAAATATTTAAATCATGTAGTAATTATTATTAAATTTGAGTGTTGACAAATAAATATGTGGTCCGGACAAAAATCAAGGAGAAGTTGAACTAAATTACCTTAGGATTAGGACCCATTGGGTTTGACTTGGTGAGTTTGGTTCTTGAATTTGAATGAATGCAGAGAGGAGAGAGAACAGGAAGATGATGAGAATTGTTCTAGGAGAGTCGATGGGAGGGCCATGGTCCTACGTTTGCACCTGAAGAAGCCATATTACTGGACGGAGCCGTCCTCGTCGCTCCTATGTGTAAGGTGAGTGTGTAAGATTACGTTATTTTTTGTTTACGGAAAAATTTTATACACGTGACGTGTTAGTTTATGTTAACTAGAATAAAAAAAATGTAACATGATTTGAGGTATAAAATTCAATCACGATTTTTTAGGATAAATATTTCTACAAATTTTCACTAGGAAGATTGAAGATAATTCGAGTTTAAAACTATCAAATTTGAAATAATTATTAGACAAATTGATTGTTATGTTATATCTCATGTAACTATTCGGATGGATTTTAATATAATTATCATTTTATATAAAAAGTTTAAATTTTGACATACTTGGGAAAAAAATAAAAATACTGATAAGTTTGTAATTTATATACTCAATTTTAAAGTAGTTTATTAAAATTATAGAAATAAGTCAGAAAGTCCTTACATTTCCAAACTGATCTGGACATCTTGTTTCATTTCGATCTTGCAAGTATATTATTTTTAAAAATCAACTTGTAAAATACTTTATAATATCTTGTAAGTTTTCAAATATCTTATACAATGTCTTTTAATAAATTATAAATTCAATCAACACCCTCAAAATCAGATTCGGCTAGTTATTTACCAAAATCAAATATCTTATATGCGAACAATATACATATTTCGCCGGAGTAATTAAAGATTTGGATGAAATGAGAGAGAAAAATTGCATTTTACGTCCCATAAGTAGTTCCCTTTGTGATTTTTGTGCGATTATTTGAATTGATCGTCATATTGCTACACATAATTTCAAAAAAAATTATAATTTTAATTTCGTTAAATTTTCTTGTTCGAAAACCATGAAGATTGCTGAGGAGATGAAACCAAACCCATTGCTTGTAAAAGCTTTGACTTCTTTGGCTCGCATCATGCCCACATGGAAACTTACCCCAACTCCAGACATCGTTGATATTGCCTTCAGGGACCCTCAAGTGAGAGATGAGGTATAAATTATGTCCGGTAAAAATAGTAATTTATCCTCTTGTAATCTTATAAATGAGCAAATTATTTTTTATGACAATAAAATAGTAAGTTACCCTTTGTGCTTTAAAAATGAAGCAATATACCTCTTATGCATAGGGAGGTAAATTACTATCTTTTCTTTAATGAGAAGGTAATTTACTCATTTACAATATCATAAGAGGGTGCTTGTATTTTCCGCAAATTTTATGTCTCTTATGTATGTGTGTATGTCAATTTTTATTTGAAAATCATAGAATTCATGTATATTTTTTGTTTAGTCTTATGTGGACGAAATGAAAAATGGTGACAGGTTAGGTCAAATCCATACACATACAAAGGCCGACCTCGTCTTCAAACTAGCTATCAACTGTATACAGCCAGTATGCATTTGGAGGAAAGACTCCAAGAGGTATACCTTTTTCCTCTTACCTAATTAGTTATGTTATTTTATTAAATTCGGATTGTTATTTAATAAGGTATCAGAATCAAACGAAACAAGAGGTTTCAGTTTAAATCTCACAATCACTTTCCAATCGTATAAAGAGTTTCGTGTGTTGTGTTAATGTTCATATACAAAAGTAATATATATATATATATATATATATATATTATCTACGTGTAAATAGACGTGTTAGGGATATTCAATAGTATTATGGAAAGTTCAAATTAATTAATTGTGTAAATCACATTGACGTACAGGTCTCTTTACCATTCATAATTCTCCACGGGGAAGATGACAAGGTGACGGATCCATCCGTGAGCAAAGTCTTGTACGAATCGGCTCGTGCTGCGGACAAGACCTTCAAGTTGTATCCAGGAATGTGGCATTCTCTATCATATGGCGAGTTGCCGGAAAACCTAGACACCGTGTTTTCCGACATCCTCGAATGGTTGAAAGACAGAGTTCTTGCCCGCAATGCAGCATTTGAAGAGCAACGAAAGATTGCCAACGATCACAATGCATCCGACTCCAAGTCCATTAATGTAAAAGAAACTTAAATGTTTATTTTTCTAATTCCTTGATGATCATACATGTTATCAAAGTGATGACATTTGTTTTAATTAGGCCCGAAATTTCATATATATCTAGTTTGATTTAATATTTTAGGTGTCGTAAATTCTTTTCAAATGGACAAAATCATAATTTTGGTCCCACTAAATATGATTATCAAGATGTCGGCGTTGAGCGGCATGGGAGGGGTTCTGGTGGTGAGCGGGTTCAATATAATTTTTTAATTTAAATTATATAAACTAAAAAAGTTTGATCGATCTACTTTTCTAATTTTTTCATATTTAATAAAATAATTACTTATTTTTTTAGATGGTGATTTTGAAAAATCAAAAAAAATATTTAAGTCAATTGTTCAAAAGGGATTTTTTTCAAAATACGGTGGCTTTTAGCCTTTCCGAAAAATATAAGGGAGTAAAATTAAATTTGAGCATTTATTGGGCAGGTGAACACCAGTTGACTAACGGCACATGACCCTTTCCCGTTAACATTAACCGTGTAGGATTAATAGTGTCAAAATCTTAGAATTTTGTGACTATAAGTATTGTCGATTCCGCAAAATGGGAGACCAAAAGTGAAAACAACTATATTTAGTCAAAAGTGCGTTTTTGCCTCTCAAAAATGTTTATTTAGGAAAAATTATACTTTTAGTCCATGGAATTGGCGGTTCAACACATTTTTAGTTATCTACTTTACAGAATTTTTAGTAAAAAAATAATAACAGGACACCTGCAATGTGTGTGTTTTTGTTAGCATGGCTGCTCACACAATTAATGGCACACACGTTGCATGTGTTCTTACTAACTAAAAATATATCAATTTTTTTTTAATTTTGGGACTATTTTAAAAATATTGTAAAGCATATAACTAAATGTATCAAGTTTTTTTAATTTTAGATCCATAATAAAAATCTGATCATAAAGTAAAAGATTAAAAATATTTAACCCTGCAAAATTTTTATGGTCTCAGGGATGTCCTGACTCATGGTGAACGTAGTTATATGTAAAAACTTTACTTGTACAGAAAAAAAAAAAAAAAAAACACAAATAACTGATTAGATTCTATTGAAATATAATTAACGTGCATATATTATAAATAAAATGTCAAGTAATTAAGTGACATTCGACAGTCTTGATAATACAAATCCGTAACAATAAACATTCATGAATACATATCAGACAACTACCGCATCAATCAGAACCCTCTTAACATTGTCGACCAGCTCATTCATCTGTTCCCTGGAGTGCAATGGCGACGGATACACACACGCGCAGTCCAGCTTCCCGTCGCGGACCGTGTCGAAAATAGCGATGGAAGGGCCGACGCCGTGGACAGAAGCGCACCCCACGTAGTCCTCCACCCCTATCTTTTGCTGGATGCGATTGGAATCGTCGAGCACCGGGTCCTCAAACACCGTCAGGAGCGACGTCCTGAGCGACGAAGACGGCGTCAGGCTAGGATTCTCGATGGCTTTGGACATGAGGAAGTTTAGGTCAGCCATGTCCGAGAAGTGTTTGTTCATCTTCTTGTAATGTGCGAAGTCCATGTAGCAATTCTTGGCTAAGTCCCACAAGGTTTCAGTTCCTTTTACCGTATGGATGTTGAGGATTGCGGAGTGGTAGAATCCTGAAATGTTGACAAAAGCCCAGATTTTGATTCATCCAACGTAGACAAATAGAGGGAATAAAAAGTAATTACACTGATTATATATAGAGAGAGAAAGAGAGAGAAAATTGCATTTTTGGTACTAGAATTTAGAAGTACTTTGCAATACTCGTAACAAAATTTTCCAATAATTTGAAATGATACCAAAAAATAAGCTTCGTTTGTATTTTTTATATTGCCATTAATTAAATTTCTAACAGCAAGGCCATTAAGTCATACAGCAAGTGGGGGCAAAAAGAACGAGAAAATTGCATGTACCACAATCGCAAGGTACCCTCTGTTGTGGTACCAAAAATTTTCTCATTCTTTGCCCGCCTTTGCCGCATGAGTTACCTGCCACGTGCAACGCCCCTGGCCTTGTCGTTAGAAATCTAACAAAATGAATATTAAACATGCAAATAGAGCCTATCTTTTGGTATCATTTCAAGCTATTTTGAAAATTACGGTACCAATATTACAAAATACCTGATTTTTTTTTAAAAAATCTGATTATCTCTTATATATAATTCCTGAGTTTTGAGACAAGATTATTTTCTTTTTTCTTACCATAGTGTTGATTGGAAAGAGGTGGTTGAAGAATAGAGCGGCAATCAGTGAGAGTGACGACTCCATATTTCTTCTTGAGCTTGTTATCAGAGTGGGAGAATTTAGATGAATGCGCAGCAAGTAGTGCAGCAGCTGCTAATGCTCCACACAGTTTAATCCCTCTACATTCACATCCCTGCAATCAGTCCATACACATATTTCATTACAAAACAATGTCTTTTATTTGTATTCTATTTAGTATTTATCAAACATATATCAAATGTATTTTAAGTATATTCTATATATATATTACATATACATACATATATGCGTGCATAGATATTAAATAAAACAGGCTGAAATCGATCACTGTACCAACCCATGTGCCAACCATATTACTTACATTTATTACAATCAATCAAAATATTATTATTATATATATATATATATGATGGTAGATATCTATAGTCAGAATTATCACTGCACCTGTTTGCTAAATAAAGAGCTTGTCGGAGCTATACTCGATATTATGTGTACTGTGTCTGTGTGCAACAATAAATCAATGACATAGTACGTACTAAGCATTGATGGGGTATGCACCCGATTTACTGCGCCGAGTGTAACATCAAACGGACAGCGAAATCATTTAATTGCCTATAATTGTTTATGTTTTCATTTTCAATTTTCAGTTATTGAAAGAAATAATGAAAGTAAGAACGTGTTTTATATATGTATTTTTATTTGAAATTATATTGATTTTTCATTGGGAAATTTTATATCGAACATGATTCGATTAAACCTGAACTACTTATATGTCAATTATAATACATTTGCCGTGTGATTAGTGTATTGTTCAGTAAAAGTGACCAATCATAGCAAGTGCGATACGTTTGCTTTGTGATTGATTTGATTGGGTCGGACCTGATCCGAGTAAGAATTTTTATGAGATTACATTAGAATCTAAAACGAAATCTCATTAAGTAATATCTAAATATATTCTCATTTTTGTACGAACACATATTTTATGCTAAAAATTGAAAATGAAAACATAAAGAAACGGGATGTAATAACCTTCATGATGTAGGGAAATTTTAGTCCAGATCGGACTCGATCGAACCTGAATAAAATATATGGCAAGTGTATTGTACTTGCTGTGTGATTAGTATACAGTTTAGAAAAAGTAACCAATCGTATAGCAAATGTGATACACTTGCTCTGTAATTGGTTTGGTTAAACCAAACTTGATTTGGCTATTTTTTTTTCCTATGCATGTATACAAACTGACATTTATTAACCTACGACCTCATTTACTTGGAGTGATAGGATTTAAATGGTATAGATAATTATAGGATAATTATTGAGATTAAGTTAAAAATGATTATATTAACTGTCACAATTTTATGTTTACTTGTATTGATTAAGTAATGGATATAAATAATATATTGTTTATTTTTTACTATAATTTGTGATTGAATTGTGGACTAATTTGATTTTTTCCAAAATACCCCCAATTTTTTTCTTTCAATTTTAATATTTTTCTTGTGTTAAGATGTAATATATTTATATGAATAAATAAAAGTTAATATTATATTGTATATAAAAGTTAGGATATATAATATTTTATAACAAAAGTTTAATGATATATTATATAAAAATTAAATATATGATATTTTATAATCTAAATTAATTTAATATATAAAATAAATATATAATATCAAAATTAATAAATAATACATATATATACACAATACATATACTTCCCTCTCAAAAATCGTAATTTGGTGGATTTCACCAAAATTAGGGACAACATTGTAATTGGCATGAAAAAATTAGAGATAAAATGGACACTAAAAAAATAATAAGACCTTAATATGTTGGGATATTACAAACTCACCTTTTGTGGTGGGTTTGTAATCACCTTCTGATCACCCTCTATACCGGGCCTTATGTCATAATAACGGGTTGAGCAAATTCTAAGTAAACAAAAAATTATGCATGATTAGTTAGGATATCAAACTTAATAATTTAAAGTAAATGAGCCCTACATGTACTACATCCCGGATTATAATGAGGCCACAGGAGATTCTTGATGCTCATTTATGAAAAATTCAGAGGTTTTAACAGCAGTAGTTGTGAGCAAGTTAATGCAAATAGTAGCAAGTTCAACAAAACATTACATGTACGTAGAGGGAAAATACACACTTACAGCAAGAATCTGGGACGTATGATGCTTGTTCATTTGTAGTCTAACAACCTCAGACAACCTGGGTGATTTCGAATTCTTGAACTTCAAATTCGTCAGCCTGAATGAGTTCACCGAATAGCCCAACATGTCCATCCCATGAGCCCAGATTGTCTTCTTGGCCATCCCACTTGGGACCATACTCTCAATCCCCATCTCTCCCTCCCCTTCATTCTTTATTCCCTTTGGTGTCCCGCCGCCCTCCATCTCCTCCACCAGCTCCATGAGTTCCCTAAGCAACGACACCGCCGTGGTCCGGTCGCATATCGACGTGTGGAACCGTAAAGCGACCACAGATTTTGTGTCAGACACAGCGTACAGGCTTGCAAACATGACATTGATCCCGTTGCATGGGAAGGTATTGCGATCCGACCAGCTCTGGCTGTTGAGCTCGTGTTCCAAGATCAAGTGGGCCGGGGAAACGTCGGAGTTCTGGTTGGCGGAGAGGACGTGGAGCAGATGCGAAGTTGATTTGGCGTCGTGGAATTTGAGGTGGACTTGTGGGTGGTGATGTGTGGAACGACAAGGTTTTGTTGGTGGTGAGGTTGTTGCAGAGTTTGGAGCGGAGGAGAGGGTGAGAGTTTTGGAGCTTTTGGAGGATTTTGTGCAGGGTTGAGGCTTGTGATGGTGGTCTAGCCATTTGAAGTGCTAGCACGGCGATGCCGGTGCCGGACGACACGGCCCGGCACCAGTTCTGCTCTGTGTTGCCTAGGGCACGGGCTTTGGGCACTAGTGGTTCCGAGTTACGGTTAGCGCCGGTCATTTTTTCGTCGTGCTGGTGGTGGTGCAATTGTGTAGTTTGTGTATGTGAGACCATGCATGGTTTGCCCACTTGGGGTGATGCATATATACAGTAGGGAAACATTACAAGAAAATTGTTTAATAGCAATAAAAAAAGTTAGTCTCCAAATAATTAGCAAGTAAAACTCTTGTTGCTGATCTATATTATCTAATACAATAAATTTAATTATTTATAAATTTAACAAGAAAAATTAACTTGCTATGAATTTAGTAACAAACTGTTTAATAGAAATATCAAGTAATGATATTAGCAACGAAAAATTTTACTTATTAATTAGCTCGACGCTGATTTTAGCATCAAATTTTTTTATAGCTACGAATCATTTTTCTTGTAGTGAAATTCTATTTTGACGGGATGGATTTTGTCTGATTATAATCAATTATATAATAAATATAATATATTTGTAGTATGATTGGTGTATAATTCGTACCATGCTTACTCTATCATTTGTTTGATTCGACCAAATTTGATTTAGATAAGAATTTTTCGTAAGTATTTGAGGGTGGAAGATATTTTCTTAACACTTTTTCATTATTATGCATCGATACTAATTGTATTTGTACATGACTTTATATTTTTAAATTAATTTAACTTAATTACATGTGCCAGAATTGTCATTCAATTAGGTAAGATTTCATTACTTGCACAGTCACGAGGTTGGTTGGTTAAATTTTTATAGCTTTTTAATTAAGGGAATTTAATCCCCAACTTCTTTTATTTTTTATTTTCACTAAAAAATTGTTGGAGATGTTGTTGTCTTCCTTGGGAATTGCATATCTTCCAACACTGAAAATTAAGCTTCATTCCCATTGAATCAAAAATAAATTCAAAAAAAATGGGAATGAATCAAAAATATAAATTGAAAGATCATAAGTTGCCACCTCTGGCCCATATTTGGATGTTTGGAATTGGTTAAAATAAGCGATTATTATTATTATTATTATTATTATTATTCAAAATAATATTTTTAGTTTACAGATTTTGTTTTCCAATTGCTTGAGGGTGTTTGGACCAGCTTTTAAGCTACTTAAAATAATGGGATAATTATACTCCATTTTCTTGAGGTTTTCTATAATTACACATGGACTCTCTATGGTTTGAAAAATTACACCTAGCACCCTGATGTTTGTCTACACCTAACAAATAAGTCACTCTGTTAGTAAAAATTCACTGAATTGATGATTGATATTAACAAAAAAATTAGAAATAAATCTATATTAACCATTGATTTACTTATTACTGACTTATTGCATGTTAAATAAAATTTTGAGGACTAAATTACCCTTATAAACGGTGAAGATATGCGCCATCATATACATTAACGCTGAAGACATATGAAGGTAATTTGGTCATAAAAATATTATTTGACCTGTAATAAATCAATAGTAAGCCAATTAAGGGCTAATATAGATTTTTCTGAATCTTTTTTGTTAATATCAGTTAATTTGGTGAATTTTGATAAGCGGTTTGACTTATTTGTTAGATGAAAGCAAACCTCATAGGTGCTAGATGTAATTTTCCAAACTATAGGGGGTATACATGTAATTACACCAAACTTCGAGGAAGAAGAGTGTAATTATCCTTAAAATAATTTATAAAATGTTTGAAAGTTTATAAGATATTATAATATTATAAACTCTTTAAAAAAAGTAAGGAGTTGTGAAATTATAGTTTCTAAAAGCTTAATATATTTTTTTCAAATTATACAAACACTTCTCGTCTTTTATAGAATTACAAGTACGTTCATTGAGGGGGTGTTAATGCAATATATTTGAGGGGTGTTGGGCAAATTTCATCCTTGAATATGGGGTGTTTGGGAAATTTCAACGATTATACTTATAATATTGCAAAATATGTCAAATGCTTGTACAATTATATTTAACATCAGAAAAAATCAATATAATTTACCCTTTCAAATATTATCGACTTTCCATAATTTTATACTTGTAACATCATTTACAATTTATGTACACAACAAAAATAAAAATTAGGGTTAATTACATATAGGCCCCTTAAAAATATGAAATTGCACTTTTTCCCCAAAAAAGTTTAAAATTACACCCACACCCCTCTAAAAATTATTCGTTTACACCTGACTGTCTTTCGTTATGATTTGAATGAAAAATACTAATATTAGCAAAAGTAATTACATAAAATTTCAACCGTGCCTCTAATTTAACAATCTCATGTATATTTTTATTTATAAAGGATAATTATAATATTTATATGTGGAGTTAAGTTAAAATTATTACGTTTTTCTCATAAAAGTACAAAATTACTATACAAGAGTATTAAACGAGAGATAAAATTAAAAATATATGTAATTATTTTATTAAAATCAATAATTTTCGTCTAAACTCAAACCAAAAAAGAATCAAATGTAAACAGTGAATTTTAAATGCTTTTTTAAAGTATAATTTCGCATTGTCTATGTGAAATTAACAATTGCAAACATCACAAATCATGAGTATGATTGTAGGTGAAAGTCCACACTAACCTTAAATGACATTTATTGCTTGCCATTGCTGTCCGACAACCCCACATTATTCCCTTTTATTTCTCCCAAAAAACCAACTTTATCTTGTGTATACATATATGTATGTGGAATAGTAATATGAATATCTCTACATTACTCTGCCGGTGATTTCTTTTCTATATTTAACATTATCGCATCATTATTTTAATTAGAGATAAAATAATGTTTAAAATTACTACTTTAAAAAAAAAAACATTCTTAAAATATAAAAAGAACATTAATCATATCCACAGTGAATACCAAACTTGTTTTGGACCATTTACGGTCCGACACGCATGTTTTATGTCTTTTCCGTTTTTCTAAAAAAAAATCATTTTTTTAAGGAATTATGACTTTACGGTATGATGCTTTAATTTTGTTATGGTATTGATTTGGGTGGTGTAGTGATGGGCATGTGCACATTGAAATTTAATGTCTTCTCACCCATCTCTTTGTCTCTATGTTATTGTCGGACCGAAAAATTATACCCCGTTTCGTAATTTTAGTCCTATATTTTATTTCTCACCACATTTTAGCCCATAAAGGTTAAAAGAATTGCAATTTACGTCCCACTCACATTTATAATTTTTGGTCAAACGGTGTAAGTGTGGGATGTAAACTATAATTTTTTTTTACACTTATGGATTAAATGTGACGAGGGGTAAAACAATGAGATCAATCGCAAATAGTGTAAATTGTGAGAAGTAAATTTCAATTTTTCCTCTCGAGATCATTGCTTGAAATACACCACTGGAGGATACAGTGACAACACAAATATAGAGATAGTTACTAGGTACTTACTATACATGTGTCACTAATATGTATTTAACGATAATTTTGTGCACAATTTTTTGTCATTAATTATCTTTAATAATAATTTTTTACAAAGGTACAGTAATTATTAAATCATGAAATTAATTATTACTAAATATATATATATATAACTATAATGAATATTAAATCTGTCATTTATTTATTGGATCACTAATCTTCTTTTTTTTTTTTTTTTTAGTGTATACAGATTATTTATTAACTCAATCCTTTGCATTGTTAAATACTAATGTTGTTGTACATCTAAATTCAGTAAGATTTAACGTAACAAATCTAATTACGAAAACTTCAAAATGGCTTAGTAATAAAATCTTAGCTGACTCAACCTCTTATTATGGATGCTATAATTAATATTATTGCTAATAATAGGCCAGTAGAAATCGTTTAGTTAAAAATTACTAACCATATAAATAATTAATTTCGTAATCTTAATTATTATTTTTAGAATAAAACAGTGAAAAATTTTTGTATCTATTATATAAACAAGACACTGTAGGTACAGGTACACAATTCTTGAGTACCACAGTCGGTGTCCTACAAAATGGAACCCGATTTCTGTAGATCTTCATCGTGTAAGTGGATCTAGTGACCTAAATGTTTTCTTTTGCTTTAAATAATATTTGACAAAAATTATGAATGGTATTTTTTTTTTAAATATAATTTTTGATGGAATTATAAATGCTTCAGTAACTTATTGTAATACATATTAATATTTTTATTTCTTCTAATTTAAATTATCACATGACTGTTGCTGATAATTTGTTTAAATTTATCACAAAATCAGACAAAGTAACATGAGCATTGAAGTTAGTATATGTAGAGTATTTTACATAATATAACTATATTGAAACGCACAATTTAAGATATGTATTGATATACGCATATTTTACATGGTTCACATTCTTTTTTGTGTGGAAATATCAAACGTCAGCGCGTATACTATATAATAGTATTCGCAACAATATATGAGCTTAATATTGTAATACACAAAGATAAAGTGTGGTTTTTGGGGGAGAGAGAAAAGGGGAAAATGTGGGGTTTGTCGGACAGCAAATGGCAGAGAGAACACAACGAAGTAAGTACATGTCCTATATTCGGTCACGATGTTGGAACTTGTGGTTTTCGACTCATCTGATCACGTCTATATACGCTTATAGTCTGAGTTGTTTGGATGTAATTTTTTGCTTATAGGTAATAAATAGACGTTGGTAAGATGTTGTAATCATGGCAATAAATAACATTATTCGACAGTAGATATTTACTAGGTTAGCTTTACATAGATCAAAATATCTGCTAGTCTTGAAATAATTGAATAATTTCTAGCTGTATTTATATAATGCGGAAGTTGGCTATATTTTAGTGTGGTTATGAGGTTGTAGCTGATATATAAAAAATACTTTATATAAATCCAGTATAAATTATAACGAATTAATTTATCACCTCATAATAATATGATTAATGGGTATATACTTAAACATCTATCCTCCCACTGATGTGTTTGGTATATAATTTTAGTACTTACACATACGTATTCAATAATCTTCTCATCGATTTTATGTTGTAGATAAAATTTTATGATATATATACCTCACTAGAGTGATTGAGAGATATAAACAGATTAATTGTAATCATTTGGATAGAGAGCATCAGCTCACACCATCGATATACAATCATTTTGCACTATACATTAATCACATTTTTATATTAATATATTATTAATAACAAATAACTATATCAAGATATGATGAATGGAAGTGAGAATATATAAGAACTGTGCATTTAAAGTAATTGAAAAAATGAAGTATTATGTATTCAGGCTTTATTATGCTCGATAAATGAAACATATATATTAAAAATATAAATTAATAAATTTTAATTCATAACGCATCAAATCATGGTATATCGATTGAGTACAAGTATCATTATAAAAACAAGGTGTAAACGAAATAATTTTTGCCAATAGAAGGATTGTGGTGTATGATGTGTAATTAGACTCTCACGAGGTACTAAAATTATGGTGTGTGGTGTGGTAGAATAATTATTGTTGGGCAAATCAATAGTAGGGTTGAATGAGTGGTGCTGATATATGCCAAAACATTCATGAGAGCGTAGTATGTATTTATCTTTCTATATTGAGTATATGTGTAACATTAAATAATGTACAATCGTTGATTTTGTTATATATATGTAAAATACATCACTGGGAGTTTAACTGTGAGGTAATGTATCCATTTGAGTAAGGATTTACGATCACATTTATTTGTGAGGAATATGTATATATGATGATATGTGGTTTCTTTACTAGATTAGTATATATTCCTATATCGATTTTATTGTACAATGTCTATTAGAATTCTATCATCATGGTATTTAGACTAATATGTTATTAGATGTATAGTAATCGTATTATGAATATTCTAATTCCTCTACACATCCACTCCTACTGACATGGTCATGATATTATATGAGTTTCCTTTATTATTTTTACAAATATATAGGCGTAAACACAATTGAAAATCTGGTCCACAGACTATTAAATTGACCACACTAATCCTCTGGTCAAATAGTCAGTGAAGCTGATCAATTGTAATTCTATAAATAATAAAAAATTTATAAATTATACGACCAAAATTGCAGGGAGCTTTTTGTGTTGTAAATTTATATTTTTCGTCATTAGATGAGAGAGTAATAAGAAAATTAAGGATACATTAACGATTATCTTATACGTAATTACACATATAAATTTGACATAATTATCAAAGCATCTTCTTTATTTTTTTCAAGTAGTTTATAATATTAACATATCTTATTAAACTTATACAAACATTTTTATTAAATTATTTTCAAGGATATAATACTTTCAATATGTTAGTTATGATAAACTTAACTCAAAATCATCTCCTCGTACGATGTGATTATCGAGTTGTATATCTCTAACAATGTAGTCAAATTTTGTTAAAGGTTTTTATTCACAAATTTGTAATGAATAGACCACATACATGACTATTTAAATATAAATGTATAATGGTTTTAAATTTTTTTATTATATATCAATAGCACCATTATGTTGAATAGTATTTATTTAGTTACTGCACCCATATGTTCTATCATCTAATTTACAAAGATTATAATAAAGTGATCACAAAATGGTACATCGTTTAGTTCAAATGGGTAGCATGTGTGCTACGACAAATTCATTTATTATCTCGCAGAGTGACACTGAGAGTAGAAGGCTGTCTTAGAGAGTAAATAAAAAATAATATTACTAAATTTAATCAATTTCGTAGTATAGTAATATATACAGTAAAAATAGTAAAATTGAGCAGATCTGATTGGTCTACGCTCTATACAGATGAAGAGTAACTCTAACGTACTCCAAGTTTCATGATTTAAGTAGGCCTCATGTAACACTCAAACGGACGTGAGCGCCCAAAAATCACCAATCATCTATTAAGAATGTATATAGGTCCATGAATATCTTCAACTGCTAACGTAACGTGAGGAGATATACTTGTTCAATTCTCGGAATATACATGTTGCGATCACATGCACGAGTCAAGCGTTCAAATCCCGTTACAGGATCGGCGCAAATATTTCATTATTAGTGCAGATTTATACATCAACAAAGAAGAGTAAAGTAGAGTTACGACTGAGAGAGAGCGTGTCTTCCCCATAATATTATATCACTCGACATTAGAAGTGGAATAATGAGAAGGGTCAAGATCGGCAGGAAATTTCAAATATAGAGATGTATGATCGAGATGGTGTAGTTCGTTGGTCTTAATATACTTCAATATACTTATTCAAATCTAAATTCAGCAGAGATTCTAGAGTTACTAATCACTCTCACACAGCATGCCTGTTACTACTTTGTCATTAGCGTCACTACACGAACTCAAAATCAACAGAGAGTAGACGTGGTGAGAACTTTATTATCTCATCACAGAAAGAACCATTTCGGTGTTACGATCTCACTAACATAGACACTGGAACCCTGAAGAAATCGTAGTCAGGATGTCACGAGATATAGCCACGAATGGGTGTATCAATGTCCAGTTGATCTAGACTATGCCTGTTGCAGAGATGACTATTGGTGTCGTCACAGTTTACGAGACACTCAGGGAGGTTCTAACGTTTGTCGAAAATTTCTCGAAATCTCGATTATGAGATAATAATGAGAGATATTTGCTCAGAACCGTATATAGAGCGAGAGGATGAGTTAGCATGGAACTAAATGACGATCCAGTCAAGTGTGACGAGTGACTCCGTGAATTAATTTCCATAGGAGAGGTCTCCAATCGGTCCGAGACATGATGCTACTTGACGGAAAAGTGAGTATGTGATGAGGGTGCTTTATTTAACACTTTTGACTAGATGCGTTATGGTCTCGCTCATTTAGAGTGTGTGGTCTTGGTGATGTGTGCATTTCTCTTAGTGAGTATGTACTCATTCTATCGTCGATGTGCACATGGTGAGAGGTTTGGCTTATATGTATACTGTTAATATCTTAAGTGTGTGTTTTCAGAATACAATATATGGCTAATTGCTACGGAGAGTTGAAGTCAATAGAAGCGGTATCTCATAGGAGTTTTAAATGATGTTAATACTCCAACAATTGTCGCGCTTAGAAGTGTATATAAATAAGAGAATGTAGACTTTATAGTAGCACAGACCAAGCTTAAGCAACGAGAGTTGTGTATTATATTAAAGTTTTTGGAGCCTCTTAGGATGGTCTGAAACGAGGTTACTAATACGAAAGTAGTATATTGAGGAAATTTCACACGCTTTCACGGATACTCGCAGTTATTTACTGTGGAATCTCTGTGCGATTGAATCTGGGTTACAAAAGTACTATTATGAATGAGATGCGGCTTTATCCTTCATATTGATTGTAGAACAATATGAAATCATTATTGTCTGCACATTTGCAAGCAGTGTGTTAGGATCTTATAATAGCTAAAACAGATATGTAATCATTATAACAAATTGCTAGTAAGAATTATACCAAAGTGTACATAAGATGAGCGATTTATGGAGGTAATCAATCTGTACATAATCTTGAGCCTTAATCGACTAGCATACTGGCACAGGTAAAAAATCTGATACACACACGAATGGTAAGGGTGAAGTGTACGGATTCAAAGTATGGGTAAATTTAGTTGATATTTTTTTAAGAATATGTGCGTCATTTTTGACTTCTTTGATCTTCTACTCTAAGATGATAATCTGGCGTTGTAACGATTTAGATTATCATGAAGAAGTGCCATGCTCGCGTTGAGTTCGTGCACTCAGAATAAGCCAGAAGTGATACCTCAGAGCAGTAATATAGGCGCAGAGTATTTGATTATCATTAGAGAGGGAACAAAATATGGCCGTATGACGCGTATTATGTAGAATAAAAGTTAACAGGTGTTGAAAAGGAGTAAACATAGCAACATTCTTTTGGAGTTGTATAATGAAGAAAATAACGCGACTTGCTTAGCTCCGGATTTATACGAATATATCTATACGTTTAGCTCACACTGTGAGTGACTACAAGACATAGAAAAAAATAATTCTATATTAGTCCATCATCATGGTAGGTGAGTGATAGTGCGGTGTATCAAGTGTCAAGAAAGGAATCTACGACAGTCACGCGCATATAATGATGGGAAGTGTCTAGCATCGAGATTCGTCACAGTAACTTAGAATGAGTTGTGCGAGTCTGAAGACATATCATGCAGAACTGAACAGAACCTTGATGAATTAACAAACTCAGCAGTCAAGGTCGACGATGATTAATTGATCATACTAGCGATATAAAAATGAGTGGGTATCCAGTTTCGCATTATATCCTGGATTCATATAAACTTGAAGGAAATGTTCTATTATTATTAATCATGTAATGTAGTCGTACTTCAGAAGGCTATCACTCAGAAAACATAATTGTCTATTAATAAATAATCAGCATGTACAAATTATTAATAAAGGAAGCATACTATCCAGAAGAGTGAAGTAATTGATAATGTAGCTCGGAGAGGCACTAAGTTTGAGAATGTGGAGTTGATTGCGATAGGCTGGACTAAAAGAAAGTTTTAACTTTGCGTTCTAGGTTGTAGGTGAATGGTAAATATGGGAGATCTATAGTCTTTTCAATATGTGAGAGCATTGGCTTAGATGGTGATGTTGAATGTGTTCCCTACTGCTATGTAATAGGTTATTTTACTGTCTTTCGCCATTGTCACACACACGCGCTTTACCATTGATTGTGCGAGTTCATATACTCTACAGTAAGTACATGGTGCAAGCTTCTTTTAGTCTTACTTTTTGCTCTTTTATTCCTGAATGTATTTTTCAATTTATTTTCGGGGGGGGGGGCCAGAGAAGCTGGAGAAATAAACAAAAGTTTGCTTACATTAGGCCGAGTAATAAATGCTCTCGTGGAGCATCTTGGACATATTCCATATAGGTCTAATCTTCTGTAATCATATATTCTTTTTCCCTTTTGAAGTGCTCTTAGATTGTAAACCGTATGTATCATCTTTTTAACAGGGATAGCAAGCTCACACGTTTGCTCCGTGATTCACTGGGGGAAGAACAAAGACCTGTATTATTGCTACAGTATCACCAGCTGTTCACTGTCTTGAGGAGACCCTCAGCACATTAGATTATGCCCACAGGGCCAAGAATATAAAGAATAAACCTGAGGTTTGTTGCTAATTACATTGCCTTGAATCTAAATCATTTCCTTGCTCCTGTTTGCTTGTTCGCCCTCCCTTTTCCATGGGCATATTAGGTTCTTGCGTCTTTAAGTGAATTCTTTCCTTGTAAATTTTTCCTTAGCAGCTCGTCTTGTGTCTGTGTGATAAAGCCCATCATTTTTGATTATGCTGGTGACTGATATATTATGAATTCTTTATTTATCTATAGTTGCCTTCAAACATGATCTTTCTTTTAGGATGTGATATTTTGCTAAGCATGATTTTTAGCCATCAAGAAAACATATCCTGCAATGATGTCAGATGATTAAGTGATATATATAATGAATTCATGTTGACTGACATCCTATGATTATTTCGCTGGAGTTTATGGGATATAATACCTGCAATCTAACTTGGAGCAGTTTCTATGGTTGTATATAAAAATTAATATCAAGCATGTTCCTGCTGTTGATCCATCTGTTTCTCTGATGGCAAGAAGAAGTTCTGATGGTGCTATGTTAATCTAGCTATGGAAGGACTGCCATACAAGTGTCTTCAAACGGTGAAATCTTTATATATCTACTTTTAACTTGTAGGTCAATCAGAAGATGATGAAATCAACTCTTATTAAGGATCTCTATGGTGAAATAGAACGGCTTAAAACAGGTAATTTGTCGGCACTGTAAGATGCCTATGTAGGCAATGGCATATTGATGGTTCCTTTGAAATTTATGCTTTTAGAATTTCTGTTTAATCTCTCTCTCTCTTCTCTTTGTCTCTCCATAGAAGTATATGCTGCACGGGAGAAGAATGGGGTCTACATCCCCAAGGAACGATATTATCAGGAGGAGAGTGAGAGAAAGGTCCTGAATCTTGGATGCTTTAATATTTTATTTCTATATAACTCTTTTTTTTATTAAAATCTTGTCTTCCTTCTCTTTTGAGTTTCTGAATCTACTTTTTGGCAATACTTAGAGCTTTAACCTATTACTAAGTTGAATAATGCTGTTTTTGTCTTTGTTGTTTTGCATTGAAATATTTGATGACATATTTCAGGCAATGGCCGATCAGATTGAACAAATGGGAGTGACAATAGAAACCCATCAAAAGGTCTGTACTTGTGATGCTTTTTTTGCAGTGTGAGTTGTAGATATGAGATCTCAGAGTTTCTTAATTTATTTGATTATGGCACACAGCAAATAGAGGAACTTCAAGCAAAATACAATGATCAGGTTCAACTATGCTCTGATTTGAGCAACAAACTTGATGTGACCCAAGTAAGTTATATTCACTGCTTGGAGCCAAGTAGTTAATCTATCTCCGAGTCTTATGTGCAGTTGTTTGCAGAAAAACTTAAACCTAACTAGCAAGTTGTTGGCAAACACTGAGGATGACTTAAAACGATGCCAATATTCCCTCAAGGAGCGGGATTTTATCATATCGGAACAGAAAAGAGCAGGTATTTGATGAAAATTATTACATGGAATTTCTTTATGTGGTTTCTAAACAAAGTTTCCAAATAATCAAACAGAAAATGCTCTGGCTCTTCAAGCATGTGTTTTGCGAGCTGATTTGGAGAAGTCGCAAAAGGATAATGCTTCACTATTTCTTAAAATCGGTAATCATTTCACTTGTTTGTGGGCTTTAAAAGCTTCATAAACATGACCTCTCAAAACTCAGTGCTTGAAGTTGTATATTTGCAGCCAGGGAGGACAAATTAAATGCTGATAACAGGTCAATTGTGAACAGTTTTCAAGCTGATCTTTCTCAGCAGCTTGGTACTCTTTGTGACTCACTGGCCTCATCTGTGTCTCGACAAAGCGAACACCTCCAGTCTGTTGAGAATCTTTGTAATGCATTTCTACAAGTACATGATAAGGTTTTCACCTGCTATTCATCTGGTTGCCACTTATTCATCTTCCATTATACTTCTCATTTTGAGACTACTTTATGCTTGAGTGGAAAGGATATTTTCCAAGGATCTTAGTCATGTGAATGCATTACCACCCCATCTCTAATGCCTCTTGCCAATTGTCTTATTGTTTGTTGTTTCTCTAAATTCTGCCTGCAGGCTTCTGTAGAATTAAAGAAAAAAGTACGTTCTTCAAGGGCTTTGTATATTTCTCATTTTGAGGCTGTACAAAATGTTGTCCGCTTGCACAAGGCTGGTGCTAATGCTGCTTTGGAGGATCTGTCAGCTTTGGCTTCTTCCCATTCTAAATCTATCGAAGATGTAAGGGACTTTTCATTCTTCTGCATATCTTTCTAGTATTTGCTTCGCTTGATAGAGAGTCTCACCCTATTCTTAAACTTGTGCAGTTCTTAGCTGCAGAGGCTATTGAGACGAAATCAGTTTTGGATGATCTTCAGGAAACTCTATCAAGTCATCAAGGGGAAATGGCTCACTTAGTAAGAGAACTTCGACAGGTTTGCATATTTACTCTGGTTCTCCCCTTTGGGACATTTTATAATATTGTTTTCTTTCTAGCCTAAGCAAGTCCTGCTTTATATCTTCCTTGAGATAATTAACTAGATAGTTTTGCAGAGATTTAGTGCTAGTAATGAGCACCTGATGAGCACCTCAGCATCCATTCATGGATTTCTGGATAAGCTTTATGAAGAATCAAAAAACCTTGAATGCCATGCAAATCAAGTTAATGAAATTCAAACAAACAGCATTGCTGAATTTCGGAAGGCTTATGAGGTTTCTCTATATATTGAATTTAATTGTCTATAGCAAAGTGTGATTCTTTACCTTTAGCTTAAATATCGAGTCTGTTTCCCGCAGGAACAATCTAGGTCAGAAGCAGAGAAGCTTATTGCTGACATGACTTCTCTTGTCTCTGATTGCATGCGTCGTCAGCAAGAGATGGTTCTGATTTCTGCTGCTTAGCAATTGGTGTTTGTTTCCAATTTTTTTGGTTTCTCCAAATATCTAACCTTCAACTGACAGGTGGATGCAAGGCTGGGTGATCTTAAGGATAGTGCGGTTGGAAATAAGATATTTTGGATGGACATCTTTCAGTGATGGATGGCATTACAACAGATTTGAAAAGAAAATGGCAGGATTGCTTTTTGCAGTCAGAGAGTAATTTTAAGGATAATGCCGACTTCTCTGCAGCTAAGCATTGTCGCATGGAGTTACTGTTGCAGAAGTGGTAAGAAAATCTATTTCTTATATTATTATTCTTGTCCATTTCTTTATCTCTGGTATTTGTACATTTCATTTTCCATCATTCCCATCTCTCTTTTCCCATCAACTCTTGTAACAATTATTTGTGCACGCATTAATTGTGTGGGGTTATGATGGTAAGGAGTGAGGGGCTCGCAGAATACCGCTCATTCTCGTAGATTGGGCTTTCAGCTTTATTCTCTCTTGCCTGTATTTGTTCTTGACTCTTTTATTATTTCTTCTTCAGTGTAAACAGTGCTGATACAGCTCTAAAGAGATGGGAAAGAACGCAAGAATCTATGAATGATATGGGAAATCAACATGCCTCATCAATTGCTTCATGTGTTAGGTTCGTTAGTTTATGCTGTAGGCTTTGTTCGATTGTGTTGTGCATGTGGTTACAGAAGACGAGATTAGCACAAGCATCTAATGTCATGTCACGTAATCTGGCTCCTTTTTATCGATAAACATATCTTTGATGCCATTTGCACTAATTGAATTTTTTTGCAAGATATGATATTTACTTACACCTCTTTTTCAGGAATATGTATCATATTAATGAACAACACAATGCTGAAATCGAAGCGGCAAGAATTATGGTTGAGGATGACATCAAAAAGAGTACGGAAGAAATCATTCAGCAGTTTGATGGTTAGTTTCCCTTGACATGCTTTTGACTACTTGAAGTTGTGATCAAGTGTGCGGACAATTTTTCATATACTAAAACCATCAAGTCAAACTAAAGTATAGAATAACATGCTATCCGATGCATGAGAATACTGGACTATTTTGAATATTTTGATCTGTTTATTTGTTTGTCCTGGTATCAATGTTTGGAGGAGCAAAACTTGTCTGACATTAAGAATAAAGAACAGAAGAAACTTTTTATTAATTACTGTTTTTCTTGTTTTCATATCGTAAGAAAATTTTCTTTGTTACTAGTCAAACATTTCGAAGTGTCGTGTTGTAGTTCTTCTATTGTGGTCAGAGATTGATGCCCATATTCTTTTGTAGTAGTTCCTGTAAATTTGAATCCTAGGGTCGTAAATTAGACAAATGTATACTGTTTATTGTGTGTGCTTAACCAAAAGACTGAGCTGAGGATCAAACTTTCATTTTCTTACTTGCATAGGAGTAAATAGTTTTTATTGTTAATTGCCATTTCTTTCATTTTGATTGTTAAATGTCATGGTTTATGATACGCTACTTCCTAACTTAAACTGAATAGATATTTGAGAATGGTTTGAATGGGAGGCATAGTCTGATTTAACGTTATATTTATTTTACTTCAGGCTTGTCAGAACAAGAGAAAGTTTCAATTTCTGAAATTTTGACTACGTCCAGAACCCACTCAGAAACACTTGAGAATCTTCGCAGAGAGCATTCCCACCAGTCAGCCTGTGTTGAGCAGCATGCTATCAATACTTTCAGGGAAAAATACATGGTATGTTCTCTCCACTTTTTGGTGCACTCAATTTTGTTTTCCTCTTGCACTGGCTGCTCTTCTAGTTTTGCTGCAAACAATGTTAATATTTGCCCCCAACTACTCAGCTAGAACTCGAATGGTTTTGTAAGAAATTCTCATTCTATTCAGTATATTTTGAATCTAAATATTTGCTGTTTGAGAATGATAATAGGATATTAACAAGATTTATCCCATTCTACAATGCATCTTAACCCTTTCTTAATGTTAGGATTATGAGCCCACTGGCACAACACCAATTAGATGTGAGGCAGATATTCCCAGCAAGACCACCATTGAGTCACTTCGAGCAATGCCTATGGAGACCCTTCAAGAAGAATTTCGTGAAAACCATTCATATGAATCATCGCAAGCGAAGGAACCAAAGCAACCCCTTGCTCCTCGTGCTCCGCTCTCACAGATCAACTAGTAACTGAGGGGTCTTGCAATTTTCATGATCCCCATACTAAATTCTTTGTAATCTGTACTTCTCATGTATACATGGTATCATCATCCATCTAAAAAAAAACGAGGAATTTGGAAAAGTTGGTCTAGGTGGCTATAGTTTCAAGTATTAGATGCAGGATGGTTGTAGGCTCATCAATTCAACATAAATCCCTTCTCGGGATTTACTGATGTTGTAAGGTTCTGATTGTTCCGGACCTGTTTCTATTTAAGATTGGAAAACAGGAAATATTGAATACTTTACCTTCTTTTTTCACAATTTTCTGAGTAACGCTTTTCCTTGAGGGGGGTAGGCAGATGAAGTTCAAGGCAATGCTAAAGCTGATGATTTTGTGAATTGCTATAGTACTTTTAGGGAGTATATGAGATCGGGGGATCGGCTCGATAACTATACCTTGCCTGTTGTTATACGGGTTTGTAGGAACACCAGAGACTTGCAAATGGGTCGATTTTTGCACTGTGTAGTGCATAAGTATGGTTTTGGTTCGCATCTTTTTGTGGCTGCAGTACTTGTGGACATGTATGCTAAATGTAAGATTATTGGGGATGCAACACGGCTATTTGATGAAATGCCGAAGAGGGACCTTGTTACTTGGACTGTGATGATAGGGGCGTCTACTGAGTGTGGGAATCCGGAAGAGGCTCTGGATTTGTTTGATCGTATGAGAGAGGAAGGAGTTATACCGGATAAGGTTGCAATGGTGAACGTTGTAAATGCCTCTGCTAAGTTGGGGGTGCTGCATAAGGCAAAGATAGTAGACAATTACATACAGAAGATGAGATTTTCCTTGGATGTGGTCCTGGGGACTGCTTTGGTTGATATGCATGCAAAATGTGGGAGCATTGAGTTGGCAAGGGAGGTATTTGATAGGATGGGAGAAAAGAATGTTATATCATGGAGTACGATGATTGCAGCCCATGGATATCATGGGGAAGGCCAGAAAGCTCTCGATTTGTTTCACATAATGTTGAGGAATGGGATTTTACCTAATAACATCACATTCATCTCACTCTTGTATGCTTGTAGTCATTCAGGGCTTGTTGAGGAAGGTCTTCGCCTTTTCTCGATAATGCAAGAGGAGTACGAAGTGAGGCCGGATGTGAAACATTTTACTTGTGTTGTTGACCTATTTGGTCGTGCTGGAAAACTGGATCAGGCCGTGACATTGATTGAGAATATGGATATCGAGAAAGATGCAGGACTCTGGGGGGCACTTCTTGGGGCATGTAGGATTCATGGCCATGTAGAACTTGCAAGAAAGGTTGCAGAGTCCCTCCTTGAATTACAACCTCAAAATGCAGGTCATTATGTATTACTTTCCAATATATATGCCAAAGCTGGTAGATGGAAACAAGTGGCAAAGGTTAGGGAACTAATGACCCATCAAAGAATAAAGAAAATTCCAGGTTGGACGTGGACTGAAGTAGATAATAAAATTCATAAATTCAGTGTTGGAGACCATACGCATCCGCTCTCAAAGGAGATATACGAGGAACTAAAGTGTTTGAGTGAGAAACTGGAGCTGGCTGGTTATGTTCCAGATACAAATTTTGTGCTACACGACATTGACGAGGAACTGAAGCTAGGCCTCTTGCATACCCACAGTGAAAAATTGGCTATTGCGTTTGGATTAATCAGCACACCAGAGGGTACTCCCATTAGAATTACAAAAAATCTTAGGGTTTGTGGTGACTGTCATACGTTTACCAAATTTGTGTCTTTAGTCACAAATAGGGTGGTCGTTGTTCGTGATGCAAATCGATTTCACCATTTCGAGGAAGGAGCATGCTCTTGCAGAGATTACTGGTAAATGCTTTATTATTGTTTGTAAGCAAAAACCATTCTTTTCAATCCTCATCTTTTCACACTTACTTTTTCTGACTCTTGTTTAGAATGCAAAGCATCAAATGTTTATAGTATGACACCTCCCTTAAATGGCTTATGTTCTTCAAAACACTTGTAGCATTGAATCAAGAGGAGAAAAGCAAAGGATTAAAAACCAAGACCAAGATTCTCAATTGTTTTTATTCTTTATTTTAAATTTTTGTGGTACACAAGGAAAACCTAAGGACTAAGTATTGTCTTCAGTCTTCCAGCATAGCATCTTCTCTTGGTTCAGTATATGTCCTTGTCTTCCTAGTCGTCTGCGAACTCTTCCAATGTGCAAGTCCATGGCATGCAAAGTAACTGTCCGGGATCCTCAACAATGCATTATTCCAAGGGGCATTTGTCCGTTCCAATATCATGGTGAATCGTAAGAATTTTGAAATGTAAATTTGGTCTCAATTTATTCTGGAATCTATAGTTTCACACTTAAGAAGAAAAACCGAAGAACAGCATAAAAAGAAGAAATAAAAACAAAACTAATTAAATCTTATTTTCTGTCTTAATCATGTCATCAATTGTTCATCTCCAGAGGCCTATTCATGCTCCAGGCATTCAAACTGTCGATTTTGACAGTTTGAGTGCCGTTGTTGAATGCATATAAATGTGCGTTGTTATATACTGCAAGAGTGGGATAAACCCTTGATGAAATGCAAGTCTTCCCTTGTGCCCCAAAACTCTCCACGACAGAGTTGTCAATCTGCCAAAAATAACAAGAGTTATACCTATTTCTGAGTCTGAATAAGGTATGTAAAATATAGACAGTCTCAATACTGTACCAGACTCCTGAGTGAAAGCTTCTTCTCAGTCAAGTCTACATCTACAAATCCTGCAAATGAGGGTCTGTATGCACCTGCCCCATTTCTTAAGGTGGACCTGTCAATTACAAAGGTTTTTAAATCAAACAAGCTGTTATGAATCTAGTTGTTCCGATGAAAAGTCTGAAACCAGGAACAAACCTTGATGCATCAGAGCACATAAGAACAAGATACTTGTCTTGATCCTTGAAAACTCTGAAGAAGACAGGGGTGTATTCTTCCAGCTTCTTTGAAGCCAACGTCAAGAGCCCAAACGGTCCTAATCCACCTTGAACGGTTGAGCCCTTGTGGCCACAAAGCTTCTGGGCATCATGTCTATCCCAGCTTGGATCAAATGGCTCAGCTTTGTCCAAGCTATCGAATGAGAAAGTCACGTCTACGTCAGCCTACCATGCATAAGCAGCCATGCCATATTAGTGCGCAGGTTCAGCTGCATAAGAATCAAAGCCAATGGAATGAAAAAAGAGTACCTGAGCAGCTGTTATTCCCTTTATTTCAACCCGTTGTCCCTTGACAAGCTTCTGGTTTTTCAGTTCCACCTTCTTCCCTCTTAGAGTTTCTACTTCTTCAATAGGCCATTGCACCAACTGCTTGCCACTACTATCAAGCAAAATTGTACGTGGGATAAGCTGAAAGATGAAAACAGAAGAAAAGATCCAAGATTAGCATGATTATATACCGAGGAAAGAACTCAAGGTGAATTGCTTTCGCTGAACTCTTAATACCTGGATTCCGGCCCAACCCTTCTTAATATCATCAGCAGTTGAAGAAGATTCGTTCGCCCAACCCCACAAGATCCTCCTGTTCTTGCTTGGGTCGAAGAATGATTTTGAGGCGTAAAAGTTTCCGTAGTCGTATCTCAAGCCATTCCAGCCATCAATCATGTTCGTGTCAGGAATATACTTATCATTCTTGTATGTACCTAAGGTGTAATACTCATATCTGGTGACATCAAGGCTGACCTTTAAGACATGCTTAACATTTGGTTCCATAACAGAAGTTTCCAGTCCATTTTTACCAGAAACAGACACTGGGAAGAAATCAGGACACTCCCAATTCCCAGTCCTAGCAGTAGAATGCAGTGGATGTTTGGCCTTAACCCAGTGCATGAAATCCTTACTCCTATACAAATACGCAATCCCTCTGTCCTTTCTCCGACCACCTATTGATAACCTCCAATGCCCGTCCCGGCCCAACCAGGCAGTTGTTGGGTCACGGAACGCAGTCTTGTTGATGGACTTATCCGCAACTATCAATGGATTGTTATCGGGCTTGACCCACTCACGGAGATATGGGTCCGATAAGTTGGCTGGGACGGCGTAGTTTTGGACTTGGGTATTGTTTTCATCGACAATCCCGGTGTAGAGGATAACGGGCTTGTTTCCAGGGAGGATTGTGGCTGAGCCAGACCAACAACCATATTTGTCAAATGGCTTTGATGGGTAAATTGCATTGGGTAAGCTTTTCCAGCTTATGAGGTCCTTCGACACTGAATGAGCCCAAACAATGTTGCCCCAAACAGCACCTTTGGGGTTGTACTGATAGAAGAGGTGGTAGATCCCATTATAGTACATAGGTCCTGTAATAAAGAGGACTAATGTTAGAGAAACATAGTGTAGAAACTACTTGTATTTTTTAAAATTGACAATATCTTTTTAGGTAAACATATTGTACATTGTAAATTATCTCGACTCTACATTTTTCATGAAAAAATACGTACTTTTAAGAGGAAATAGTGTTTTTTATTTTTTTTTTCAAAAAAAATCAAAATTCCTTCTTATAATATACTTGGATCATAGAGTGTCGGTATAATTATACAGAGCGTAGAGAGAATAGGAAGACACACTACTCACCATTTGGATCTGATGTTCGTGCATTAAATCATCCACCGACCCACATGACAGAGAAACATACGAAGTCGTGAGTTGCATATATAATGTAATAAAATATAATTGTTAAATGGATAAAATTTCGAAGTCAACAATATACGTAGCAAATTTGTAGTGTACGCATTCTGTAATAAAATTCAAATACAGTGGGAATAAGCTAGTCATACACTGAGGATGTGACGTTCGTTTGATTAAAGAAAGCCGCAATCAGAGGCAATAGCCATCCACCGCACGACGTCAGCCTATGAACTAGAAGATATTTTTCCTAACACTGAAAAGTCATCGTTGGAATATGAAGTCTGGTCCAATATTTACAAAAATTGAGAATCGAAATTTGACCCTCAATTTTTGTCTTCGTTTGTGATATATAACTTTTTGTCGAGGTGTTTTGTAATGTTTCACGAATGATCTAATAAAAATATGCTTCGACAGCACCATATCCAAAAGCATGCTGACAAAAGCAAATCATGCGTTCAGAAGAAATTCGAGAGTGGACCTTTCGACGCAAATTTGCTTTGATTTTTCTTCATTCTTATTGGAAAAAGATGTCAAAGTTTGGTGCATAAAAAAGATTTTTTAAACCACTTAAGAACTCAATTGTCCCAATAAAATGTTCTCGTGTTCTTTCCTCGCAGGGCGAAAGATAGAAAAAGCTGTGCACATTGTCTAGGGGACAATGGTATAGGACAAGTGCAATCAGAACATGCATGCAAGAACTAGAACACTCCTAAATTTCTTGTGTCGGTAATAGTCTACAACTCTGGGTTGAATGCATTTTTACTTTATTCACTCATTATATGAATAATTTTTATACATATATATTCCTTAATTTTAAATAGTAAATAATTATTCACATACACGTATACATCTACAAGACCTATAAACTACCAATATAATAACTACTTATTAACAGTGTAATTAATTGAGGATTAATGCCTAAATGAGTTTATTAAATTTATATATTATAGATAAAAAATAATAGTATCACACATAATGTCCTAATTCAATATTTTACATTAATACATCAAAATCTAAAATTTAGTAAGCTGACCCTGAAAAGCTGTTGGTACCAACAAATCATCCAAAACCACTAGCCCCAATTTTATTGTTTTTATTTGTTCGTTTTTCCATTATTTGATAATCAAAAACATCCTTAATGTTGCCTATATATTTCTTTAGGTAACATAAAAATCAGTGTGCATCGACTTATTTTTATTTATTTTACACTAATGAAAAATTAAAGGATTTAATACAATTTATTCCGTGATATTGCAAATGAGCAAATTACTTCATATAAAAAAATATAGCATACTACTACCCTCTTGTGTTTTTTAAAATGAAACAATTTACCTTAATAGACAGGGGGCAGATTGCTTTATTTTAAAAAAACACAAAAAGATAAATTGTTGCATTTTAAAAAACACAGGGGGTCAATTACTAATTTTTTTTATAAAGGGGTAATTTGCATCACAGGAAAGTAAATTGTATTTTTTCGCAAAATTAAATATATTAAATTTCAAAAGCATATACACATGGATGAGGTATATATATCTCTTTATCTCAAAAAATAAATAAAATAAATTAAAAATAAATCCAAAGAAAGCCATTGTATTTATACACCAGCATAACACAAACCCCAGGGTTCATTATTTTCTGGGCTATATATATATATATATATATATATATATATATATATATATATAAGTTGTATGTAGCTATTTATACATTAGTTTTTTCTGCCCAAGGCAAGATCTGATCCTTGGTCAAATACATACGTAAATACGTATACATATACATATATACATGTATATATGTATACACATGTATGTGTCTGTGTGCGAGTTGAAGGCAGGCTACAAGCTACATCAGGTCTGTACTGGTCAACCCTGGAACAGCGCATATTGGCCCCATCCCCATTATTATACCAAGAACCTCCAAAACTGTCTTTACAAGAAAATTTGACTTCATCTCATATGTAATAACAACACCAATTCCCAGAAAAACAAACACGACCAAAATTTATATTCATATATTACATCAAAAACAGCTCATATCTGAACAAAACTCATCATCATCATCATCCACACACACACACCCACACACAGATGTAATGTACAGATTATATCACATCAGCAGAATATATGTAAATTAAACGGACATCAGACACGATATACACGACATGTATCGTTCGGTATTTTCACATTCGATTCATGTAAGAAAAAAGAGCTGGAAGGGGCAAGTTTAATTACCGTTGATCCAATTCCTGGGAGGTTGGAAATGGTATCCAGTTCTGTGGAGTTGGTTGACACTAACAGGTGGGGACGACGACTGTAAATGCATGTAAAGGTTGTGGGAGGCTTCGGCGCCATTAATGATGAAGGTTGTTAGTGCTAAGGAAGAAAGGAAAACCCAAAGGACTGGAGTTGTAAGAGAGTTCATCTTTGGGTGTAGGATGGAAATGAGGAAGAGAAGATGAATATTTATAGAGGAGAAGAGTGATGGGGGGGTGGGGGTTTGGAGTTGAAGGAAATGGGGAGGATTTGACGAGAAAAGTCAATGGGATGACGAGTAAACTATTGGATAGTGATTGAATGAACTGATGAGCGTGCGTGGTCGGAAAATAATGACTCAAACCAAATTTGGTTAAATTTGGGGTAAATTATGATAATCTTATGTGAAATTTGATATAATTATTAATACTCTTTATTATCTGAAAAATTATAAATGTTTTTTTTATGTTTGATGAAATAATGTAATTTTTGAATGGAGGTACGAAATTGTCAACTCCGTATTTATTGTTTTTTTTTTATTCTTAAATTTAAAATTTATAAAAGAAAGCAGACAAGGTTGATGATTTTTTTAAAAATTATAAAAAATTATTCAGTTAATCTATAAAAAAATAAAAAATATTAAAAAATAAATAAAATTATAATTCACAATCCACAAAGACATTTTAGTCAGTTTACCACAAAAAATAGATGAAAACCTAACGGATTAGGCTAATTGTTAGACAACTACTAAAACTAGAAGTGTATTGATAATTTTTCAAACAACGATGTGGTATTCGTAATTATGTTAAATTTCAAGGGAGATTGTTGAAATATACGCTTAAATTTGAACCTAATTATATGAAAAATACAATACATTTGCGGTGCGATTGATGTACAGTTCAAGAAAATAAAATTCAAATGGTAAGTGTATCACATTTGCTTTGTGGTTGATTTAGTTCGATCAAACTTGATTCGAGTAAGAATTTTTTGCATATGCGATTGTTTTTCATGCATTATTTAATAATAAATTTTTTTTGTATTTGTCTATTTGAAGTATTAAGGAAAAACCATCTTTTTTTTCCATATATTAGTGACTGCTTATTCAATTTAACTTCATTTATTATAATTTTCTCATATTGCATTCTATATGTTGATTTCTTCTTCTTCTTCTTCTCAGTTTTAGTCCTTAAGTGCATTTTTTATACAATAATTAACAAAATCATTAATATTTTCTATATATTTTTTGTTAATTTTTGGACAAAAAATTAATATTGAGAAAGTTTTCAATTTATAGAATGTAATGTCAAAAAATCGCGATAAGTGAAGCTAAATTTAAAAAGACCTTAACATATAAGATTAAAAAGATGATTTTCTCATATATTAAATTTTAAATATTTTTTTAATAATTTTTAAAGAAGTAATTATTGAACTATAATACAACATTATAATCAAACAAGACTTGTTAAACAAGAAAAATAAATCGTATGCATTTAAGATGGTGTCTTAATATTTTTAAACCAACAATCAATTGATTGAATTGACATAATTCTTCTTGATGAAAGAGAGAGTTTTGAGTTTAAACTCACATCATCCCCGACCCCACTCCCATTATACATTGGAAAAAAAAAATATGTTTGCACGTGAGAGGTCGTATTTAAAATATTCAATTTTTTTTTACCATTTTAATTTATAGATAATATGATGATAATCTAATATTATAAATGTTGGTATTGTAGTTTTCCAATCTTTTCAATGAAACTTTAGTATGAGGAAAAATTAAAAAAAAAAAAAGAAAAGAAAAGAAGAAGAAGGGGAGTAGTATAAAGTTAATTATTGATGAACCGATTAAAAGAAATTAATAATGGAGATGATGATGTTGTTTTCACGAACCAATTTAATATATTGTTTTATTTACATGATGTGAATATATATATATATATATATATATATATATATATTAAGTAATTAAAGTAAAAAGTATAATATAATTTAAAATAAAAAATTTAATCTAAATTGAGCGAGCTCATAAATCGAAAACGATTTAAACTCAAGCTCGAATTTCTTTGTTAGTAGTTTTGAGCAAAACTCAAAAAACAATAAGTTTAAATTTTTATTTAATTTAAATATTTTATTAAACAATAATTTTTATTAAATGTATATGCACGCCATATATATGTATGTAATAAAATAATTTATACCCCTGTATATTAATAAGCTCTTTTATACGTATAATATGTACACGTAAAATGCAATACTAATTTACATTTTATATTGAAATTTGTTATAGTTAAATCAATACTTTTATGAAATATCTCCACGTGTCTACATATTTATATATATATATATATATATATATATATATATATATATATATTGCTGGTTGTTATATCAACATATTTATACTCAAATAATCTATATCTATAGGAATCGAACTCGCAACATCTCCACATACTTAATAAGGCAAGGAAGGTGGAGAAATCGCAGATTGTTAACGTGAGAAATGCGTCAATGATGGCTAACTCAATTGACGAAGTTGAGGCCCATGAATACAAGATCCAGCCACACGTGGGACGTTATTCTACTTTAATAGTTTGTGTCGTTCGATTTTAATGATAATTAATGTTGATTAGAATAGTTATTTGATATTAATAATTGATATATAGTGATTATAGTTTTCAGTAATTATCGGATATATATTTGGTGTTGATAATTATAATAAATTTAATAAAAAAAATAATAATTAAACAAAAAGGCGAGATATGCATGATCACTATATGCATGGTTTTTTATTAGTGAAGGAAACACGCGATGGCCTTTTAAATTGAATGCGGTTAAGGTGTGATTTCTTCATATGTTTCTATTAATCGTCAGCGCTTATGATTCAGAGCTGACTATATAAAGTGAATGGATACACATCTCCGCAATCGATTTTGTGGGATTAATTCTCTGTTTGGCTGATCAAATTCATCTCAATTTCAGACTTAAGACCTCTTTGTAATACTTTTTTACACTTTTCGCTTATGTGGTACGAAAAAATTGTAAATTTAATTTTACTGAAAATTAGAATATTCGAAATTAAAAATGAAAAGTGAAAAAAGAGTTAAAGTTCGAATGTTTGAGAAATAAGCAATTTTACCAAAATTGGTGGGCGAAGTTTTTAACTTTTGGCTTAAGGAGGGTGTTTTTGCAATAACTTTTACTTTTGTTGTAAATGGGAATAAGTTGTAAGTTAAGCCATAGTGAATATTAGGGGCATTTGAAAAGAAAAGTGAAGAGGAAGTGTTCGGGCAAAATATGCACAGGGAGTTGTTTATCGCTTTTAATTTAAGAAAGTTATAAAACCAATTTAATATAAATTGAACTATTATTAATTGAAATAAATCGATTGCAAATACAAAAACTATTACAGTAGACAACAACTCATACTATAAATAGACTTATAGAACCATAATATATATTTCGAAACAGTTTCACGTGTGCAAGAGAGAAAAACAAAATGGTGAGAACTAATTACCAGAAGATGCAAATGGTTGTTTAAGAGAAAGTGTGATGGTATGATGAAATTGGGGAATAATTTGGAGGGAAATAGTGAGTGAAAATTTATTCCTAACTTGTACTAAAATTATGAGAAAAATGAGCATTACAACAAAGTTGGAAGCCAAATATTTAGGTATATATACATATGCCATTATTTCTCCTACTTCTCATCATACATCATCGACTTTGGGTTTTGAGGTATCACCATCACTTCTCCTAAAATATGTCAAACTTCCTACCTTAGATTCTTACATAATTTGTGTGTGTTGTTCCCACAAATACACATTTCCTCTCCACACTTACTCCCAAACACACCAGATTCCTTTTTCTTTCCCTTTAATTCTTTCTTGTCTTGTGAGTGAAAACGCATGCCACACTCCTCTTTCGACCTCATCATATAAGAATGTTTTTCGATGTATATTCAGTTTCGCATCCTAATTCATACTTAATTTATGGGTTTGAGTACAGAATATACTGTTGTTGTAGAATATTCGTTTTGAGTCGTAACTATTATTTTAGTATATATATATATATAGTTTTGAACTAAAGTTCGTCGGACTGATACTTTAATTACGAGAACTTCAGTTTATTTTCTTACAAGTCGAGTCTGTTTTAAAATTTAAAAAAAAAAACACTAAAAAATATTTCAAACATAATTTTCAATGAGAGAAGTATGTTCTAATTAAAATTGTATAGTGTAAATATTAATTAATTGGATTCATACATATTAAAGTATGAATTATTTTTGGTAAATTGGGTCGACGGATCCAGAATATTTTATTGGAATGATTGGTCAATATTTCCGGTGGAGTATCTTTCCCTAATTGTATTTTGGGTTAGAAAAAGAACAAAAAGTATTGTTTACGTAACTAATAAAAGCATCAAAATTTCAAAAAAAATAAAAATAAAAAAATTGAACCCCATGCATGTGTGCAATTAAATAAGCTCCATGCCCAAAAAATACTCAATTCTTCACCCAATTAAGTCTAATCCAATACCCTTTACTACTTTGATACAAATTAATATTATATTATATTATGAGATTGAAAAAGTGAATTCCGACATTATTATTTAGTTTTTAATACTACCACGTGAACAGAATTTTGTAGTTTAGGTCTCCATATCCATCATCACATCAGACACACCCATTACATATCACCTTCCATCTAATTTTCACATTATATAATATGAAATAGGAAAAAAATTTCTAGATGTGAGTAGAGTGGAGTATTGAAAACAAAGGTCAGGATCGAATTTTCAGAGAAACTCAAAATTTGACTACAAGCTTGTTGGGGGAGGATTTTTGAGAAATTTATTGCATGATGAGAAAAATCAACTATGATGTGCAAAAGGGAGAGTGATGTATGAATGTTACGTTTCTTGGGAGCTATATCTTATTGTTGTTAATTACATATATATGTCTTTTTCCACAAAATAATTATTAATCTTCATGGAATAGGAATGATGATGAGGATATTCATATATAGGTAGGTAATGGGCACTTACCACAATCTTTGACAAATCTCAACTATCAAAACCCATTTATCCATTATTAATTGTCTATATGCTGGAATTCATGTCAACCTCTCTCTCTCTCACGCGCGCACACATAATATCTTGACTAAAGAATATGTGATATTACAAGATAAAACATCCTATGCGATATGCACTGACTAAGCCTTTAAAATCATACCTCAGAAGAAAAAAATATAAAAGTTAGATACATAAGTTCGGGTGAAATTACATTTTTAATTACACAGAATAAAAAGTTCAACACCTTTTAGTTATCTGCTTTATAAGACAAGATGTGTTAAGTTTTCAATTTTGAGATCATTTGAAAGTTAAAGCATAGGACTAAATGTGTCGAGTTTTCTCAAGTAATTCTTACAAACCGACTAATAACTTGAAAATTATCATTTCGTGAGAAATTTGTTGGATGGACACAAATATATATATGTAATTTTCTAAACTACAAAAACTCTACGTGTAATTAGGAAACATGCTCTTTCTTTTTTTTTTTTAAAATAATATACAAGCATTGTAAAAAATTGCTATAAAGACTATGAAACTATTGGAGCCCCTAACTTGCACTAAAATTTTATAAAATAGTTCATGGCACGAAGATTTAGGCACGTCATTAATTTTGTCCTACTTCTCATAAAAATAAAAATAAAAACAATTTAGGTGTTACAAGTTTGATTTAAGGGTGCACAAAAATTATGAAAATGCCTACCTTATATTCTTGCATACATTCCTTTGCGTACAAAAGAATTTTGGGTACACCTCATGCTTCTCTTATCCATACAAAACTCTTCACTTTCTTCGCAAACAAAGATGACCCGAATTTGATGGAGGGTTGTCATAACTCTTGAGTGACAATAAATAATTTATAATAATAATAATAATAATAATAATAACTTATTATTTGAATTTATCGAATTCAGTGAAATTTGACTTCAACTAATATTACATTTGAATGAGAATTTTGAAAAGTAATTGCTTTGTGTTAAATGAATTTGAAATTTATCAAAATAACAATTAAAATAGGTTGAACGATAATTGAAAATTTTAAATTATGTGAAACATAAAAATATCTAAATGAATACACAAAATTTTACTGTCATGTGTCACTCTTTTCCTATAAAATAAAAAAAAAATTACAATATGTATCTTATAAGATTAAATATGCTAAACTCTTAAATTTGGGACAAAAAATATAATACATCCTATCATATGGGGCTAAAAGAATAATTTTACCAATATTCCATGGTATGAATAGTCAAGTACGCTGCAGACAGACGGCATATTTTGGGGTCCAAAAATGGAAAGTGCTGTTTAGCTGACGAATATTGGAAAAGCGTTATGACAATTTTAAGAAATTCAATAGCATGTTATGTGTGCAATTAAATAATTGCCATGTCTCTTCCAACTTCTTAAAATAGGAGGCAGGGACTAATTTTGTTTTAATATTAAATTATCATAAAAAGTGAAATTTAACACAATTATTTTATTTTTTTCCCCACTACCACGTGCAAATTGCACCAGTAATTTGTTTTTCCTAAATTAGCAAAAGTTCTATTACCTAATTAAGCAAAAAAATTAAAAAAATATATTTGGTGTAATTATACGTGGACCCTCTATAGTTTGAAAAATTATATTATAGTATCCAAATGCATGTTTTGATCTAACATATAAAGTCATTCATTAGTCAAAATTCATCGAATTTGTTGATATTAACAAAAAAAAAAAAAAAAACTAAAAGTTTATATTTACTTTCCGAGTCACCTATTACTTTGTGGAATTGTAAGTTCTGAAATGTGAACCATTGAACGGAGACCTCATTGGTCTAGTCCACATGATTATTTCATTAATAATCACATTTTTAGCATTTGGTTCCCTAATCATAGCACCAAGATTTATAAAGTCCGACAAAATTCGACACGAATTTGTTTTTCAAATATATCATCTTCACACACAGATATACAGTAAACAGAATCGAGTCAAATTAAAAAAATCAAAATTGATAGTTCGACCCTCTTTCCCCGACTCAAGAATATAAAATAATTTGCGTTAATAAATACATTTCATTACATCATTTTCTAACAAATAAACAAAAAAGTACATCTACAATTGTGGAACTTTAAATTCACAGTTTCTTGAATATGACGTCTCAATTTTACCACAATTTAAGAAATCGCAAAAAACTCGTGTGCTATTGATTTTTCGAAGTATTGGGAAAGCGGGAAATATGCGAAAAGAAATATTACCAGAAAAATCAACTTAATTGATCACAAGTGAAACATTGAAGATGGAATTTAGTGTAAGAAGGTGTCTCAGTCTCACCGCCCACTTTCCTACAACAACTTCTGTCTTTGTGGAAATTTTGATTTCAATGTCGACGTAAACTGATTTTGCTTTCGTCAAGTTGCAACCACTGTAGTAACTGTTTGTAGGATTCTAACGTCTTTTGTATTATCTCTATGTTCATATGAATTATTTATGTATGTGTGTTTAGATTAACTGAGTCATACAAGATTGGAGATCACAAATTTTACAAGTGATTTTAGGTTCGTTTTTCAATTTGTAAATTATATTGACAACCCCTGAGGTAGATTAAATTATACAAATGCCTACTGTTTTTTATAAAATTACAATCACATCCTTTGACGAGGAGCATACAATATCGTATGTTCCATACTTTCCGTATACCACAGTCGACATCTGTATGATTTGAGGAGCATCAGTTGACAATTCTTCATTTACATATTTTTCTGATACACTAAAATATCAGAATTAGATAATTTTCAGAAGGATTCTCGTTATTTTTTTAAATAAGAGCATTGAATTATTGTTAATTGAAATAAATCGATTACAATAATTTCTGACATAAATCAATATCTAACAAACTGTTACAACAGTCATAGTATGATTAATAATATTAGACACACTAAATCAAACCAAGGTCTACCATTATAGTAGAAACACCACCTACTATTCAGTAGAAATAACAGACCTATTATTTAGTACAAACAACGTCCCGCACATATGGCAGGGTTCGAACCCATGTGATGTTATTATATGAAATTATATTAATATTTTGGTAAAATATTTTTTTATGATAAATTACAACAACATCCTTTAAAATTTGGTATAATTACCAAAAGGTTGAATAATTTTTACAAAAGCCTTAAATATACATATAATGAGGTTTGAATAGATTATTAACAGTAACATTTGATACCATTGAATTTAAAGAAAATCCATAATTTAAAAAAAAAAAAAAGAAAATTCCTCCGCACTCATAAAGAACAGTTGATGAAGCCCCCACTAATTCTTACATACTAGTATTTGTGGCACACACTATGTATGTGCAAATTTTACAATACTATTTAAAAAAAATATTTTAAAAATATTTATTATTTAATAAAGTAATAAAAAATAATAAGTTAATATTAAATTTACAATAAAATAGGGTAAAAAAAAAAGATGCATGAAAACAAAAAGAAATAAGTAAATATCAAAAGATAATGGGGGAGTCGGAAGTTAAAATGAATAAAAAAATAAATTAAATATAAAAAACAGACCATAAAAAGGAGAGACATCAAAGAGGTACTCTCCCTTAATAATAAGGTATAGATAATAACTATATCTCCACTCAGATAATTTAAAAATTAATTGTAATTGTTTTTCTTTTTCCTTGTTTCACAAAAAATAACTATACGTCATTTTAACGCCACTACATAAATTTCTTTTTTATGTCAGTGACACCTTAAATTGTTTATTTTTCTTGGTGTCCTCTTCTTTTTAAAATTATAATTATTTAATTAATTATTTTATAATCAATTATATAATGGTTGGACCGGACTAAGCGTGGGTGTGCAGTCCAAAGATACTCACTCTTAGCTCCGCCCCAAAGCAAATGAAGCCCAATTAAAGCCCATTTCAGTCATGGATTAGCCCATCCATAATAAACATCACTCGGACGGCCCAATAATAGTGGGTTGGGCCAATTTGGGCAACAAAGAATGTAACAGGCTGGCAACAACATGAGATTTTGTCTTATATATATATATATATATATATATATATATATAGTTATAATTATTAGTGTAAGGAAATTTTATTTGGGTTACCAGGTAAGCAACTTTTGTCTGATATCAGTTTGTGAATAATAACATAATACTAATCTTCAACTATGTAAAGGCGATAAAATATAATAATACAAGTACGTTCTAACTCTATCTTGCCTGAAAATTTCTGCTCTAAATTCTATTTCATTTAATATATATATATATATATATATATATATATATATATATATTATGTATATATGGATAATATTATATATTTTATTTTGAGAATTTTTTTTATATATGATGTGTATATATTAAATTAAGTATAAAATAAAATAGAATTTACAACATAAAATACGATTCATATTAATTATGCATAGAAACTGGTAGTCCTTGGGCTACTTGCCAGTTCTACGATGCACCGTTAGCCTAATGTGTACATGCATATTTGTTATCCATATAGTACCTAAAATAAAAATTCTGACTCGAATCAAGTTTGATAAAAATTATAGTATAAATTTGACAATTATTATGTAATTGATTACTTTTCATGAACTATGCACCAATCATATTATAAATATATTAAAATTACCCTAAATAATTATTTTGATTCCCGTAAACTTGATCTAATTAAAATTATTGTTAATACTTTAGATGTTTTTATCCAAAAATGCCTTCCAAAATAGGACAAAAACTAAGAGATACTTTGTTTGTTTTATCCAACGTTGCCGTCCATAAACTGCGACAGCCATCGATCGAACTAACCTCGACAACAAAAAACCAAACGGGAAACTGAAAGCAAGAACTCACCATTTTTGTCCCAAAAGTTCGAAAAAGAAAAATGGCTGCTGTTTACGATCGGATGAAAGAAGTCAAAGAATTCGATGAATCCAAGATTGGCGTCAAAGGTTTATCCGACTCCCGCATCTCAACCATACCTCGTATTTTCATCCACCCGCCGGAGAAAATATCGGACGTCGCGTCATCCCCGGAGTGCGTCGGAATCCCTGTGATTGACCTCTCCCACGTGCAGTTGCCGGATAAACGGGCTGCGATAGTCGAACAAATCCGGGAGGCGGCGAGCAGTTGGGGCTTCTTCCAAGTGATAAACCACGGCATTCCCTCGACAGTTCTCGACGAAATAATTGCAGCGATAAAGGGGTTCCACGAACAGCCGCAGGAGCTCAAGGCGGCGCACTACGTCCGTGACGAGCACGGCGGCGTTACTTTCTCCAGCAACCACGACTTGTTGAGGTTACAGCAATCTAGCAATTCTAACTTTTACTGATTTCTGAACTAGATTTGATGTTTGTAGCTCCGATATTTAGGTCCCAGGCAGCAACCTGGCACGATTACATCTCCGTGTGGCTGGCGCCGGCGGCTGTGGCGCCACCGGCGGATAGGATTCCAGCCATGTACCGCAGCGAGCTGGCAGCATGGGACAAGCACGCAGTGGAGCTCGGGGAGATAGTGGCGGGGCTGCTGTCGGAAGGGTTGGGATTGGATCCGAAGAGGCTGAAGGAATTGTCTTTGTTCGAAACCCGGATATTTGGAGGGATGTTCTACCCATATTGTCCGCAACCCGATTTGACGGTGGGCCTTTCGGATCATACAGACCCGGGAGTGCTGACCATTTTGTTGCCAAATCAAGTTTGGGGTTTGCAAGTGATGCATGGAGGAAAATGGGTGGACGTGAAGCCTCTCCCCGGTGGATTGATCTTCAACATTGGAGACTTTCTGGAGGTAACCCACTCCTCATGCTACAAAAAAGTCCATTAAATTTCAAAAGCTTATATGATGGTCGTTGCAGTTATATTTTACATTATATATATATTTATATATCATCGTAATACCATATTGATCGAGGTCGTACGGTCAATGGTTTTTCTTGAGTTATAGGAGATAAATCAATATTGCACACAGTAGTGGTGTTGGAGTCCGGAAAATTCTTGCCCGGACCCTACTTGGTCAAATCTGAACCAATCACATGTCAAGTGCAATACACTTATCATATAATTGGTGTACAGTTTAGAGAAGGTTCGATCGAACTAGGTTCAGGTAAGAATTTTCTGTTGGAGTCACTCTCAACAAGAATACTTCGACAGTCAAGTTAGAAGTAAGATCAACAGGGCATAGATAAATAATAGGAGAATAAGATGTAATCTTAGATAATACATTTTCTTACTCGTAAGGGGATATTTATAGGTTTTGGCCATGTGTAGCCCAACGGGTGTTCCCAGATTGCACCATGTGTTTGTTGTGTGTACGACTACTTTTATCGTATTGTGACAATGTGTGTTTGAACCTTACAGATTGTGTCCAATGGGGAGTACAGAAGCGTGCAGCACCGGGTGCTGGCAAACTCGCATAAAGAACCACGCATCTCTATAGTGCATTGGTTTGACGTTGGCAATTGGGGTGATTCTGATGAACAGGGGCCGTTGCCTGAATTGGTCTCACAAGAGAAACCTGCCAGGTATCGGAGATTCACAAAGAAAGAGTATGTTGAGAACTTCTACAGTAAAGGACTTGACAGCAAGTCCCTGGTGGAAAAACTCAAGCTGTGAATACCAAACAAAGTGTTCTCCAAGAAGCATTTTTTTATCTTTGCTCTTTGATTTTTCTGGTAAAAAGATTCCGCAGGCCCCAGACTCCACTTGGACTGGAAAATTTGTCTGTACTGTTGAGTTTCTGGAGTTACCTTTGAAACAATAAAATCTTTTTACCGTTTGAGAAAGAAACAACAATTTAATTTACAGAAATGATGAGATTCAAGCGACAACGACGACAATCCAATGTGAAATCCACCCGGCTACGTCTTTTCTTTTGGTAATTGAAACTATAATGAATTCACCAACATAAGAGGGGTTGAACAGAAGGCAGGATGGTGGCAGTTCAAGAAATCAAACATGCACTCCAATCAAATGTTTCCTTCCCAATTTGAATGGGATGTGCAGTAACCTGAGCATGCTGTGGCGTTTGCTGACCTTGAAATGAACCTAATTCTCCAATGCAGCCAATGATGTCAATGCTAGACCTGGATACCCAATCCCTGAATCCAGATGGTCCAAGAATCATCTTCACCATCAGGATTGAATCAGTTTAAGAAACGACTCTTTCCAAACGTTCAAAATTTACGAAGTTGACAGTCGTTTTGTTTGCCTCTGTTTCGGCTTGAGTGCCTGGTGTCCATCCTGTTGATCCTCCTGCAGGCACCACCACACCTTCTTTCCTCCAAAGACTTAGTTTAAGAGAAGCCAGCGTTAGCGTTGATTTTAGTCCATTAGGGATGCGGTTTTTTTCCAAATGACAAAGTAGGAGTTTGTGCTCGTACAACATTGTGAACTTTGTGCTTCATGACCATGGGCACCGCCCATGAAAATCAAGTTCAAGAGAATGAATTCGGCTAACACTGTTAGAAGTATGGCAATTGATAGAATAGCTATCACCCTCTGCATTCTACAGCAGTAGTAGCATTAATCTACACTCCACCAGATCCAACACCCTCCAGCAAATCACAAAATCAGGATGGCAACAATTGATTACATCACACCTTAGGTGAGAATATTAGATAAATAAAATAATTGGATATTTTAGAGTTTTAATTAAAAAAATTGGCTGTATGGAGACCATTTGTAATTAGATTCCCCGGATTTAAGGCATTCCACTCCCAACAAACAAGAAGTCGCATCTTGCATGGAGTTGTTTATATACACCAATGTAACAAAAAGCAAACATTTCGGGTTAATATAAAAGGCACGGCACTATTACTCGATCCTGTTTCAGCAAAACCACTATCTCATAATTGGTCAATGTCCCACATAATCAAACCAACATAATTCTTGTTTTAAACTACAAATTGTTCAACGCTAAAGGAAGAGTAAAATTTGTAAACTTGGAAAAATGTCCCAACAGCAACTCCAAATATGCAGACCATGCTGACGAATCACAGCCTCCTTCCCCTTCTACCACCCTTTCTCCTGGTGCTGTCAGTTGGAATTGGGGTCACATCCTCTGAAAGGGGAACAAAATATCAGCAGAACACAAATAATTTACAAGGGTTCATTAAAACAAACTCCATTAAACATTGTAACATATTATTGGGTCTGAAACACCTGCATTAGAAGATTCAAGAAACCAAAAAATGCTCGTACCAATACGACAATCTTCATGCCAGAACGGGCGAGGCTCTAAGTGCAGACTGTGCGCCAGGTCCAGGAGTCTTGGTCTTGTTGCCCCCAGTAGCTCGTGAAGAGCTTATTTGTGTTTTGCAATTTGCAAGTGCATCACAAGGACTGCTACAAACTAACATGTATAGATGGAAGATTACAAAACCTTGCATCTTTGAGAAACGTCCTGTGCAGCAAGCATAGCATAGGGAGAGGACTCATCCCTGTCAGCTTGACCTTCATACCACATCCCAAGGCAAATGCGTCAGATTCATAAATTCAGAAAGATAACACAAGTGATAAATATCCCAGGAATCAACTAAACATCAATACATCGAAATCTCTGACATAATCAGATATACAGGAGAAGCAAAGGACCTCGTGTAGAATTTCAGACAAAAGAAACTTACAGAGCATCCCAGAGCATGACAAATACAACAATTCAAAAGCTCACATAAAATTAAACTCGAACCAGCTAAACAATACCTGTGATACGGACCATAGTCTCCCTCCCTGATAAATCAGTAACGTGCTGTAGGTAAAAAGTCAATGCAATTAGTAAATTGCAAAAGAAGTATCCTAATATTATGCTTTCTCCTCATTATAGTTGCAAAGATAATAGAGAGTTTAACTCACAATAAACGTATCGTTGAAAGATGCAAATATGTGGGCAACACCGAACACTAATTCTCCATCCCTAGTGGCAGGCCCAAGAGTGACATTCTCTTCCTTGGGCTCCCTGGTCCTTCTCTTAGACTATTGAAGTCAAGAAGAAGATTATTAGTACAAAATCCCAATGAAATGGCAAAAATAATCAATTTCATAGAACTAGCATTCATTGTGATTGTGATCTATTTGTCACTCAGTAAAGAAAAATGCTAGTGCAGAATTGATTACAGAATTTTTTTTCTTGAGAAAAACAGAAGCTAACCTCTTTTGCTCAGGTGAGCTAGTACGACTTAAAAACAGTGCAATATAAAACGTTTTGATGGGAAAGCTAATAAAACCGAACAATTCAGATAAAACCACACAATGCCAACCAAGAACAAATTGCCAATAATCAATTTAATCAAATAAGATTATAAATTTCCTATCATGATTTTTCCCAAATAATAGCCGTCACAGCAAAATTACCCAACAGAAACAGCCATGCCCATGCCTACACTTCAATACAACGAAGGAGCATTTAGAATTATATGAATCTACATAAGAAAAATCATTTGAAACCGGCGAAAGCACATAGAAATTCAATTAGTATTACCAGCATCAGAAAAAAAAAAAAAAAAAGAAAGATCAAAACAAAACTTAAACTCTCGACAGAATCTAAACAAGCAAAATTACCAAGACGAATCTCGAACTAAATGCATAGCGCAAGGAAATTCAATTAAGCCGTATTACCAGCATCACATTAAGGGGAAAAAAGGGATCGAAACAAAACTTAAATTCTGTACAATATCTAAACAAGCAAGATTAGCAGAACGAATCTGGAACTAAATACATAAGGGTCACCCTTTCACAGATATGTACATACGGAAAATACAATCGAACATATGTGTGTTAAGTTCAGGGAAGTACCATGGCTCCGACGACTGAGAGAAAGTAGATTTAGCTGCTTCAACTCTGGAAAACCCTAATGGCGAAGGGTGTGGTCATATATAAGGCTCGGGATTTATAGTTAGGGTTTTTGAACGGAGGGCTGGTGTATATTACCGTAAATGCCCATGCCTTTTGTGTTTGTTTCGGATAAGTCCTAGATAAAAACGCTGCGGAACTCAACTTTCGAATTTCTCACTTTCCCCCATGTACTTTTTTTATTTTACGAATTAAGTCCTCAAATAAGGTTTCAGGTTGTACGTAATTTGGCAAAGAAAAAGAGGAGAGAAAATAAATATTTAAAAATAAAAAAGAGAAAAAATTAATTAATTGACAGCTGTGGGATTTGAACCCACGCCCTTTCGGACCAGAGCCTAAATCTGGCGCCTTAGACCACTCGGCCAAGCTGTCCATGTTTGCTGTTCTACTCAGCATTTTATTAAAGACACTTTCATCCTGTACAGAGCTCCGCATTTTTATCTTTTCCCTCTTTAAAATGCACTTTTTGTATTATTTATCTTTTTGAAAATCACATTTTATCCTGTAAATTTTTATATTAGTCTCATAACATATAGTCATCGTTTTTCATTATGTAGGTATTTCAATGAAATATGAAACATATTTAGTTTTATATGTTTTTCAAATGTGACAATATTAGTCTTCTTTTTCATCGGAGGAAAAAAAAAACAATAGCTGAAAAAAATTGAACGAACCTCTCGCGCAAACTAATGAAAATGAAGACGTATTTTTCAAACACACACATATCCAAAATCAGAATCTCAAACCGAAATTTTCTATTTTCCGTTCCACTTTCAAATCCTAATTTTTCACCAAAATCCCCCTAATTCTCTTCTTGGTAATTACTAATTAGTAAGCATTCCAAAATGCTTGATTTGAAGAAATTATGAAATGTTTGGGAATTTTTGGATGCATTTCCATACTGAGGAATTAATTTTTTACGTCTTTTCTTCGGTAAGAAATCTCACCACCCAACACTATATAGTACTAAAATTGTCATATTTGAAAAACATACAGAACTAAATATGTCTTATTCGAAATATATATATATATATAGGACTAAATCTAATTACTATTTAATTAGAAATTAAATATATCAAAAGTACAAAACTTACATGACCCAATGTGTTTTCAAAAGTAAAGAACCAAAAGTACAACAATCCTGCACTTACAGGACAAAAAGTGAAAAATTGCCTAAAAATCCTAATATTACTCATTTCTAGCGACGCTTAGGTATGACAAATTCATTTGTGATCCATACACAACATCAAGATGCTATCCGACCATTCTTTCAACTCATACACACTGTTGGATCACAGCTCTATTACCAATTTACCACCATATCAAAAACTCAAAAATCATTCAAGAAACCACATCAACATTGCTTTTATTGCACAAATGTAAATCACTGTTCTGCTTCATATTATTACATCCCAAGTTTCTGTATTCTCTTGGAATACACTTCTTTAGTTGGTAAATATAGTTAAGAGTAACAGATTAGCTGACAGAGCTTTCAAGGCCAGCACTACGGCACATATAGGCACTTTCCTTTCTAGTCAAATGGTTCTATTCTTGGGTCGTGCTCACTCGCCATCATCATCCCGGTGCAAAGGCATGTCGGGCACATTACCTGACATACATACAAAGAAAACCAAGTTATAATCACTGTGTTGAACGCCCAGTTCGTCACAAAGTTTAAAGTAGTGAGGAAAATCATTTAATATTTAATGTCTCACAAGCAGGCCATAAGAATTATGTGAAGCCTTAGTACGTGAAATCTTTTTCCATGAATGGGTGGCAGTGTTAGGACTTAGGAAAATCATTTGATATTTAATATCTCTAACGCATTTTGATTTGAGAATTTAGTGTATTTTCTACTCCAACGGTTGAATCACAGCAAAAGAAAGGAACGGATACTAATTAAGCTAGCAATTTTAGCACCATGTAATATATTGCTTGACGACTAAACTACATACCTTTCCCGCCCCAGAGCAATTTAGACACCTTTTGGTAGTTGGTGCACGCAACGGGCGGTCATTTGCACTTGTTATTATAGGTTCAGTGGACAAACACAAACCACTTGCAGAACATCGGGCACATGCCAAGTATCCTATCCACATACCATAACAAAAGATTAATCATATGCCGTTGGTCAAGAACAGGCATTAGCCATTAAACTAAAAGGAGAAGACGATGGCAAGTTTGTCCAAGTTCATAACGCAGATCATAAATAATTTAAGATAAAGAACTACCAGTTCCGTGGCAGTACTTGCATCTTTTCTTCTCTTGTTGCTCAACATTGTTAATCTCAAGCAGCATCAGTGCTGAAATAACCCCCACAGCTCCGCCTGCAAACGAGGCCACAATAGGATCCACCTGACTGAAATAAATATTTAAGCAGATGTTTCATAACCCCATTGCAATACCTGTTAGTGCTAACAATAATAGGATATTACAGATAATCTATACATAAGTTTTTGAACCGCGAACGATTCATGACCCTATAACCTGAGCTTTCCACATACCTTAACTGCATAGGCAAATGCATGTTGCGTATGAAATCTGCATACGAGGTACCACCTAAACCCAATTTGAGCTCAAGCTGCCATGTGAAACGATTTACCGGTAAGTTCACTGTTCAACCATTTGAATCTTACAAGAAAACAATCAAGGTCCCACAACTTCTAAAGATCAGAAGCTTACAATTGGAGCAACCAGGCCTCCAAAGACAATAATGCCAGATATAAATGAAAAGCTTGTCAAATAGAGCTGCTTCAGTGTCTTTGGTGTCTGTTTCAATAGAATGTATAATCACTTAAGCAAAACTATCAAGAACACGAAAAACTCACCGAAAATTTCATGTCTAAATACAAATTAAAGCACAGAATTACTCAAATATTCAAATGTTGTAATTATAGCATCATATACATGAGCAGGAGAGGGATTCAGAAGTTACCACATGAGGAAGAAAGGGAATTGAGGAGGGGATATCCGGCATCTCATCTTCAACTTCACAACTCTCATCGACAACTTTCATGTTCTTGATACGTTGTTGCACTCTTAGCCTCCTCACCTACAGTGAAGATAAAAGGTTGAATAAGTTATAATGAGAACAGCTTTAGGAAAAAGGAAAGAAAACAACAAGTGAAGAATCCCACTTCTTCCATGAGCAGAAAAATCTTATTGCGTCTGCTTCTGATGTTGTCTTGGATTTCCTGGAGCTGCATCTGAACAAAGTCCTGAACAGTCTCTGGCCCTTCTATAATACAGAAATTGCTGCAAAACAAGCAAATTTAATAGAGCCCATAAGCCAGGAAGAGCTAATTAAGACTTCCAACCGCAATTCAGACACTATATCTTCCCAATTAGCACATATAATTCTCCTTCCACGGGAATTAGGGCAGGAAGTCAAGAATCAGACAGAGAAAGTGGAATTTGACAAATTAAGATTAAGAAGAGATTCAAGGAAAAACCTCGTCTTGCTGTCCCCTGAAGGAGTAGCGGAGGCATCATTGGGAGAAGAGGAATGGGGATGAGCTTGGTTTTGGAGTATGAAGTGTTTGTGAAGAAGCACAGGCGATTGGGGTTTGGGTTAGTGGTGGTGGGGAAGAAGATGATGGGGTTATGGGGCTTCGAAGAGTAGAGTGATGATGGCAGAGGAGAATACAGAGCCAGAGAGAAAGAACCCATCTCTCTCTCTTTCTCTCCTCTATCTTCAACTCTGCTCCCGTCCGATCTCTTTCTTGTTCTCTCTGGCAGTCTTGGGGGGGTGTGTAAGGGCGTCGGGAGGGGTGTTTACTTAATGCTTTGTCTGTAAACGGTGAATGTGAAGAGGATCTTTTTCCGGGAATCTGAAGTGACTGTTACGTATTTCTCTCTCTCCTCTCTCCAAATTCCTAATCCATTCTGTCTCCCCTTTCCTGAAAAGGAGAAAGTTAACAGAAGTTTATTGAAAATTATTGCAAGTATCTATCTATAAGTGAGACCAAACAATTGGTGTCTTTTTTATTTTTTAAATTATTTATATTTTTTTTTTCTTTCTCAACATCCAACTCTCTTTCTGTCTTCCTCATTATTCCTTAATAATTTCCCACAACTTTTATTATTTTATTATTTTTTATTTATTTAACTAATACATATATTTTTAAAAATAATAATTATATTATTAAAATTTTAAATTAATCACACACGTAGAGTGTGTGCAAATTATTTAGTTTAGTTTCATTTGACTGTGAAACCAAACTAAAAAAAATTATAAATGCATATATATATATATATATATATATTTATATTTACTTAAATAAATATACAATTAATAAAATTAATATATATTTATATATATATATGATAATTATATAAGTGAGGTGATTATATGTATGTATAAATTTATTTTTAATCTAATTTGACAAATAAGTAAATTAAAATAAAATAAGCCACAATTATTTTAGGATTACAAAATTAAAAAGAACTCAACGAAGAAATGAAACTAAAATAAAAAATAATCACTATGTTTGGATTCATTTCCTGAGTATTTTGGTGTGTTTTGTGGAGATAGAGAGAGAAAACAAAGATAAAAGTATGTATTGGAGATAGTGTATATGTTTGGATTTATTTTTGAAATAATTTAAAATAAGTATTGTATGTTTGATGTGTGTTTTGGGAGACAAAAATTACTGTTCATTATCAAATCATGTATCTTTTATATATATTTGTGTATATATGTGTGTGTATATATACATAGTATTTTATTTGTGAGTGGATTAAATTATATAGCAATTTTTAATTATATTTGATGAAAAAATAATTATAATATAATATGAATAATATTTATATATTTAATAAATGATATAATGCTTTGTAATAATGAGTTAACAATATTTTAGTTAGACGTCCTATTCGGAGTAATAAATTTAAATAAATTATTCAAATAATAAAAAATTTGAATTAATTATGTAATAATGGTACATTATTTTATATTCTTGTTAAATTTCTTAATTATTAGAAAAATATTGAGTATAAAATATTATATAGTTAATATTAAAAAAGTATGTATTTAAAATTTAAATTTGTATTTGAAACTTTGACAAGATAGCAAATTGATGACAAAAAGTAGGCCTTAGGGCCCCATGCAATGTCTGCTGATTGGACCAAAAAATGGGGACAAATTCAACCTCAATATACTGTTTTAAAATGGCCAAAAACATCTCAAAAACACCAAAAAAATATCAGGCCAAACATTTTAACTTTTTGGGCCATCTCGGAGGCCCAAAATCGAAACCAAACACTGTGAATGATTTTGATATTTTAAAATTTTCTTTATTTTTCTTTTCACAAAGCAGTTTTTATAAAGGTAAAATAATTTTTTCAAACTTAACAAGGAAATGTTAGGGAGATCTTTGAAAGTTTTAATACTTTATGAGAATAATTTACATGGGATAAATACTTTAGGAGATGGTAAATGTATTTAATCCTTTGTTTATTTTTTATTTTTATTTTTTTTTTTAATACAAGAGGGATGGGGTGGGGGAATTTGGATTTGAACCCAAAACTTTCTTTCAAACAGAAAAAAGTGATGTCTAAACTCATCCAAATGTTGACGACAGTTTAGATCAATCTTGCTTCTACCAATTTCACGAATCAAGAGAACTATGTTGAGCCAGTGAAGCATATCATAGATTCTAACACCTACAAAATCAGAATTATTACAGAGCAAGTAAAAACAAACTTTTAGAAGGTAAAGAGGAAAAGTGATCTACCAATTAAAAATGGAAGTTCCAAGGAAAAAGTGAATAAGCGAATAAGCTTCACTTTCCTTTGGCTCTGGACAGAGTATACAACCTCAGAAATCCGCCATAGTTGATGAGGACAATCAAAGGGCAGAACTAGGCCTCAGCTAGTGGCACTGTCACTCTCTCGCCTTTCTGTACTTAAAAGTATCTGACTTGTGGTCCTGGATTCTGTTAGGAAGAGCAACTTTCTAGCTTGGGAAGAAGGCTTCGCCAGGCTTCACTTATACCTTTTGCCAGCTCTGCCTGACCCCTTGCGAATTCATGAAAAGCGAGACCCAGGTCTAATGTTTTTTGCTCTTGAAATCGTACGATCTCTTCATTCATTAGCTTAACAATTCTCTCGAATTTTCTTGTTGCCTCTGCACCATCAGCTTTCAGCTGCAAGTCGAAACTAAGTGTCAACATAAACGACAAGGATTCAAGAAAGTAACTAGTAAAATGCATGGGAACGCCAGCTACCTCCTCATATTCACGCTCAGCTTCTGCTAACTTTTCTGACCGCATCAACCGTAGCTTGTTCCTGCAAATAAATATGCACAGATGTTAAAAACAATCAATCAATTATGACTAGAAGATCGTTAGCACCAGAAGAAGGGAAGAACAAGAGTTATTTCTTGGGCATGTAACCCAAAAATGCTTCTGACCTGGTGAAGTTTGGGGAATATCAAATTGTTTCAACATATCTTACTCATGTTATATCAGATGACATATAAAATAAAGTTTCTGGAGAGCATTTGATTAGTGCTTGTCAGGAATCAGCAGAAGCTACAAAAACACATACATGTTGGAAATGCTGCAGACTCAGAGCAAAACAAGAACATGCGTGCTTCAGGACACATACTCGGACCAAATAAAGTAATATCAGACCAAGGGTGTTTCATAAATGTCAAAGCAAGCACTGTCCTATTTATTAAGCAAAAGACTTGTTAGCTTGTTATTGTAATCAATGGATCATAAATAAAAGTAAGGAGTAAGCCACAAAGTCAGAGAGCATACATATCTATTTCCTTAAACTTGATTGTTTCGGCCAGTTCACAATGGTGCCTGAAAGCATTTGCTCGCTCTGCTGTTGTAGCCTGTCACAAAAATAAGACAAACTGCAATCACTTTCCATGCCAAAGTAATAATAACAGTAATACCTGAAGCACAATTGCAAATGAAATCATTAGGTAATTGTAGTTAATTTCTTTTTTCCTTTCCACCTAATATTCTTTTTTGTAAGGGAATTTGGTTATTAGTACTTAAGAACATCATGCATTGCAGCTTCTCTCATATGTTAAGCCATCCAAATACAGATAAAATTTTGCAAACCAAAAGGCATGAAGTCACCTTAATAGATTGCACCGCTCGAACATAATCTTTTAATGGTTCTTCAAAATTCATCAAGAGGTGTTGAGCCTGATACAAGTACAGAAAAGTTCATAATCATGGAGATTACCAATTTTGAAAATCGTCAAGACAAAAAGAAGAAACTAGCATAGTTAAATCATACTTCTCTGCAGCTTAATGGACAAAATCTCTGATTTTGCTCCAAGCTCGGAAAATGCCTTCCCAAGAGCATTTCCTTCGTAGTCACCCAGAAGCTTGACTGCCTTGCCAAATTCTGATAAGGATTGTCCCAACTCTGAAAAACACAAGCTCACCATCATATGGAATTAAACTTCAAATATATATATACATACATACATAGAGAGAGAGAGAGAGGGGCAAGAAGGAAGGATGAGGCGGAATAGATTTGAAATACTTGCAATTAAGAAATCATGTTTGGTAACATGAATTCTTCTGGATATACCTCTGTGTCTCTTTACAAGACGGTAAGCATGCTTCTGGGCTTCAGCTAGGTGATCTTCAAGCTGAAAAATGTAATTCTTCATTTTCTCATATTCCGGATTTGATTCGTCAACTGGTTTTTCCTTTCCAAGAACAACATCACTCACTTTGGACTGTACATCCTGTCAAATTATCAATTGATGATGCCAACAGAAGCAGAAAATAAAATCTATATCTTCAACAGATTAAATGAGCCAACAAAACCAATATAGCAAGCTACAAGGATTTTCTATTTTACAATCAAATGAATGGTCTCCAGATGGTTGTATATCGCTTGAGAAAAGCAGATTTTATCAGCATCTTTGAATGTATCGCTTTACGCTTATAGGGAAAAACAATTGAAGTATTATGAATAAAAAGATTCTCCTTGGGGTTTAATTAGTATATAAACCAAAACACCTAAGGAGTTGCAGTTCAAAGCAGCTAAGTACCTCCTTCAATCAGCAAGAACAAGTAGAAACTCCATCTATTGGTGGCAATTAGCGACCAAAAAATCACAAAAGCAGCTTTCCTACTATTGCTCAAACTATGATGTTGCTTACTTCTTATTGCTTAATGAGATACCTTGAAAATCTGCATCAAGTCAGCTGGCTTCTTCTTGAAAATACCAATTTCCATGGACCTTGCTCTTTCCATAGTCTGCAGATCAAGCAACAACATTATATGTTAGTTTTAAGTATGCAATTTTGAAGCAAAACATTCATTTCTCAAAAATGTGATGCATCATCAACAACAGGATCTTGCCAGCCAGTGCAAAAAAGTAATCCAACTGAAATTAGCAAAAGACGCTATTCCCTTCTTATTGTTTCAGACTTTTAAAGACTATAGCAACAAAGTATAAGAGATAACCGTAAATGGGATGGTTAATGAATTAAAAAATGGTCAACAGCAGGGATCTACTTAACCAGACCTGAAGTACTCTGGCATAATCAGATCAGATGAGATGTAAAATGAAAATTCCAACTGTGTCCTAGTTGCTATTCCTAACACAGGCATTGCTGTAGCAAGAATGTGGCATGAAACCATAAAGTCCTGTGATCCAAATCCCAACCCACCATAAAAAAATGCATATGTGCATTCTCCACATGATTATGAGTATGGTTCTGTTCTCCTCCAGGAAATAGCTACAAAAATTCCACATTCAAGTTTGATATATTGCTATTCAATTACCTGCTCATCAACCTGCAAAAAGGTTCTTAAGTCGTCACTCTGCCGAAGTTCATGATGTGAAGCAATCCGGTTGACAAAAACATCCAATGCTTGACGCCTCATCTCAATGAATTCAGCACTAAACCTGAATTCTAGACAAATAAAGTGTTAAATGCCTGGAAAACATATAATAATACACACAATATTATCTCCCCTGCACCGTTTCATGCTATGATGAGCTGGTGTGGTGTAATTGCACAAGTTGACACACATATAAATTAGCAAGCATAGTCATTAATAGCAATTTGTCTCCAAGTTCAATTTGTGAAGGTTATTGTTCATCTCAATATTTTATATATGTTATGATGGAGGTACCTAAATTAAAATGAGATACCAACTCTCCTGGTGCAAAGGATAAGTCATAAATACATACTGCATCAAGTGTCGCCAAATAAAATTTCAATATCATTTGTTTTACCAGGAAAGAGTAAAAAGAAAACAATATTTAAAGGTAATGTACATGAAAAACAAAGTTCATGAGAAGGTCTAATCACATCATTAATAACAATGGAGAAAGATGATATCTCAGTGGAAACAGCAAAGCTCTAAAGCTGATGATATAAAATGAAAGAAAAGTGGTCAGCTAATTACCTACAGTGCTCTTCTCGGGAAGAGGAGGTATGAAGACACCCTTGTACTTTTCGAAAAGGCGATCTCTTAACCAAACAAAATCACTATATCGTCGGATAACAATTTTCTCAGGGCTGTCATACTCAGGTAAATTTGTCTGCAAATCAAGCTCCAATTTAGTTATCTAGGACAAGGATCAAACTTGGAACTGGGTATATTGAAGAAGTTGGTATGATTCAGAAACTAGAAAACAAATAGAGATATGAATTTAGGAGCAAAGATGCATATAATTTCATCATAACAATTAGCAAATTAAATGGAAAGGTCCACAAGATGCATGAACATAAGTAATCAAGTCAAATCCCTATGTCATAGTGAGGAGCATATAGTTTTATGAACTCCATGGTTCATTCAAAATTTGCTTTGTAGATCATAGACAGTAACAATAATACTGCATGGTGTTAAGAAACTCTGATGGAATTTGAATGAACTTACGTTCACAGAGATCATCACCTAGAAAGGATCTCAAAACATAAACACTTAACAAGCTTTCAATGTATTCTCTGAAAGGTAAACTGGTTTAACTGTTACATCAACTGTCTAAGATCATATGAAATTAGAAAATCCAAACGAAGGCTATAGTAACCTCTTCAACCTAGCTTTGCATGATCACGGAAGCTGAAATTGTTATTGCTATCCAACGGTTAAGACAAAAGAAACCCCTACATCAGGCATTATTTCTTGAATACTTGTTTTGAAGCACCCATGGGTCATAATTACCCTAATACCTTTTTAATATAACCAAAAGCAAATCTCAATTAAATTGATATCTCAGCTAATTGAGTCACGCCCAATTAAAGTCACGCCCTAATCCATTACCGAGAGGAAATTATCGATTAGCCAGGTAACATGCACTTGCCTGCCCGTACACACACGGTTGCACATGCACAAAGCAACAAATGGTACCTTGGTGATAACTTTGTAGGAGATATAAGCCTGAACTCCATTGCCCATCTTAGCCGGATCCGATACCGATACCGTCAAATACGGAGCCTGCGACAACGGGGATCTAGGGCTTTGCGCCATCGGACTTGATCCACTTCTCTGCTGGGCGTTCACCTTAATTCCAATTATAACAAAATCAGTTAATTGAAATACAAAACCACAATCCCCACGATTGAAATTGGAGAATTGAGAGGATCAATGCACGTTTGAGAGTACCGTAGTGATCATGGTAGTTTTGCAGAGAAAGGCGAGACTCACTCTAAAATACGCCCGTGATATGCAGCTTACTGTTCCGGCGACGAGAAAGAGAGCTGGTTGCTGGGTCTGTCTGCTAACGTACGTCAGGGGTGCACGTTAAGGGGGGTAGACTTGATATTTGCCCGATGGGCCATGGGCCACGGATTGTATATTCTAGTGGTTTAATTATAACATAAAATTTATGTTTCGTATTAAATTATTTAAAAAAAATATTAAATTTATTAAATTATTAATTAAGTTTATTTTTATATAAACTATAAATATTAAATATAAATAAATAAAAGTATCATAATTTATTATTATTTAAAATAAAATATATAATTAATTTTAAGTATTGATATCGAATTAAATATATAAAAATTCTAAAAAAAAAAAAAGAAAAGCTCGAGCTTAACAAACGGAGATAACTAACTCGAGTCAAGTTCAAAATCGCGGTTGACACCCCTAGTGCTTCAACTGGGTCCTATTTTTTTTTTTTTTTTTTCTATACCTTAAAAAATGCTAAAATTATGTAAACATAAAACAATAATGTGTTTATTGATGTTGATTCAATATCATTTGGATGTCAGCATCATCAGTTTCTCTTATGTGTTTCTTAATAATAAGAGCAAACACATTACTAGAGAATGTGGTTAAATTGTAAAGGGGTGTAAAAACTTTGAAGAATCATACCAAAATAAAGTACCTAAATCTCTTGAGGTTTGGGTAAATACTTAATTTGTATCACTTTCTTTTTTGATCTGCTATTTTATATATTCTTCCATTATTTTAGCAGTCCCCCCCCCCCATCAAATCTCCATTTTTTCCCTCTTTCCAACTTCCATAGTTTTCTTGTTCACTTTTATCTAAATAACTACTCACAACTTATATCTTTCTAATACTTTTTGTTTATTTAATTAAATATAATTAAAAAAATATAATAATTATATTCATATTTTAAATTAATTGCACACAAAATTTGATGTGCCACCTACACTAGTACTTTTAATAAAAATATCTTTCCAATTTTAATATTTCATTAACTAGATTACATGCATATAAAATTTTATTTAAAAAAAGTTTTTATTAAAAAAAATACTAGATCTTCATATCCATAACATTATTTTTAAAAATTACATTTAAAAATATGTTTCAATATTAAAAAAATGATGTAACAGATCTTTTCAATCAAATTCCTCAAGAGTAGAGTATATTAAGATTTTGGGATAAATTCGAGTGCATAAAAATAGTAATACGCCAAATCCCCAATTTTGGAAAATCAAATATAAATTATTTATTTATTTTAGATAAAAACAGTAAATTTATTAATTAAATAAATCAAGTACAAACAATTATTAATTATGCCTCTTTAACTGTTCATCTGATATTATTAATGTTGTTTGTTATCCTCAAACTTCATTTTATTGGATGGTAAATAAATTATGCACTCGAATTTGATGCGACTTTATAAAATTCAATTATATATATAAAAATTCGAAATATAGCAAAATTATATAATCAGTCACTAATATAATGATCTTCATATGTATTCCATAGTTTTGAGGCAGTAATTACTTAAAAAAAGAAATTCAAATTAAAAATAATAATAATTTGTGAAAGAAACCAATGAGGATAAGGATGCCAGTGTTTTTATGCCTGGTGGACCCTTCACAAATAAAGCAAAGAAAAACAAAGCAGAAAGGAAAAGAAAAGATGATGACAACACTGTGGGCCCCACCTCCTGACTTTTTTTCTGACTTCCTCAATTTTCTCCCCCACATCACACACTCACTCACTCTCTCTCTCTCCACTTCCCTTCAACTCCCCTACTCGCCGCAACCCCCCCCCCCAATTTATCTTCTGCTTCGCGCTCACTGAACCACCATCAATCTTTCGTGATTTTCAGGTTCCTATGATTGTGGGTCCCATTGGGTTTACGGTTTCATATGTATGTTTTTACTGAACTGCAGACAATCATCTCTCTCTCTCTCTCATCTGTCTGTGCTGTCCCAGATTATCATTCGACACTCTTGCCTCTCTTGTGCGGAGAATGGACCAAAATGGTTTCGTCAGCTATCGCCACCGGCGTTCGCCTTCCTCCGACAGATTTATCGGCGTCTTCTCTCCTCCTTCCTCCACCACGACCATCTCTTCATCTCCGTCCGTAATCGCTGGGGACGAGCTCAACGAGGACGACGTCTTCTACACCAACGACTTCTCCGAGCCGCGGCGCGAGCCACCCTCAACCATCAACCACCGCTCCCGTCACTCCTTCCGCCAACCGGAGAAGTTCGGCATCCTTGCCGCCTTGCCGGAGGACAAGCGGAATCCCGACGTCATCATCCAGAAACCTGCTCTCCATTCCTCACCAACAACATCCTTCTCTCGCGATATTCCCTCGATTCCCAAGCCTCATCCCCAGGTGGAGATTACGTACTCGCAGTCTATGCCGATCCGGCGGTTCCAGCAATCGGCGCCGGTGAACGTCCCGATGATGCCGAGGAACGTGGAGATCGCAGACTTGGACGTAGGCGACGACATGGACGAGGAGGAAGTGCTGCCACCACATGAGATCGTGGCCCGTGGATCCTTGAGAAATGAGAAGACTTCATTTTCTGTGCTGGAAGGTGTGGGGAGAACACTCAAGGGAAGAGATCTACGACAGGTGCGCAATGCTGTGTGGCGCCAGACAGGTTTCCTCAACTAGTATTATTAGCAAAAATTGACGTCTAATTTGTTATCCACTTTTTCTATTTTTCGATTTGCAATGTCCCCCGCTTGTTGAAATTGATAATTGTTGCTGCCCTCTCAGTCTTGAAATCAACATCCATTCCCAGTAACTTAGAAAAACAAAAACAGACTATGAAGTAGGGGGTAAGGTAAGAAATTCAATTGTAGTCAACATAGGCTTTACCTTTTGTTCTAGAGGGAAAAGATGACCATGGAAGAAGTCTCCGCCCCCCTTCCATGTGTTTGAGATTTAATGCAATTTTAGCTATTAAACTTTGGGATTCTTCTAATTGGTTATGTTACCAAGTATCATTCGTTTACAGTACTGTATTACGCGAGATGTTTTTTGCTACTATTTGAACATGAGAATTGAAAATCTCTATTCTACTATAGAGGTGATGGTTGAAATTCGTTTGAGGTAGAAAGAATCACATTTATACAAGAAATGATTTGTGTTGAAATATCAAATAAATTTGACTTCCTTTGCCCACAAATCATTCACTAAGACCTTGGGCAATACGTTTCATACATTATGAAACATCAAGTCTAAATAAAAGTTTAAAAATTACAACATTATGCAACTCTTCCATTATTCTTTTTAAGAATAGTAATGTCAAAATGAGAGACTGTTTCTTGTAAAAATAAAAAAGAAACAAGAATTCCTAAATTTGGAAGATTTAGAATAGTTTCAAGGAAAACTGTGGCTGTGGTCAAATGTGCTTCTGAATTCTGATACCAAAGAGCTTCCTCCATGTTTCTTCAACAGTTAATCTTTACCAACACATTACCTTCGTAAGATCACAATTCGCATGATGTTTAATTTTCATAACATCATGACTGCAACTTGTTTTAAGAATTACTCCGTGAATACATTGAAGAATAACAAAGATTGGAATAGAGAATGAGAGCCGAGTGACAAGTCAGAATATCAATAAGCAGTAATTGTATAGCTCACAAGGGAATAATACCCCTCGCACCATATTATGATTTCATCATTCCTGCAATTGGATTTTGTGGACTAGAAAAGGAAATGATCACTGTGCTAGGAAACATAAGGACTCATAATAATCGTAGTCCGTAGCCCCCAAAAAATCCAAATCAAAATAAGAAGTAAAGAAAAAAGTTGAGAAATGGCAAGTCAGAATATCAATAAGCATCTTTAATTAGCCTCACAGAGGTTATTCACCTCTCGTTAATCTAATTTTTTCATCATTCTTGCCATTTGGGAGACAAATAATTTTTCCAAAAAGTAGATTTAAAAAACTAAAGGAATTGTCCCCCATCTTCAAGCAGCGAGACATTCGGAATCCACTTTCTGGATCAATAAAGTACCGAATTCCGAATCAACTAACAGTAGAAAAATCTACTCCAGCAACCGGAATTGCAGGAAAAATTAGAGATCCAAAACATAAGAACGAATTGCCCCTTGTAGACGAAGACGAGGTAAGATGGAATTCTCAGAAGGAAACCCTAAAAGAACACCATACAACACACACAATCACAATATACAAAACATACGTACATAATGAGCGTGCGCGTACACATTTATAGCGCGGACTCAAAACGCCATTGACGACGGCGAAGGCGATCTTAAGGGCTGCGCCCGACAGATTAAAAAAAAAAAACCAAAACTCAAACAAAAAATACCAACAATCGAAATCCAGTGTTTGAGAAGATAATGATGTAGAAATGAACTGCTGAGCTGCAGGAGAAAAACCCTAGTAAATGAAGTAGCAGAGAGGAAGACAGGGTGAGATGGGAAGAGGAGGGACTTTTATACATGGAATGTTGTAGGTCACTCACTTGGGCCAGAAGGTTGGCCCAGTATTTTATTTGGGCTGTTCGTTAATAATGGGTTAGGCCCGGCCCAATTTCGCACTAGCCCAATCATGTTTTTATTGAAGGATCCACGTAGAAGACCTAAAATTGGCTGAGTGGTTGGACACTCTGAGTGGATCCTTTTGGGCTAGGATTGCTCAATTTTAGTATCAACAAATTCGATGAATTTTGACTATTGGAGGAATTTATTTATTAAACGAAAGCAACCTCTATGAATACTAAAAGTAATTTCTCAATCCACAAAGAGTTTACATGCAATTACACCAAATTTTAGGAGAGGATATTGTAATTATTCTTTTATAATAAATTAATAAGTAATTTATACTCAATCTCTTTCCAATACTTACTTATTGAGTACTTTAATTTTTAAAATTTATTCATTTATATTTCTTATTTTAATTAAAATATGATGGTATTATATTTTTTCTAACACAGAGTGATATCTAATAATTATTTATTTGTTTATAATAAAATATACTAATTAAGACTATTTAAGTAAGCGCAACATATACAAAAATCTGTATAGTCTCATTAAAATCTTAATATTTCATGTCACGATAAAAGTTGTATAATTTAATTAATTAATTTCAGAAATATAAAATCCTACAGTATTCATGACGGAGATACCCATCTGATCCTTTAATACAGAAAGATTAATGTTTAAATTACCCACTAATTATTTATTTTATATTTTCAAATTTAAATTTCTTATAACTCTTCTATTAATTTTTTTATAATCGAAATTCTTTTGTGCCTTGCCATGAATTATTATTAATTAGTTTTTATATTAATATTTGGCATAATTTTTTATGATCACATCACATCTCGTGGCAACAATGTAAGAATTATTTATTTTTAATAGAAGCAATAATAACATTATTACATCGATATTTTAATAAATTGAATAATTGAGCAATATATCAATTCAACCAATACATTTATATAATTAAATATTATGAAATAACAAATTAGGATAGACTCACATAAAAGTGAGACAATCACCCAAACATTCGATAGGACTCGAACACATGATCTCGAACTAAATCATGGGACCTCAACTTTAATCACTATACTAAAAAATCATTGGTTACAATGTAAAACTATATCGCAAACACATTTTTACTACCATTAAGAGAAATTTATCACATCGTCTATAGTCGTAATATTTTATTTATTACATAAATACAATTTACACATTAAATCAACTCCAGTTTTCAATTACATACTAAAAAAAAAAGTAAATTACAATGGATTTTCTGAAGTTTATCTTAATTATAAATACCTCTCATTTAAAAATTATAAATACCTCCCTCAAATTATAAATATCCCAACAAATACTCCTATAATGATTTCATAAGGGTATTTGTTAGTGTATTTGTAATTTTAATGGGTATTTAATTTTTCAAATAATAAAAAAATATTTTATCACAAACTTTAAGAAAGCCTGTTGTAATTTACCAACAAAAAAATCTCATTTCAATCAACTCCTCTTTTCTCATTGATATGAGATGGTGTGAAATCACAAGCAATCATAGGTATTATTTGAACTATGCGAGAGTACCGTAATTAAGTCAAATATTAGGGATGTAAATGTAATTTTTCTTTAAGTTAATTATACTTAAACTCTCTCTAAAAATGCAAAACTACACTTGCTCTAAAAAAAATTTAAAATCACATTTACACCCTTCTGAAAATTCTCCGTTTATATTTGACTCCCTTTCATTAGTATTTGGACAAAAAATTATGATCAAAAAATATATATATATATATATATATAAATTTTTAATTTCCAGTAAATATCTCATATATATTTTCATGTTTTATAAGGGGATAAATATAATACATATGGAGTGAGGTTAATATGATTATATTTTTCCTCTTATAAATACAAATTACTACATGAGAATGTTAAATGAAGGAAAAAAATTGAAACCTTGTGTAATCTTTTTGTTAACTTCAGTATTTTTCTTTTCAAACGTAACGAAATAGAGTTAGGTGTAAACAATGAATTTTTGAAAGGGATGTAAATATAGTTTTAGAACTTTGTTGAGAAAAAATATAATTTCATATTTTAATAAGGATTTAAGTGTAATTTTTTTTCTTTTTTACTTATTAAGGATAAGGAGATAAAAATGCAATTTACACAAATGTATACAAACATGGTGACGGCCCTATTCCTTTTCAGATTTATGTCTTTTTGTGTCGAGAGTCCATCAATCGACTTCTTGACCTCGTTAATCCGTACTTGACTTCAATCAATTCCACCTCTTTCCACCACATTTCTTCTTCCCAATCAAACCACCATAAGCAAAAATTAGAAGTTAAAAGCCCACCACGTTTATGCCTAGTTTAATTGGTAAAGTTGAAATTTTATGATCGTAAGATTGTTGATCCGGATTTTATTAATGTGTGAGTGTTATTCTACTCTAATAGTAGATACAATTCTACTTTAATAGTTAGTGTTGATTATATATAGTTATTCAATATTGATGAATAATATACAATTGTTATAGCTATCAGTTATTATAATTGACATATTAAAAAAGAATAATAATTCATCATTTTCACTTCCTAAAACTTTAAAAATCAAACCCCCTCATTACAAATATCATAACAATATAATATTTCGTTATGATTAATCATTATGATTAAAACTAAAAATCATGACAAAGATTAATGAATCACGAATGCGCAACAACTATTAACCATTGATTTTGCAAGTGCGACCAGAATGTTAATTACAACTAAAACTATGACAAATATTATAGTCACATATAAGACATTGACAAATGTTAATTAATCCTAGTCGAAACTTAAATTTGCTCATCGATTTTATTTTATCTTTAATAATAATAATAATAATAATAATAATAATAATAGGGAAACTGCCAATCTGACCTCTTACTTGACTTGCTCCTAATTTCTTTTGAAAAATTGAAGTTTGACGTCAATGTTTTTGGTCATGTCCAATCAAATTTACTCAATTTTATTTATTCATAAAAAATTCACTAGCAGTAGATGTATTTAATCATCTAGAAAGTGGCGACATTATACTCAATTTTATTTTTAAATTACAGCACTACTTTATTTTAAAAGAGAAATGAATAAATAACTTCTATGAAAATAGATTTATTTATGCTCGTGAAATTCAAACTCACAAATTTTTAATTATAAGATTTCAATTTATTACGTGAATAAATCAACCATTCTCGATGGGAAGGTGAATCATGTATATGCCCCAAAAAATTAAAATAAAAAAATTACGAGTATCTAATATACAATTAATGATAATTATATATATAAATACGAGGATATGAATATTGCTGGTTGATTTCTCCTAATTATTATGAAAATTTGAAATTTACAAATATCTTGTAGTGTCAAATCAATTTCACTCAAATTTTATTTACATATAAAATTCATGAGAAATACACGTCAATCAATATATTTACATATATACAAATTTTTGCAAAACTATGTAAATATATATTTTTTTTCTTTTTTGGGTAGAAAGTGACAATATTATGGGGTTAAATGCAATTTACCCTCTATGTTAATGAAAAAGTACAAAAAAACTCATGTGAAAAAACAAAGTGTAATTTACCCCCTATAATTAAAAAATGATGCAATTTTACTGAGGGAGGTAAATTGTATTATTTTTTAAATTACAAGGGTAAATTGCACTTTTTTTTTTAAACAGGACTTTTTTGCACTTTTTCATTAACACAGGAGTAAATTGTATTTAACTACAAAATGTCCAATTCAACCGTGATATTATATATACATCAAATATATATTATACTATTTATAATCAGTCCGAATCTTCGGTTGCAGTCTTGCATCATATAAATTGTATTATATATATCGAGTTTATATCAGAAAAAAAAATTATAGAGTTAATTTAACGAGAGTTTTAAAATATATAATTTTTTTCTGATAAAAACTCACATATACAATACAATTAATTATATATATATATATATATATATATAAATAAATAAAATAAATAGTAAAAATTATGACAGGCTCCCTCGAAGTTTGCCACAATAACATGTAATACTTCCTGATCATTATTTGAGAAATTATAAATATCTCCTAAAAGTAATGGGCGTCTGACAAATACTCACCTACGATGGACTCACGAGGGTACTTGTTAGACGAGCGTTAATTTAAAAAAAAAATTATGAATTTTCAAATAGCAAGAGAATAATATAAATTACGACAAATATAATGAGAGCCCATTAAACTTACCCTAAAATAAAGTATTAATAGAGCCAATAATGTGGTGATTCCATTAATGTTGGATTCTGAATGAAATGTTTCCTGAACTTACAAGAATAAGGCTAAAATTATGGAAGCAAGCGAGTAAGAAGAGAGGAAGCTTCACATAGTAAGCAGGCAGCAACTTCCTTTATCAATTCATGGTGGAGGGTACTTACAGTGATTGCTACTGTTTATAGTAGGACACAATAATTAGATCAAATCCAAAAAACTTTGAATAAATTACATATAGACCCCTTTAGTTTGATCATATTGCAATGTCCCCCTCTTAGTTATAAAATATTATATTCTTCCTTCATATATTTTTGGCTCGAAAAATGTATTTATTTCATGTAGCATATGTTTTGCAGTTATAATTACTTCTTAATTGACTTCAAAACTAATATAATCTAGATATTAATTAGTAGATAAATATTATTTATATACTTATTAATTAATTATATAATATTATTTTTTTAGAATAAAAAATTAATAATTGTACCTGGTGGATATATATTTAATTGTGCCACACACACTATTACACATGAAGAGAGTGACAAAGAACAAAGTGCGTGCGCATAAACTTGGTATATCATAGTTACGCAATTTTCTCAGAAAATAATGAAATTGCACTATGAAAATATCGTATTGACTTGTTTCTCTATGCTTTCTTTTTAGTTTTCAGTTTCTGAAATAGTAATAAAAATAAAATTATATTTTTTATACGTATTTTTATTAAAATATATTAAATTGACAATACAATTTAATATAAAATACAATCTTATTAATTAATTCAAACATAATCCTCATTTTCACACAAAAACTTATATAAAATTTTATATACGGATTACCTTGTTAGTCAAAACTTTTAGTAAATTTCGTATCACAAATGAGCGAATTTAAACCCTTATGTGATTTTTCTAAAACAACCCTCTAGTAGAAAACGAAAAAGACGAACCACATCCTAAAACGGTAATTTTGCACTATATATATGGTAAATTATAAACACATTCTTTAAAATTTGACATAATTATAAATATTTTTTTATTTTTTAAAATTTATAAATATCCCCCTAATTTTAATGTCTATATAACTATGAGTCCATTTCTTTAGGTTTTCATTCAAGTTTTGTAGTGAACTGCCCAAAATATAATTTTCTATTATGCACTATAATTTTGTATACTTTTCATAATTTTACGAAAAGTATTTATGGACTAATATTCTTAGTGGATTATTTACTTTACCAACGCTTAGATTTTTTATATTTTCAAACGGTTTCCTTTTCCTAAAAATAAAAAATTTAGCAAGTGTAAATACTAATTTTTTACCTCACAGTTTAAGAACCATATAATTATTTTTCATTTGAAGAGGGTATTTATAATATTTCAAACAACGAGAAGATATTCGTAATTATACAAATCTCAAGGAGGTAGCTGTAATTTACCGTATATATATATATATCTCACGTTATGACATTATAGGCACAAAAGGTTACCAAGTAATTATTACTATTTTTACATAATAGAAAATAAATCAACCATGTTGAACTAATTCACCAGATAAGTTCATTTATTATCAACACTATTGTACGTACCCTTATTTGTAACGAATTTCGACATTCGCATGTCCTCGATCGATTTGTTTGCTCTTGACAAAAATGAGAACAAACAAATAGAAAGAAAAGGACTGCAGTGAATTTGATGTCCCAAAATTTGGTCTGCAACAAAAAGGATATAAGAGTAATTTGTATATATATATGTAATTTTCATATATATATTCTTCTTGGTCCTGAAAACATGCATGACTATGACGATTCATACTATTATATATATTTCAGTATAATTTGTTGTCATGACACACAGTATTCGGCAAATACATATAAAGGAATTGTAGTGCGGGATGAAGAGAAAAAAGAAATCATTGTGGAGTGCTGGATGAGAAAGAAAGGAGCCCTAAAAGGAAAAAAAATGCCAAGTGAAGTGAGAAATAAAAAATAAATTGTAATTATGAGTTTACTAAAAATATGGAAGTTTGTGAGGAAAAAAAAAAACTGAGAGAGAAACGTTGAGTAGTAGGTGGAGAGAAAAAAAATTGTAATTGTGAAGAGATTATGAAAAATTGGAATTACTATTATGACCATTTGTTTTTTTTTTTAATATATATATATATATGTATAGATATATGAAGGGAAGAAATGAAATAAAAAATAAATTTGAGTATTCAAAAGTTGGTATGACAAAAGGTTTTCTTTTATTATAGTAAAATTATTTTCAAAATTAAGCTTAATTCGAAAGATGAGAGGAAAGGATTCCTAGAGTGGTAGGCAAATTTTTTTTTTTTTTAGAGTGGTAGGCAAATTGTTAGTCCAAAGGTCATTCAACTTTAACTTTTAACCTATTTTTTGTGGCAACGATTCGTAAATTAATCACTTTCATCATTACGATTCTCAGTTTTGTCCGATTTCAATAGGGACGCAATAACAGAATTGTTCTTTGAACACACATAGAGTTCAATAAAATCACATCACTAGTGTATTATTTAAAAACAAGAACTGAGAAAATACGCACATAACACACATCTATTATTTTCTTGATAAGTGCTTGGAAATTTCCATCGCACACAGTCACACACGTCACACTCATTCCCCTCCAATCTCTTTCCCACAAATACACGTAAAAATATGGGCTGCAAGAACATGTGCTATAACCTTATACCACCAAAGATATTCACTTGTGTTAAGGTTCATCACAGTTCTTGTCTAGTTATAACATGGATGCTCCGTTACCAGGTTTCAGGTTCTACCCTACTGAGCAAGAATTGCTGTCTTTCTATCTGCATCATAAGATCAAAGGCACAAGGACGGACATCGATAGGGTTATACCCGTCGTCCACATTTACGATTACAATCCATGGGATCTTCCACGTACGTAATGAGTTCAATATCAACCCTTTTTTCTTGATTTTGCAAGATCTGTGTATACAACAATCAGATTGGATTTTCTATTGCAAATTCCTATTGTACATCGTAATATCGCACTTTATAACGGTCACGTGTATAAAATTTACGTTAGAATTTGGGTCTTTGATTATCTCCTTTGATTATGGTCTCTATGTTGCACCCTACACATGTAATAACACATGATCACATGTCAAGAATGTGTGTATGCTGCTACCATGTTTTTACAATATTACTAGACGGAAAAACCTGCAGAATTTGCAGGAGAGCTTTGTCCGGAGGACAGCGAGCAGTGGTTCTTCTTCATTCCGAGGCAAGAAAGGGAAGCCCGGGGAGGCAGGCCAAACCGGCTGACGCCGGAAGGGTACTGGAAAGCAACTGGCTCTCCTGGTGAAGTCTACACGTCGCAAAACCACAGAATTGGGCAGAAGAAAACCATGGTTTTCTACGAGGGACGAGCTAATCACCGGGGGAGAAAGACCGAGTGGAAAATGAACGAGTACAAGATCTTTGTTACGGATCATGAAGCTTCCTCCTCGTCTGGTGAAAAATTGCAGGTCTGAATCTGATCACAATTTGTTCTTACATGAGTATAGTATGGAATGTAGCTTATGAATTGCATGTAATTTCTTGGGGTTGATTAGTTTCAGTTTATTAATAGGAACTAATTTGGCTATGTTTATAGATTTATCAAACGATCTTATAAAATGTTTGAAAGCTTATAAGCTTTTGAAAATCGTCAGGCAAAATTTCTTTGAAAAGCTTATGAGATTCTCAGCTAAAAATTTTTGGATCTTATAAGTTTTTTTTTAAAAAAGTTAATTTTTTAAAACATCTTATAATATCTTTAATCTTAATATTTAATAAATAAAAACACACTCATAATTTTGTTAGTATTTTCACTTTTACCCTACATATAACTATGTTTTTTTTTCTTCAAGCAAAACTATATATAATTTTAAATTCTAATAGTTTGATGGCTTTTTTCATAATTATATTAGGAAAAGTTTATTATGCTAAAGCACTCTGATATCTTATAAGCTCTTGCATTTTTATCCAAACACTTTAAACCTGAATTTTAAAAAGATTTAAACATTTTTAAGCTATTAAAATGTCTTATAAGATGTTTCAAATAAGTTTAGTTAAACACCCTCTAAAGTTGTGAATGGAGCAATATTTTGCTTAATTTATTCGATTTGGATGTGCTGGAGTTGAAAAATAAATCAAATTATTTGTCATAAGATTCAATATTTTAAGGGTTTATTTGAGTTCAAATTATTAAAAATCATACTTTTGATACTGAAAAATAAATCAAACTGCTCAATACTCTTCACATATGTGGTTAGACTAGTTTATTTGAGTCTGGGCTAAAAATAAACTTAGTTACTTGATACCATCACAAGTTTAAGGGTTTAGAGATTATAATTGCTCAGTTTGTTAAATGTAATATATTAATTTGGAGGTGAAAAAAAAATCAAGTTACACGATACTCATCACAAGTTACACGGTATGCATTTCATGCAACCTTTTAAAATTAGGGCTACTATTAATATTGATTCATTTTTTTTCAAAATTTTTGTCCTTTAACTTTCTAGAATAGTATTTGATATGTATCTTTTTAATTAATTTTTGCAATTTCAGTCCTTTTTTTCTTCTCAGGAGTCCACCTTTTTCGCCGGTGGAGTTGAACTTCAGGAAAAAAAAAAAAAGATTGAAATTGCGAAAAATAAAAAGATATAGGACCAAAATGCTAACTTAGAAAATTTAAAGAACAAAAATGCTAAATAACCTAAATTATGAAACACAAAATATTGGAGTTAAAAAAGATAAATCAATATTCGATACACATCATAAGATTGAAAATTAATAGTTTAATTGAGCTTAGTTTGTCAAATATAATTACAGACTATGATTGAACTTGTATTCGATTTTATGAGATTTGATGTCTGGATTGTGTTCGACTTGATTATTAGAAAAAGACAAATTAAGAACGTGAAAGAATATCAAGTTGTTCTTAGTCTTTGGGTCAATTAAACCTTTTTTCGAGGTACGTATCAATCAGACAAGACTCAGACGTCAGTACTCACGTAAGTTGCGTGTCCAACTTGGCTTGATTTACCTATTCTATATGCATCATGCATGTCAAAAATGTCCTAAAACCCTCAACCCTAAATAATGATTGCATAAATGAAATTTAATAAGCCAAGATTTATATGCAAATTAATTAAGCCTATATATCTATACTATATATATTAAATGAGAGCATCTTTTTATGTGCTATTTAACTTTGGTGTGTCACTTATTTTTAAAATTTTAAATCAATTAATCTCCATTTATCATGATTTTCATAACTACTTTTATGGTTATTTTATTTCATGCGATTTTTTTTAATTTTTCTACATTATTTATTATATTTATTTGTCAATTTTTTTTTATAAATCAAAATATTTATATTAATTTATTACCTTAATCTATATTTTACGTACATTTTTAAACTACAAAACTAATAATACAATTTTATATAAATATTTTACTTTGATTCATTTTTAAAAATTATGAACGTACATAGGACACACCACACTTACCGGTATATATTGTGTTTTCATGCAGGTGAACGAAGAATACCGTTTGTGCCGAATTTACAAGAGATCAAGGTCCTTGAGGGCATTTGACCGGCGGCCGCTGCGCGAGGAGGCTGCGACAGGCCACCAAGAGGCGCCGGTGCGCCGACAGCAGCCCGTGTCCGAGTTGGTGGCAGGTGATCATCAGGCGGCGGTGGACCACCAGCAGCAGCATCACTCTGCTCAGGCAGTGGCTATCAATGACTCATCCTCAGGGGACCATAACACCAATCACGAAAACAATTGGGATATGGCAACTGATAACGAACCCTTGTGGGCTTGGGAAGAACTCAACTGGTTTTATCTACCATGATTTAGCATAATCCTATGTTTCTGTATATATATGTGTGTATTAATGATTGGAATTAATTAATTAGGAGTAATTATTAATTAATAATTAATGACTGCTCCTAATTACTTGCTGATCATTGGCTAGTCGTTTTGAGTAGAATTCGACTGGTTTAATTTGTACCCATTATTATATATTGATCAAGTTTTAATTTCAAGATATAATTGTTAGATTTTTTATTTTTCAACTTTTGTGGGATTTAGAATTTCAGGAACTACATTACACCATGTCTGGGTGTTTGGCAGAAAATTTTAATTCGAAACGAGTTCAGTCGAATCTGAACAAATAGTATGGTAAGTATAATATACTTGTCATGCAATTAATATACAATTTAAGAAAATCGATCAAATTTATTATGTGAGTGGAATTTAATCACATCAAAATCTTCACACTGCAAGTGGTATAGAACTTGTTATGTAATTGTGATTTCTTTTAAGTTGTATATTAGTCATTTATACATTCTTATAAGGAAATTTGGGTTTGGTTGTTTAAAATTCATTAATACGAACATTGCAAATGTTTAAGATTATTATAATTTACGATTTTTGAAGATTATTAGACTTTTAAATTGAAACTTGAGCTCTATGATTAAGTGGTGTTTGGATTAATTTATATTTCTTTTAATCTCTTAAATAAATTTAAGAATTTATAAGATATTATGGGAAAATTGACATTTTTTTCCATAAATAAAATATTAAATGTTTATAAACTCGAAAAGAAGAAGTTTCTAATTTTTTTTAATTATATAAAATTTTAATAAATTAATTCAAATACGAGGATATAACTATTTTATCTAATATTTCAAAAAAAAAAATGATATTATAAGATCCAAAATGAATAACATTGATTTTAAATAGAATTTTAATGTCAAATGCATCAAAGAGACCAAGTTAATGTGCTATCCCACCGTTGATTCCGGATCTTGAAATGGAGCCACTGAACCTAGCCGGATCCGGATTCGGTCCGCACCCGGTACCCTAAACAGTCCAATCATGGGTCAAACGTCAAACTTCAATCCCCAGAGACCGAAGAGCTGCATTTCAATTTCTCGGTGTAAACCGGCAAAACCTAAACCCTAGTCCAGTAACGTAGAAATGGTACCTCTTTTCTTAAGTTTAATCAGCGGTATTCATGGGTGAGCTCAATGCAAACGGTCAGGAGAGCAATCGTGATCGGCAACGGCTTCGCCGGTGCAGAAAATCAGTGTATTGGCTTGGTTCGGGCTCTGGGGCTCTCCGACAAATGCACTTTATATGTAAGCAAATTTCTTTCGGATTTAATTAAGTCTGAATATAAAATGACGGAAGATAATTATTTAAGCTTTCTCGAGTTGATTGAATGCTGGTCAGTGGTCAGTCATCACGAATATATTTCCAGGCGGTGAAAGCAGAGTGAATAGACACTTTATTACTGTTTTTGCTTATAGTTCCTTTGTGATATGTGCTAATTTTCGTTATGTTTGTAGCGTGTTAGTCGGCCGAGAGGGGGAATCAATGGAAGACTTCATTGGTTGCCGGTTTCTGTTCATAAACAATTAGATCATGCTGTTAAGTGGATTCGCGGAAGGCGATGCCTAGGGAAGAAGTTGGTGCCTCTTCCAGCTGAAGGAAAAGGTGTTATACGCTTACTGCGGATGATGTGTTATCTTCAGTTTGCATATATGTCCTGAAAAATGGATCACTGAATTTTTTCCAGATGAATATTTATCTTTTCCTCATCTTAGATATTTTGGAGGCAGATGCATGGCATATTGCGAAAGTTGCACGGGACACATTTGAAAGGTACCTGTTGCTTTTTCACTTTTCTTGGCTGAGCATTCCTTTAAAGAACATTTTCGTTCTTTTAAACTGATACTGAGGAAAATCTGTTAAATTGACTTTGATTATGCAAAAGCCTTGCAGGTGTGATACGGGCAACTTTGCAGTGCATTTAGGATTGCCAGTTTTTTAATTCTTCTGTGAACATGTTACTTCAAACGTGCCACATCCCAAGCATTCTCTTCTTGGCAGAACCTTTTCTATTGAGATATTTGACTTAGTACATACCTTAGTATCATTGTGTTTGAAAAATGACATCATATGACTATCATGTGTAGTATGGTCAGATGGTCTTCATGTTAGATTTGGATGCTAGAAGTAGAAAATATCTAGGTGAGCAGCACATGCAAAATTTCTTTGGATCCAACATGACCATTTCTTTTTTACTCTTGGACATTATGAACTGAAATTGATTTAAATTGGTTATTCCAGGGAGGTACAGTTCGATGTGATTATAGGCTTATGATTACTGAGAATATGGGGACACATATGTGGTGGATCTAGATGCCTTTCTATCCTTTCTGAGCTTTACTTTTAAAATTGTTTTAGGGATGGCCCGATCTTGGTGGTTGCCTCAGGTCGTGATACGATTGCTGTTGCAAGTTCCATTAAGCAGTTAGTTCCAGAAAATGTTTTTCTTGTTCAGGTAGATGAGGTGCTAAGTATTAAATCCATTTAAATAAATCTAAGTGGCCATTTGCTTTAATTTGCTTGATATATATTTATGTACAGGATGAGAAAAAGATAGTGGTTGGATGTATGGAATACTACATTATTTGCATAGAATATTCAAACATATGTTCGATGCTATTATGACTTCCTTTTATTTTGGATTTTTCGGTATGAAATTACTCCTTTTCCTTTCAACAATGTGTAAATCTTTTAGATTCTGCTGATGGTTTGAGTTATCCGTTCATATAACCATTTAGCTAACTCTCTAGCAGAATGATGGTTCTTCTAGTTTTGAAGTTTAATGCAAAATAAGCATGGTTCCTAACCTACGACGATAAACTGTAACGTTTTCATGCAATCTGCAGTTTGAGCAACTTGTGGGTTTGAATTATTACATAGATTTGATACACAAATCATATAAATAGGCATGCCGGTTTGCCCTTCAGGCTTTGATACCTTATACTATTTTCTTTCAGATACAACATCCGCGCTCGCGTCTACACAGATTTGATCTGGTGATAGCACCTTGCCATGATTATTACCCCTTAACGCCTGAGGCACAAAATCAAATCCCTTTGTTCCTGAGAAAGTGGGTAACACCTCGAAAGCCTCCTGATAAACATGTGGTATGTTCTTCCTTAGTTGATAGCTGCAGAAACTATTTGTTTGTAATAATTCCAGTTGTCTGCCATTTTGAATTTTATGTAGATTATTGGCTTTGCTGAGCTAGATGTTGCTTTTAGGTCCTTACAGTGGGTGCCCTTCACCAGGCTGATTCTGTCGCTTTAAGAAATTCCGCTTCTGCTTGGCATGATCAGATGGCAATGTTGCCTAAACCTTTGCTTGTCGTTTCCGTTGGTGGGCCTACAAGTAGGTTATGGACTGGACTAATCCTTATATCTTTTTATGCTAAAAACTATTGTTGGCAGCTGATCTAATATAGTTTCACTTGATTCTATCTGGTTATTGATAGTAAACCCGCGCTTCATCGCTCTGCTTTTTATTTCAATTTTTGGATGTTATGAATGATCTTCTGGGCTGCATCTTGTAACTTTCTTTTATTCTGTCTAATTAATAATTCACAATGTTTCTTTTTCAAATTGTTAAGGTCATCATTGCTCCGCATGTAGCCTCTTATTAGGTTTATGAATATGAGCTGCCTTTTGAGGGTTCTTTCTTTTCCTTTTCACCACTTCCTCTCTGTTTAGGGCATTGCAGATATGGTGCAGATCTAGCATCACAGCTGATAGCCTCATTGAGGAGTGTTCTCCCAACTTGTGGCAGCCTCAGAATATCATTTTCTCGTCGAACCCCCAAGATTGTCTGTACACATTTCAGAGTTTTATATAATTATCCATCTAAGGCTTAATGCTCATTCATGCTGGGTGAACAGGTGTCTGAAGTCCTTGTGACTGAACTCTCAAACCATCCCAAAGTTCACATTTGGAATGGTGAAGGTACTTAGTTGGTTCAGTTTGCCTCTCTTGTATCATCACTTACAAAAAGGTTCTGTTAGATTGCAATTGATGTTATCATCTCTCATGTATACATCCCAAAGTTGGCTAAAGGAGACGAGGATACACAGTAATTTATTCCCTTTTCCCTCTCATTTTGGCTCTTGTAATTTTTTGTCTAGTTTGTTCTTTGTTTCGCTTCTTTTCCTTTCTGATTTTATTGTTCTAAATATATTTCACTGGACAAGCGTGGACTTATTTTTGAAAGAGCTAATGCTTCAAAGGTGACTGGAAAGTTTTCCTTGAAGATTATCCTGGATGTAATTAATATTAATGACATTTAGCAAAAAACCAAGTTAAATTAAAAGATATGCTTATCATTACAACTCATTGTAACATTGTTGCTTTCCGTTTTTCCATTGGACAAGTCAACTGACACACACCTTTATCACACCGTTCAGGTCCAAATCCACACATGGGACATCTAGCTTTTGCAGATGCTTTTGTTATCACAGCTGATTCAGTAAGTATGTTGAGTGAGGCTTGCAGCACAGGGTATGTGACAGCATAGCCATTAATAACAAACTGCGACTTTCTTTTCTCTAAAAATTTGGTTTTCTTTGTGTCTGAATTGTTGAAGTACAGGAAGCCTGTGTATGTGATTGGTGCTGAGCGGTGCACATGGAAGTTTGCATATTTTCTCAAATCCCTCCAGAGTAGAGGTGCAGTTCGACCATTCACTAGTGAAGTAAATGTGAGCCATTGCCACCTCACTGTACTTTTGTCAGTTGTTATCGATGTAAAATTTTTTGGGTAAATTTACATTGACACCCATTAAGGTGTGATCAAATTACCCAAACACTCGTGCTCTTTGCAAAATTACAAGTTTAACCTAAAATTAGATCTAATTACACAAACACGCTACCTTGAGGGGAAGTCTATTTAAATTACAATTTCAACCTCACAGGGTGGACTGGTAATTTTGCAAAGAGCATGAGGTATTTATATAATCAGATCTAACCTCCGCACGTGTGTTTGTGTAATTTACCCAAATTTAAGAAGAGAAGGTTTTTCTTCTCAGGACTAGCGGCTTGCTTGATCAAGATGTCTGATGTATAAAAAGTGTTGTGACAATAAATATATCTTCATCTTTAGTTGCATATTATGTCAAGGATAAACGGCGCTCATCTTGTATCTTGATTCCCCAGATTTCTGAAAGTTGGCACTATTCCCCACTATGTGATACTAGGAAGGCTGCTGACGAAGTGATTAAGGCACTTGCTGAACGCGGGTGGAGATTGTAGCCACAATGAGCTCCCTAGATAATGGCATGGTCATTGTACCGGCATAATACCGAGTTGATGAAAGGCGAGTATCTAATCAAGAAACTCCGAGGTGTACAGTGGTATTAAGGGCTAATAATCACGACTAGGTGTCATTACCAGATCAAATGAGATAAAGCTGATAAGTTACCTTTCACTGCACATGGATTTCTTTTTGATTGACTCTGCAAATTAAAGATTGCACTAGCAGACATTCTTTACGAAATGTTCTGTTGTTGATATGAGTTTATGGTCTGGCAAGCAAACTCCACGGCTCATGCTCTGGTCCAACGGACATCATTCCAATTGGAATGGTTTGTTGAGTCTGATTGTATTTTGAATGCTCTAAATATTTGAACAAATTGAACCTCTGTAATTTGTATAATTTCTTCTTGTATGCTAGTATGGAATTCAAAAAAAGAAAAAAAAGAAAAAAGAGAAAAGAAAAAAATATGTGCGCCATACGTGCGATAAATCACAGACAAAATGTACATGCTGAGATGTATAATTTTCATCAGGAAAAGCTGAAAGGAAATGTTATTAAAATCTGCTGTAGTGGATTAGGGAAGGTGTTTGTTATTAGTTGACTAATCATGCGAATAATCATCAGTCACTTTATGATCTCTACCATTTATTCGTTACGTTTGCCATACAATTTTAAAATAATCCTCTTTGACTTGTGACCAAATTTTCCCATGCCAACTTAGAAAGCCCTTCCCACAAATGGTTTGACAATAATTCCCAGATACTTTAAAATTTGTTTAAATAAATTATTAATTAAAAATCATATCAAATATTAAATAAATATATTAATAATTCTAAACCAACGAATACATTCAAAAAAAATCAAGTAAATAAAATAGACATACGTCCACATAAGATTTTAATTAAATTAAATTTACAGTCGATCAAAACCCCATTGGCTAAAAATATTGCAAATCTTAATTTATTACTAGCTGTTCAAATAATTTTAATCAGCATCATTCTAGTCCACCATTAATCTAATGTCCACCCATCTGCCCCAACAAAGCCATTCCAACTTATAATTAAAAAAGTGATGAAATTATGATCCAACCCTAACAAAAAAAGCGACCAACAACTCTTCTAGCTCCATTATCTTTACACTACATCATCCCAAATTTTAATTTCATCAACTCTTGTTAGCAAGCGCAAACCATCACTATATATACAAGCTAATTCTCCCTCTTCCCAAACACACCACAAGCTTAATTTAAGCTCTCTTAGCTATCAAGAGAAAGCACCTAAAACACAAAGATTCTCACCAACTCCAGAAATCAAGAGATGGAGAAAAGCGAAGCAACCACCATTGAAGTTGCTGAAACCAGCAGAGAAAGGAAAGGGAAAGCACCCCTTCTGGCGGCTATGGTGGCCGCTGATCACCATGCAAAAGCAGCCGGTACCAAAAGGGGTGTTGCGATTTTCGACCTCATCCTTCGTATAAGTGCTGCCGCGGCAGCTTTAGGCGCCACTATCGCCATGGGAACTGCCGAGCAAACACTTCCCTTTTTCACTCAGTTCTTTCAGTTCCAAGCTAGTTATGATGATCTCCCCACTTTCTCGTGAGTCCTCTTATGCACTTGTAAATCTTTGTAGATTATTTCCAGAACCAATGGCTACGGTTTCCTTACATTCTTGTTTTTCAGGTTCTTTGTCATAGCCATGGCAATAGTTACTGCGTACCTTGTTCTCTCCGTGCCCTTCTCCATTGTCTGTATCGTTCGACCTGTCGCTGCTGCGCCAAGGCTTCTTCTTATTCTCTGTGACACGGTAAGCTTTCATATGACCAACGTATTACAGTATTGTTCAAATTCGTAAGCACAGACCGTTACTAACTTGACCGTGGGAGTGGGTTCGTTTTGAAACCTCCTGACTACCCTAACGATGTTAGTCATGTCTCGAATTCTGACAACATCATCAGATCATTTAGTGGTTGTCTTTTGTTTCTTGTTACAATCTTATATTAATTAATGATGCTCTATTTATATTGTTTAATCTGAGTGCAGCTGGCAGTTACATTGGCGACTTCGGCGGGGGGAGCTGCGGCGGCGATAGTGTACCTGGCGCACAACGGGAACTCGGACGCGAACTGGCTGGCGATATGCCAACAGTTCACTGATTTCTGCCAGAGGGTGAGCGGAGCGGTGGTGGGGTCGTTCATCGCGGTGGCGCTGCTCATTTTCCTGGTGGTGCTCTCCGCTATAGCTCTGAAGAAACATTGATGATCAAACAGGATTGGATTTGTACATGGGGTTAATTATGCATGTTGGTGTTTGGGATGTATTTCATTTGCAATTTTCTTTTTCTAGTCTTTTAAGGTTGATGTTGTTTGTGGCTGATGAAGTGACACAAAATCAAATGTATACTCACATTTGTATCTAAACATTTGCAATTCAAACCACACTGTTTTCTTTTCTTATTACAAGCATATATGACACACTCACATTGTGTGCATAAATTTAAAATTTTAAAATGACGGAAGATATATTATTTAGGCTTTCTCGAGTTGATTGAATGCTGGTCAGTCATCTTCATACACAAGTGGCAATTTGCTACTCGGCCAACATGGAGAAATGATGGCCACGTAGCTGTCAAGGAGGCCCCATGATCTAAGCTTAGTCATCAAACTCAATGCTATAATAATAAATCTCTTTCCCTCAATAAAGTTCAACGCATTTTCAATCCTTGCAATACAAGAAATCTTATTCAAAAATATTCTAGCATTGGAGCACTATTCTAAATTATGTTTTTCTTTTTCAACTTAATTCGTATTCTACTACTGTTTATTGATTTGAATGTTGAAATACTAACTTATTTTTTTGTAAATCTCAATTCCAAAACTTGTAAATAATTAGGCCCAAAAATTTTAAATTAAACACACTCAACGAATTTTTTTTACTTGCATCACGTAATTCACTCGGCACAATTAATTATGATTTAGGTTAAAATTTTCAACCCTTTGTCAATGTCATATTTTATTTGTAATTGAAGATTCAAATTGTTTTTTCTCTTTCTATATCTCTTAAGTAGGTCTCACAAATCGCAATATTAAAAAGAAAAAATAAAAAATTTCCTCAATTTTCTTCTTCGAATTTTTTATTAATTAAATTTTTATCTACAGAAAAAATAACACCAAAAAGCAGCATTGATGAATATCCCAAAAGCCATACAGATAAAATCCAGCGCTCCCTCTCTCCTCAACTTTCTCTCTCTTCTCTCTCCCTTCATCTCCGCATACTCTCTGTACCTTCGCTGCCCCTCTTCCACCCTCTTCTTCCCTGTTCCCTTTTTGCCCTCCATTGCCCCTTGCAAAATGACCAGACTATCCTTCCCGTTCAAATGCATTCCATCCATGTCCTCCATTTCCAGGCTCACTTCCCTCATCCCGCCCTCGGATCCGCCCACGTGACCACTATCCCGCACTGCACGTGACCATAATCGGCCGCCAGGATCGAAGCAAACCGCGCCTGTACTTCTCCGGTGATCCAGTGGCGTTGCACCGTGACGGGCTTGTGGGATGAGAGGTTCGCTGCCCGCCGTCCGATTGGGTCGATTAAGATCCAACTCAGGGTCATTCCTTCGAGAATCTCCGCACACGCGCCGTCTCCGACTGGGTACGTGATCGGGGTGGGGACCACGTCCTTGGGCTCCAGCAGGTCAATCCGGAAGGGCAAGCGGCGGAACCAGTCCTTATCGGTCTCGGTTTTTTGCAATTTTGTGAAGATTAGCTGGCCCCGATGGTGTATATCGACGGCTGAGAGCAGTTCTGTCGGTGGAGCTGAGGATGAGAGGACGAGAGTGTTCGCTTCTGCCAGGAGAGGGAAAGCGTGTGAGAAAAAGCCCCGAGGGCCGCCGTCGGGGAATGTGGAAACAACTTGGCTGACGGAAGGAGACGCGGTGGACGGCCAAGTTGAGTGGCATATGCTGGACCACAGGTGGTCCAGGGAGGAGCCACGGCGGAGAGTGGTGGAACAGCAGGCAGCGGATGCCAGAGCTGGCCCATCCAAACGGGTGAGGATGTGGGACTCGATGATGTCGGGATGCAAGGTGGAAAACCCGGCTTCGGCGGCAGACGGTGGTGGGGAATTCATTCCTGGTGGCGGTCAGTGGTTTTTGGGGGAACTCCGAATAATGTTTGAATATTTTGCCCTGGGGCCGGGGGATGATTATATAGTAATTGAAAATTTAAGGTAACAGATGCTTACTTACGAAATTACCCCTTAAGTCATCCACTCTGTCTTGAAATTCTAATCTGAATCGAATTTGATTTATAATAAGTATAATATATTTATAATGTGATTGATTTACTATTAAGTAAAATAACTAACTATCCATACCAATTTTAACTACCTAAAAGAACTAATAAAAATAAAAGTTGCGTCATGTAAACACCATATTTTGATAATTTTCTAGTAATCTTTTACATTTTTCGATCGAATATTACCCGCCATAAATATAAGTTGAATTCAAATAATTTAATATTTTTGTACATATTTTTAAAATTGAGTCGAGGAAAGAAATTTTCCCTATGTCTAATATCAACAAAATATCGACTCATTTTAGTCATTTGATTTGTCAATTGCTAAGAGTGATATTTTACGACGACAAAAAATACATGGGTTCGAGTTTCATAATTGTCGATATAAATATATTTTCTTAGAAATTTTCTTATTTACTTGTTTTGTTTGAATTATTTTTTAATTATTAGTATGCTTAATCAGCATTTGAAAAATTATAATTTATTGTTATTTGGTGTTCTTGCATGTAGCTGACGTGCCAAAGAGGCTTGCTTGAGCAGCCACGTTGAGGCCTCGCAACATAAAAGTTGCGAGTTTGAATTTCATGAGTGTGAGTAGGTAATTTATTTTAATATAGTGTCTTATTTATTTGTTTACTTTAAATATATTGGTTGATTTAGAGATGTTGATATATTAAATTAATATTTAGGTTTGCATATAGTGATGTAGCAATGAACAATATATTAACGGCAAATTATATTGACATCACTTGAGGTTAAGCCAAAATATACAAACACGTTATGCCTTTTGCAAAAATTATAGCGACACCCCTTGATGCTATAATTGTAACTACAACTACATCCTTTATTCAAAAGCAAAATTTACCCAAACACTCCCTCAAAATTTTACACTAACACCCTTCAGAGATTGTAGTTGTAATTTTATAAAATATTGAAGGTATTTATGTAATTTGATAATATATATATATATATATATATATATATATATAACGAGACTCAAGCCTTCTAGAGAATGATACCTTGGGACTGATTTTTTTTTTTTAAAAAAAATTGGGGATAAATTGACAGGAATGAAAAATTTAATAACCCTAATTTTGGACAATACTAATATTCTGCTAATATAAAATTGTTATATGTCAGCATCGACGATTTGATTAATATTTATGTGCATAATGAGGAGTTGAGTAGCATCATCGTGAATGTTACGTTTGAATTGTTTTCTGTTCAAACTTGATTAATTAGCTCAACTCAAAAATCAGTACCGTGGTTGAGGTTAAAATTGAGTTTTTATGAATAAATTTGAGATCATGAATTCGAGATTTATTGGATGTATAGGAATTTGTCTTATTTGATATGAATTATTTTATTTTGTTGACACTTTACAGTTATATTGATGTAAATGAAAAATTATTATAATTTATTATTTACTATTTTTAATATATTAATTGAATTGATGTGATGCTATAAACAAACAAAATGATCCTTTTTGTCCAAACTCTGATTGCGATCCATAATAAAACGTCTTTTTCAGCCTATAGTTTTGAAAAGTAAAGTTGATAATCACTGGATTCTTACAATTGAATCATACCTCATTCATTGTTGATTAGGGCCTTATTTTAATTAATTAGAGGCTGGAATCTCAATCTGAACACAAAAATCTTATATTTGTATAATTTTTAAAGGGGTAATTATATTTACAATCTAAATTTATAGTCTGTTTTTTACACAAATTATTTATATTTTTAAATAATTACACATATACACATAAAAAAATATCAACATTATTACTTAAATCATCCTTGTTTTTAAAAATTACGCATAAAAAATATCAATTATTATGCAAGCTACCCATGTTTTTTGGCTATTATGAGTGGTTTCTGTAATTATGATGAGAAGTATGGATGATCAATGTAAACAACCTATAAATCAAGAAATGTAAATGTAATTATCCTCTTTTGATTTATCAAATTATTACATATGGAATTTTGGACGGCTCTTATGTTGTCTCTTTCTGGTGCATGAAGTTCCTGAAATGAAGGGGACATGATCATGAACATAAGAAGGACAAAAGAGTGGTCATCAAACAATCTGATGAGCGTGCAGGTAATAAAAAGCAAACTCCTGAGAAGATCATAAATCATCTCCAAGCACCAAAATCTATTGATTGCAGTGATATGTTACCAAGAAACAAGTCCTTTAGATGCTGTTTACACAATCCTATTCTCCTCCTACGTAAGCTGGGATGTATAGAGCTCGAAAATCCTGTCTTCCAAGCTGGAAACCTTTGTCTTTCCATTGCATGAAGTGTATAAACACATAAGACGGAAGCTGAGCACCCGATGACAAAACAATTGCAGGGTCGTGATTGGCTCACCATTCTAGCCAATGATAGTAAACATAAACCACTGTAATTTATTCCGTACATTAAGGCGCCGTCAAATGTAGCCTCTTGGGGAATCAGTTCTGTGTTTGCTTCCTCAAGCTCAATCTCTTGAGTTGAGAGGATTCTGCTCAGCTCGGGATCAAACTTCTTCTCTATCTCTGCCTCGTGAATCTGTACTTTGCCGCCAGTGTTCTGATGCATGACATCCTTACTTGATTGGAAATTATGTGCTTCACTTGACTAAAGTTGTTGCACTCACTGTACCATTTCAGCCATCGGTGAACTATCCCGGTAAACCAATCAATGATTTGATTGTCATCCAGTAAGATCAGCACATAACACGTGCGAGCATATATCCATATTTTGTCAATCCATATCGATGAAGACGCTTCATTATGATGTTTGCTGGGGCAATCATTTCTGTAATATAACCAGAATCGGTTGGACTGGAGCCTGGTAAAAGAGCAAGTGTTGAAGCTGTCTCTGAAGATATGTATTCTTTGGCTCGTTTTTTAAATTCATAGTAAGAATCTCTTAGTTCTTGTGGAAGTGCTGGTTCTGTAATATGTTTAGCTAATATGATTTCTTCACTCTCTGCACTTTTAGCATTCACATCTTGCATCCATATTTTGAGCAATACTTTGTACCAGTGGTCAGTTTCCATCCCAGATTTACGGTGGCAGGAAATTTGATGCAAAACAGAGCTGCTGTCAGCTAAGTGCTTGATCTCTGACTCTTTAACTTTCTTGAGCCCATGAGCTAGCCATTTCTTCCCAATTCTCGCCGCCCCTGCATCCCAGGACTCTTGTTTCTGTTCAGCAAATGCCTTGACTTTGTCCTTCAACTTGTGAACAGCTCGTACAGCGGCATTTTCTTTCAGACGCCTTTTAATTAAAATACCAAGAAATTGAACACCGCGAGCATCACTGCATGCCAAAATATCACCTTGACTCTCAACATCCAAGTAGAGGGAATTCTTCAAATACCTTTCAATGTCAGACTTAAAAGCTAGAGCAACTTCTTTGGGACCTGAAATGGCAAAAAATATCTCATCCATCAAACGACAACAATGTACTCTCACACCTGAGTTCTTCCCAACATTATACAGCTGCACATCATTGCCATTTATCTGTCTCCTAAACCAGCTACGCAGCTTTGAGTTTGAAGTATGCTCTTCAGCATTACAACACTTGGAGGTTTCATATTGCATTGACATCCTGTATATCTCGCGGTCAAAGAGATCAAGATATATATTCATAAGTATAGGTGACAACACCCCTTCTTGTGGAAGACCATGTCCTTTGGGAAATGCCCAAACTCCATATTCAGTGCGCTGGCCTCAAACATATCTCTGATGATACCATATAAACTAGGGTCTTCTATCTTGTCCTTCATTGATGAGAGAGTTTGCCAAGGATGCAATCATCAAGTCTTTTGTTAATAAGAAGTGTGAACCACCAGTCAGGATCAACTATCTCTTTGCGGATATATTTCATAGCAGACCAATGGCCCCTACCACTTCTAGAACCATGAGAAATCTTGGAGAAGTGAGGCCGGTAAACAACTTCCAAGACTATTCTAACGGCTTCCTGAACAACCCTTAATTTCAGTTTCGGGAAAACCAATTCCTCTTTCTTTACCTTTGTTCCTCTAGTTGATATAGTGTACGTATTAGCCTCAACATCAAAGCTTCCATTAGCCAACTCTTCTGCCATGGACTCAAAAGACAAATTATCAGCATCTGATGCCAAATCAATGTTGGAGTTTGCCCTTATACAATCATATGCATCCCTTAGAGTGTTTGGATCGGCAATCACTTTCATCATGAGGTCCTGGAATTTCCCATCCCTGAACTGTTCTTTCACCTTCTTCTTGATACGCACCTCGAGCAACCGCTTGACCTCAATCCTGGTTCTTGGTGTGGATTTTTGTTCATGAACATCACAGGATTCTTGAACCAAAGATGCCAAATTCTTAGCCAGGGCCATTTTTCCAATCTCTTCACCGTCATAGCCATCCTCCACTTCTTTGTGAGGGGAATAGCTTGTGGACTCCTCCAACAAGTTCGCCAAATTCTTCGCCAGTGCTGCTTTGCGAATTACCTTATCACCATCACTGTATTTATTAAGCGCTTTCTCAGTTGAATAGAATGTAACAGGCAATGTTTCAGTGGACCTCCCTGATACAAGTTTTATTTTATTTAATCACAAGCATTTTAAAGTAAAACAGAAAAACCAAAGAGAGACTTTCAAGAAAATGCAAAACCAGCAACACCTGGAAGAAGATTCACCACAGGCAATCAAAAGCAACTAACATGGTGCATTCTAGAGAATAACATGACGAAATACAAACTGGTAAAACAGATGATAGCTTTACCTGTTGCATTCATTGGCATCCACAACTTGCTTTCAAACCGGGAAAGCATTCTCAGTACAAGGTACGCTTTCATCTGCATGGCTGCTCGTTACAGTTTAACTAGCCTTGTGCAAATTTTTTCTTCTCATGTTCTTCGAGAAAATTTGGCTGCGACGAAATCCCCGCATGCTGAATGAGCTCCATCAACCTGAATGTGTATGAACAATGCCGCATCAAAAAGTTCATTGGCAAACCGCCTGTTAGAGACATTTTAACAAACAGGTGAAGTGCAGAAGATAAAGACAATATAGAAAGCAACCCACATACCTTCCCAAATCCTCAGATTTCTGCCTTACGCCGTCGGCGACCTCCGCCGGAGAGAATGCCGACAACAGCAATCGTCTTCCTCGTCGCCGCTGGTAGATGGATTGGAGCTTGCAATAGTTGGTTTGGGGCTAAGGTTTCAGAATTTAGAGTTTGGTTGTAGTGAGTTGAGGAATGGGAAGAGTGAAAGAAATTGGGAATTAAAAGATAAAGAGTTTTGTTTTGTGGGAAAGATAGAAAATTGAGAATTAAAATTATACTGTTATATAAATAATAATTAAATATTATTATATTAATTATAAAAATATTAAATATATAGTATGATATTTTAATTTATTGTTATAAATATAAATTATTAATTACTTTAATAGTAATATAAAATAAGAATAAAAATAATTTAAATTGTCCAATAATAAATTATTATTATTATTATTATTATTATTATTATTATTGTTGTTGTTGTTGTTGTTGTTGTTGTTATTATTATTATTATTATTATTATTATTATGGTCTTTAGATTAATTCATGGAAATCACCAAATTTTGGCATAAATTTACAAGTAATAAAATGTATTGCATACTATGTATTTTGATATAAATATAAATTTACAAATAGATATAAAAAACTATAAGTTATTAATTGTTAGACTTGTATAAGAGATTATAAGTAAATTTTAATATATAACATAAAATTTATATGTGTTGTATTACATAATTAATTTTTAAAAAATTATTAAAATTTTAATTATTGATGAAGCTTGTTGATCTCATTATATATATATATAATAAAATAACAATAGAAATAACTAAAACGGTTCAACCATCAACATCATCATTGTTATTATTATTATTATAATCTTTAGATTAAGTCATAGAAATCATCAAATTTTGACATAAGTTTATAAGTAATAAATAGATTATACTATGTATATATCTTGATATAAATATAAAACTCACAAATAGATATGAAAAAATAAAAAAATTAATTGTTAGAATTTGTCAATTTAAAAAAGTATAAAATATTACAAACATGTATTAAAATATAACATAAAATTTATATGTGTCATGTTAAATAATTATTTTAAAAAATATTAAAACTTATTAAATTGTTGATTAAGCTTGTTTTCGTATAAAGATTAATGTATAAATCAAAGTACCATATATTTATTATTATCTAAAATAAATTATAATATTGATTAATATTTTTAATTATAAAATTGATAAAGTATTACAAATATGAAATTAAACATATACAAATTTTAAAAATAAAATATATTATAAAAAAAAAGTTCATGAGCCGGGTTTCAAACTTATGAACAAAGGACATTGAGCTCGAGTCGAGGTCAAAATCAAGACGGCTCGCGAGCTCGACTCCTCTGACATCCCTAACATGAAGTGCGTCCACATAAAGTAAAATAGTTTCATTGTCAAAAAATATTATGACAAACTAGTAATTTATGACACACTCTATTTGTATGCGCAATTATTAACATTATTTATAATTTTTCTTACTATTTCATACACATATGCAAACTAATAAGTTAATATTATTTTTATAAGTGATGATAAAACAAAATAATGATATAATATAAAGATGAGATAAAGATCCATGAAAATAGGAGAGAAACTATCAAAAGATAATGGGGGAATCGAAGTTAGATAAAAAAGAAAAAGAAAAAGAAAAAAAAAGAAAGAAACTCAAATTAAATAATAAAAAAATATAAAATAGCAAACCGTAAAAGCTGAGACACCAAACTCCTCTCTCCTTTAATAATAAAGTATAGATATCTAAATTTGATGAGAGCTACGCGGACTGTCTGATCTCAGAATAACAGGTTTAACTATTTTTTTATTATTACTAGTTTGTTTCTGGTAGAATCCAAATAATGTTTTTAAGAATATGTAATTTTTTATATTTTTACTAATTATTGGTAAAAAAAATACATTAATTATGATAAAATATTATAACAAAAGTATAAGTTGCACAAAAAATAATATGATTGTTGTGACTTTAAATAAAAACACAAAAATCACTCCAACCCAATTAGATTGCAAAGTTCATTTTAATGATTGTGAGGTTGGGCTTAAGTTAAACTTTTAAAAAATGACAAACATTGAATTTGGTTGAAAAACTATCTAAATTAATTCAACCGCAACACGTACATTTTTTATTTTTTTATTTTCATTTAATCGAAATTAAAATCTGATTGTGAAATTTTAGACTTAGATTCAAGATCTTAAATTTTTATTTATAATTTTATCAAAAATTAAAATGAAAAATGATTTTCCTTTTTCAAGGTTGCAATACGTCTTGAACTTTAACTTGGATAGAAATAATTACTAAATAATGAGTTATCTTATAATGTTTAAAGATAAAATTAGTGGAAAATAAAAAAAAATATTATTATCAAGTATAATGATCAATTATAAAATTTAGTAGTCAAATAGTTCATATAGTGAGAAAATATATTGATTGAAAATTATTCAAAACTTTAATATACATCGACAATTCTTAAGATTGGCCTAATTACAAAAAATACTTATGTTCTTTGTAAGGTTACATGTGCACCCTCTGTGGTGAGTATTACTTAATGTACCTTAAGGGGTGTTTGTGTAAAGTGTTGTCATTGAATAGAGGGTGTACTTATAATTACAACCACAATCTCAAGGAGCATATCTATAATTTTTCAAAACACAGGTTGTGTTGACGTAACCTCAAGAGATAATTATGTAATTTATCCTATTTTTTGATATATTAATTATTTTCATTTTAGTATTTAAAGATAAGATAGTCAATAAATGAAAAACATCAGTTAAATTACAAAATAATTTTAGTGGTGAAACTCGAGAATAATTGAATCATTTATAATTATTAAAGTATCGAAATGAAATTTACTCTTTCAAATATAATTAATATCACAATTGTAGTACTAAGTACATGACTCCCCAATGTACTATTTTCTTTAAATTCTTTTTCATGTTGTCGTGTTGGTATTGTATTATATCCATATTGCTGTGTTTATATTCATGCATTATAGTTTCGTGGTAGATTCTTTCAACATAAGGACCTAAGAGATTGATCCATCGAGATAATGGGAGAGTCCGATGCATGTTGCATAATTATCACCTTCCTGTCGTCCTTGTTCTAAATTTCATTCTCAACAACTCGGCGTAGAGAAGTTCATTCCAAGTGTCTGGCACTCCTGGTAAGCACCAGTGGCTGCAATCCTCTGGGGCATCGGCCGGAGTACCTGGTTCGCGGTTGCTTGACGGATGACCATCTTTCCTAAATTCCGTCAAATACGTTATGTTTAAAAAGTTGATTGTTCTCATTGCACTTTTCATTTGTTCGACAACCTCATAAATCATTATATTATTTGGTGGCTCAGGACCCAATTTTGAATAGTCTGTTTCTGGCTCTCTACTCATGTTGCACGTGCCCCCTTTGTTCCATTCTCCACCCCTGTGAGTTTCAAACATAATATTTAAGTATTATGCTAAAAATGCATACTTGATGTCTACTTCTAATTAAAATCTAGCAACTTTCCTAGTTCTGATGCAATACCAGTATTTTGATAGGGTAAATGTATTTTTATCTCATAATTTAGATTATTTAGCATTTTCGTTATTTGACTTTCTAAAGTAGCATTTTGGTTCTGCACCTTTTTAATTTCGTGATTTCAATTCTTTTATTCGTTGAAATGCACCTCCACTGATAAGAAGGGTGAACTTAAGCCAAAAAAACTGATGAAATCGTGAAAATTTAAAAATAACAGGACCAAAATGCTATCCTATCAAGTTAGAAGAACAAAATATTGGTTGAAATAGGTCAAATAAAAGAAAAGCCCCAATTTTAAAATGTCCAATGAGAAACGAATGTATTTTTCTGGCAAGAATGGCAAACTTAACGAAAAATTTACAGAATCGCAAAAATTAAACAGATGGAAGACCAAAGTACTATCTTAGAAAGTTAAATGATGAAAACGTTAAATGAACTAGATTATGGGACAAACAATACATTAATTAAGCTAATTTAACATTACTTGCCTGTAGTGTATAGGTGAGTAGCTGCGGAAGATACTTTCTTTTCTAGATTCGTTGCCACCCATAGTTTCAGTGTATTCAAGGATCTCTGAAAAGCCTCTAATACGCTCATCGTCATGTTAACATACTCCTTTTCCTGAAAATAGTGCCCCCTGATTGATAAATTAGGCACTGGTAAGCCATATATCAACTTTAAACGCAAAGAAAGTATGACCAAAGAGAACCAAGAACTAGCAAAAACAGAGTCAGATCATGTAAATGTGATACATGTGTGAAAAATTCATACGATTTTAGTGTTTTGTCTTGATTCCACCAATGACCGGCACTAAACACAAGAACATCCGCACCAATCCATTTATCAGAAAACAGTGCAATTTATCGACCCTAATCACTCCCGAACTTCTTCGGGTGCATTGTGTGGTGGTCGATCGATGACTACAATGTATGGTACTCGGTAGTACTGCACCGTGAGGTTATATTCTTGAAATTTGATTGAGAGGGAGCCTTTATGCTTTGTAATTGGGTTCCCATGTTCTTCATATATTGTGGAGTAATTAGAAACACCTTGTGCCAACATGCATATTAGAGACTCCCATTGGTTTCTGCCGATAGAGTCACCGGCGAAAACTATACGGCCGTTTCGACTACGTTCAAGAAAGTCATTTGCATCAAATCTGCAGAAATTGTGGGATAAATATTAAGCCAAATTATCATAAAAAGAAATGATATTTTTTTCATTGGCCATAAATTTTATGTATTAATTGATGTAGGATAATTTCCTGAAAGTCATATAGCAATTGAATCAAATCAATTATAAATCAAGTTTGATTATTTGTTATGTAATTTGTCACTTTTTTTAAATTATACACCAATCACATTATAATATATTTACACTTGTCATATAATTTATTCCATTTTAATTAATTTGAGTTAGATTTTTCCACTTCACTTCAGTCAATTGTAACCCAATTAGGGAATAGTTCACATGCTTAAATATTGAACCGCATTTAATGTATGTAATTAACTTTAGCTAATTAAAGCGTAAAATTCAAGCCAATCAATTAACAGATTGTGTGAGATTGGAATCAATACCTAGAAATGCTAGCTACTGATAATCATTAATCCCAGTTGCATCGTAATGAGTAAAAATAAAGAAATCTAACTCAAAACCCTAAATTGCACATGCAAAGCCTGTTGAAAAGAGAGAAAATAATTAAGAAAAAATGCGCCAAATCACAGCTAATCATACAACAACATGCAACATGTAAAAATAATATGTGCGTGATCTGTGTAGGACCAAGTTCAACACCACCGGATTATGAATCCGACGGTATATTGTAAGTCGTATTTCATTTTCTATTTCATTCAATATATATTATAGTTTAAAATCGCAGTATTGACAATAATCCTAATCATACTAAATAGTCTCGGATAAATATATGCAATCAGGGAACTTTATTACAATCCGTCTTGTCGGCAAGTTTTACTGCACTAATATATAATACTATCGATCATGGTAATAATTAAATTAAAAAAAAAAAAATGACAACCCATAACCAACCCTCGAGCTAAACGGATCATACCAACCCATTGTTCTTTTTAATTTCAATGGATTTGAACATGTATACATGGAATGTGGATTCATATACGAAAAAAATACCTTGGAAGATTACAAGCTTGTGGCTGCCATCTCCATTTTTGGTATCCCAGATCCTGTCTGCCACTCTCATGGCACCGGAACCCCGGATCCAGAAACGGGCACTTTTCGGTGTATCTTCTGTCGGGTAGGGTTTCATCCCAAACCCACTTTCCATTGGAGTAATCGCAAGGTCTAGGACGGGTTTTTCGGGTAGGATTTGGTACAAAAACCCGATATTGAAAAGAGAAACTGGTTGGAAGGGGCTGAAAACGACGTAGCAGAGAATGGAGGTGAGGGTTAAGGAGAAGAAGATGATGAGAAAGTGGGTGAGTTTCTTGTTGGGGATTGATAGAGAGAGAAAGTGAAGGTGCATGGAGGGCAGAGACGTACGTACGTAAGATAAGGGGCTGAGGAAGAAGAGGGTTTCTTGAGCAGGGGAGAGGGATTAGGAGAATTTATGGCTGTGATTTTGTTTAATAAGGTAATTAAAGTTTTTTGAAAAATGTTAATTGAAAAGGAAAGTTAATTTTTTATTGATCATGCTATTAATTGCATGTGTAGATAACGTTTTTTTTACGAAAGCGAATTGATTATGTATTTATTTATTTTAAATAAATATTACAAAAAAATTAATTATTCCCTACAATAAATATAACTGCTTAAGCCGTGGTAAGTCAATAAAATTTACAACGATAAGATAAAAATGATGCAGAAACTTAAATTTTAGTCATAGTTAATCAATATTTTTTATGGTTCTACCTATAGCCAATTATATTTGCTATAATTTTTAACTGTGACAAATATTTTGGCCTTATTTTCAGTTAACGGTTAATAGTAGTTGCGATTATTGTTAATTATTAGTATCCGCGATGAATTTTACTAGCCCTGGTAATTAACCATAATAAATAGTTCTCTAGTGTATACATTTAATCAGTAATATTTGATATTTTGGTATTGTGTGTAACTGATTGATTTTAGGCATGTCCAGTTCGGTTAACCAAAAGTTTGGTTCATCGAATTTCGAAATCAAAACTGACCCGGGAAGCTTCAGTTCAGTTTTGGTTATAACCAGTGTTTTTTTTTTTTTTTGTTTTTTGAACTGAAACAACCGATTTATTTATAAAAAATTTATATAAAAATTTTTAGCATTTTATCAAATTTGTCCAAAAATACATGTAAAAAAATACCAAATCTAAAAAATAAAATGTACAATATACAAAAATTAAGCTTGTTTTAGACAATATAAACTAAAATACCATATTTTAATATAAATCTGAAATTAAAATATGATATATTGACTAATAACTCTAATATATAGTGAATAAATGCTTTGTTTTGTAATGGATTGAAATTGTAATGATGAAATCCATATGCATTATATTAAATATTTATTTATAAAAAAATTATCGAAATGTGCTAAATTATTGATTAAGCTTGTTATTAGTTAATATAAACTAAAATACCTGAATGCCATATTTTAAATATTTAAAAAATAAAATTTGAAGATTGAGGCGAATTAGAAGAGAGAGAGGATAAAGAGTAAAGTTAAAAGTAAAATGTATAATATATAATATATTCTATATTCTATAATAATATTTTAATGTAATTAATAAAATTAAAATATATAAAAAAATTGGTTTTTTGATTTATTCGGTCACCGAATGACGAAAAAAAACAAAAAATAGAAAAAATCAAAATTTGTTTTATAATACAAAAAAATAAATAAAAAGGAAAAAATACAAGTATAAGAGAATACTAAAACTATTAAAATATATCGAAAAAACCTTTTGTGATTGAAAAAAGAAATCACAACTATGCTCTTGTGTGGTTATATTCATTATAAATTATTTATATTATTAAATGCAAGTTTTTGAGAAAAATGCTTTATAAGTACTTCATATTTACCTTTATGTAATTTCTTAATTCACTATTTTTTTCATCGAGATAATTAAACTTTTATTTTTTTACTAATAATGAGAAGAATACTATAATAATTCATATAAATTAAAGTATTTATGTAAAAAATAAATAAATATTCATACGTTCGATAAGACTCAAATTCGTGATTTCAAACTTATTTATGAGATTTTAAATTTAGTCTTAAATATCTATACTAATATAAAAAGGAAAGGGGTTCCACACTCACAAACGGCGGTTAGTGACACCGCCGCACCAATTTTTTGTAAAGTCAAAAATGTCCTTCAAGTAATAAGATAACTAACTCATTCCACTTTCTACATTATACATTAACTAATAAATTAGTTTTCTTTTATACTGTTTTTAGTTTTTTGTAAAGTCGATAACTAGTTTTCTTTTATAGTGTTATGTATTGATTTGTATATTTTACTCTTATTTATAATATATTTAAAATATAAAAAAATATTTATTATATGCACGCAGGAACGGCTTGCCACCACGGCTAGTTAGAATAAAAAATAAGACATTATTGGTGGTTAATTTTTCAAATTTTAAAGAAATGATTTTTGCAGCGATTTGTTGAGGGGTAAAATTGACCACATAATAAAAAGTGAAAATGGACGGTTTCCGTTTGTGGGGGTGTCAATTGACAATAGAATGAGAACTAATGGATCAATTAGAACATTATGAAAACTAAATGTACCAAAGTGATATTTCTGTATTTTATCACACGCCAAATTACGTTTTCCCTATTCTTCCTTGCAGCACTGTCACTCAGTTTGCTTCGCCAAGGCCCAAATTCGAAGACCCAATCCGCAGAAACTGGGAAACGAAAGGGGACATCGTTTACTGGCAATGGGGCCGGAAGATTTTTGAGGTCAAGTACTTCGACCATACACGGTGCTGGTTGAAGCGTCGAGAGAGCAAGCCCAGGTCTTCGCTCCCCTGCAGCAGAAAAGCCATCAGCTGACCACAATCGAAGGTTTTGTAACATAAATAATGTTTTACTTGCATTTGAAGTTGTCGTAGTCCTCTTGTTGTCACTTTCTTCCGCTGATATGTATGTTCGCGCATGTTGGTTTTGCACATATACTAGTCGTTTGATTGGATTGAAATTGATAAAGATGAATACTAGTTGGATTGTCTTACTGGACAGAACCATCAGTATTCCATCTCAGATAATATTTGTACTAGTGCAAAATGTATAGTGAAAATGTGATTCTTAATTCACCTATTTCACTTGCCTTCTATTTGTTTGATGTAGCAGGGCATTCCGGGACTAAGTGAAAAGTCAGAATGAAGTTCAGAGTTGTGTGCAGGAAAGTTTACGATTACGTCCGGTATGATCTCAAGGAAATAGCATTTCCTTCCTCTTTACCTGATCCTCCTCATATCGAAAAGCGTCGCAAGCTTTCGTGGAAAGAACGCTTTCTTGTTAGTTCTTCGCACCAAATTTCTTAGCTATTATCTTTTAGTGGTGATATTGAATTCTATTCTGTAATGTGTTCCCAGTTATAAATAGTGGTTTGCTTGTTGTGTTGAATTTCAGCAGGGCAACACATATATGAATGTGATCTACGAAAATTCCTAATTGCGATTCCTTAAGAAATAGCAATTCATGAATACAAAATTGTTCCAGTTTTTGTATTTGGGAGATGCCAATCATTGCCTTTTACAATTGTCAATTAGGTGTTGAAAGAAGCATCTAGACTTTATGCAGCAAGCTGGGTCAGGGATATTGGTCCAGAACTCAGGCCATATGATTACAAGAAGAAAGAACAGAGTGAAGATAAATCCAATGAAGAAAAGACTGCAACTAAAGAGAGGGAGCCGTCTACTCTAGAGGATCTTGGTAAGGAGCATTGTCGGTTGTGAAAGCACAGATGCATTAAAACTTTTGACAATGTCATTTCGATTCTGGTTTTAAGACCTGCTTTCCATGTGTATGGTTATGAATTTTGAATTTGAATTCAATATACAGCTGTTGCTGCAAGGGGGGAATGGAAACATTAAGGCCAGCATTGCAGCGTGTTTACATGACTAGAGCTTCTGCATATAGAGATGCTCTCAGAAGTTTTATTGAAGGTTATCAAGAAGGTATACAACAAGTTATGGAGAAGAAGGAAGATTCTAAGTCTCAAGTTGGAGAGGACTCCCAAGAAATCGACCTGAATTATCTGAAAGAGCAACTTGGTGAGTCATTCCCTACATCATCGGATCTGCTGTCGAACTATAATTCAATGAGTTTATGTGATCAATCATTTTGTAGTCTGTATTTCATGAGAAAATCTGGAAGCTACATATCAAAATCACACACCCAATCAACTTTTTCACTTGGTACCGAAGTAGGAAGCTGATAGTAAGATATATCTGTAAACCATCATATCCTCGATGCAGGTGTATGTCTACTGCCTATATAATATCAACCAGCATCCGTTGATGACAAAGACTCGTCAGGTTTAGCTATTTGATTTTGATCTGATTCATGCATAGCCAAACCGCTATAAAGTGAAATTATGACTCTACTGAAATAAGTTGCATCGGCATCCTTTCTTGGTATTATCACAGCGCTCTTCTCGTCACAATCAGGGTACCAAGATTACAGCTTGTACTACTGCTGGTTGAACATCACATCTACGTTTATCATCGTTGATTTGACAATTATCAGAAGTTGATCTTGAAACACAGGAAATTTTTTTGTACCAAATAAATCTTTGCACCTAGCAATTTCATTTTCTTCTTTGTCAGTTTGTGTAATTATATTAGAGGGGCGGCTGGACCAGGCGATATTGGTGGAAGTGTCATTAGTAGCATCAAACTCTCGTCTCTATCTCCCATTCTTGATTTCCCACTATTGCTATTTATTGCAAATGGTTATGATGATGATGATGATGATGAAACTCTGAGGCAGAATCACTACAGTAGTAGGGTCAGGGTGCGTTATTTGCGCAATGTTGGGATTCTTGATTGTAACCACCCATATTTCCCCAACCCCCCCCCCCCCCATCAATCAATCTGGCGATGTCTGCTCTGTATTTTGTCGGACCTTTTTTCTCCACTACTCCACTCTCTTTTTTATGGAAAATCTTTGTTTGAACTTGACTCAATCGAATTTAAATCAATTAAATTGCTAGTGTAATATATTTATCGTGTGATTGGTGTATAGTTTAGAAAAAAGTGATTAATCATATAACAAGTATGATACACTTGCAATATGATTGTTTTGATTCAACCAAACTTGATTTGGGCAAAAAAAAATTTCTTTCCGACTTAATTTTTTCACACTTCCATTTCATTTCCCTCTCAAACTTTCCCCATACACTTCCACCCTTCTTGATTCCTTTTTCTTAATTGGATATTCTCATTATTTGTTAAAATTCTTGTCCAATGTTCCAATAAAGACATGCGAGTGAATGTCTGGATTCCATTTTTTAAATTTTTAATAAAATTATTATACTTCATGCGTGCACGTAAAAAGTAAAACATGAATCTAAAATAAAGAATACGGATTCCATGATAATTTAATCATTAATTGACAGCACTTTTCAAAATCTAATTTGGTTTTACGGCAAAATATACATATACAAAATGAAAAATGAATCTGAAATAGCAAGAACTCAATAAATCCATACAAATATTAGTGTAGTATAAGACTTGAGGACTTTAACCTTTTCCTCTTTTCTTTTTCTTTACAAAAAATACTCTCTCTTTCTCCCGCGCACACACATATACTGTATGAGTAGCATGGAGAAGGTGGTGAGATTGTGGAGGTCACATCCCTTCCGATCTTATCCATGCCGATACACATCTCCTGCCGAGAAATTCATATCCTGTTGCAACCATAACCATGTTTTAATCAAATACCTGTTCGAGGACGAACCATCCACACCAAAACCATCATTTCCATCCCTATCCCTATCCCTGTGGTGGTCATATGTGGTATTGCTATTACCGCGTGTTCCAATTATTTGTACTAAGTTTACCACCAACTCTAATCTATTTAATTGAAAACTCGTTCCTAAACAGTCAACACTTAGTGTACAAGGGACATTGACAACCATGTCGTAGCCAATTAAATTGAAAACCGTCCCTAAACGATCAAACTTATGTTACCGTCCTCATTGGTTTGACTACGCCACATCGTTGTCATATCATTATGGAAAAAAAATAAAAAAAGAACGAATGATACATTGGCAAAAATGTGAGAATTGTGGGAAACAGTATGCATGTATAATTTTTAATATCAATTAAAAATTTTATATATAGGTAACTGTATTTTTATAAAAAAGAAAAATGGTAATTTAATTGTTTTTCAAAATTAAAAAAAAAATCCAAATCAAATTAGCTAAATTTGAAAGTGTAATACGCTTCACATGTTAGGAAAAACCAATTGGTCACGTCAATTGTAAAGGTTGATGTGATGGGAAAATAGGAAAAATAAGACTAGACATTAGGCAAGACCGTCCCACAATTAGCAACCAAATATAAATGCATTCCCACAGGGTATCCTACCCTCACACGCTTCCTCTTCCTCACATATACTCCAAGATTTTTCTTTTAAGACGTGGGGGGTGGGGGCATAATTGTTGCTAGTATAGTAGCCCCCACTCCAATATGCTAGAATTGAAATTTTTCTTATGAATTTAAAGAAACTTTTATATACCATGAATTTGATAGCTACTTTTCAGTATAAATCATAATACATCAGTATAATATAAGAATTTTTCAAGAAGGGTGGTCCAGTAGGGTAGGGGACTCCAACGCATCGCATGCGTTACTGCTCCTTTAATACTTAAATTAAGATTTTAGTGTCTGAATTTAGGAGGTATTTAACTAAATTTATTTAAAGAGATGTATACATCATAAAAAGGGTTTTTTATACTAATAAAATATTAAACTTTGGTTAAAAAACAAGCTTTTAATAATATTATGATAGATTAAAATAATAGAACTTATAAGATATTCGTCATATTATTTTATACAATAAAAAATATATAATTAAATTCCTACAATGTCTCATAAGTTCTCAAACGACTTATTAAATACTTTAAAAGTACTTATAAAATTTTGAAAAGAAATAATTAATCAAGAGATGAGGTAGCTACCCTAAAGTAGCAAGAGCTGTGATTAATTAATTAATATCTATGAAAAGTCAATAGTCCAATCTCTGCTATTTTAATTAATTGCTTCCTAATTAGAAGAAGATGGATGATCACTTGTTCAATTTGACTAAACCAGTACCATTAATTAATAATTGATCATGTCATTTAATTTCCCCTTTAATCAAACGTGTTGGACACTAATAGGAACTTATAATCTGAAGGGCTGATATATAATTGATTTATATCATGCATGTGCATTGAGCTACTTAATATCACTGTTTCATTAGGGGAAACACCAATATATTAATTAATTAATTATCATCAAATCAAACCCCACCTACTAATTATCTTTAATATTAATAATTAAGAAAAAAAAGTGATTAATAAAAATATTTGGCGTACCATGTGGGTTCGATGGTCGGAGTAATGTTGATGATATGGGTGCGGGTGGGCTCGACCCTGGCTCGACATGGGCGAACCCTCTGCCTCGGACTCATCTCCTGCCTCCCAGCACTCCAAGTTCACCCCAAATAATCTCAGCCTCTTCCAATTATTCCCACTTCCTACTACTGTTGCTTGCTTCTCTGTAACTGAGTCATCAATTGCTATTCGTTAGATCGCCAAAATTCTAACTCAAATCGTGTTTGATCGAATTTTATAACAAGCGTAATATATTTATTTTGTGATTGGTGTACAGTTCAAAAAAACAAAAAATCATAGTGAATTACAGCTTACATTAATTTCAGGTTCTACTTCATGCACACACTTACACATACTATTGTGTGGTTGTCTGTCTTTGTATACGTATAAGTATGTACGTGTTACGTATACATATGTTGTTGAAAGAGTAGATGCAATAGAATTGAAATAAAAAATTGAATGTAAAGGCAGAATGGAAAGGTGACAAAATCAGGATAGGGTTTTAGGGTAATGTAATGCAGAAAAATGATACCTGGATGAGGACAGACAGATTGGTACGGGAGAGAGGAAGACCCTTGATGATGCTGCCTAGGATAAGGATACTGGCTAGGGTAGAGTACTCTGCTCCACCCACCACCGCCGCCGCCGCCGGGAGGGGTTGAGTGACGCCACTATTTTGTCCTCCACCGGTGTTCCTCCGCCTCCACCCTATAAACAGGCGGCCGCCGTCCTCGGGTTGCCGCGCGAAGAGGACTATATCCCCGGCGTCCAGCCTTTTCTCCTTCACGAAACGGCTCCACCCTTTAGTCAAAACGTAGCTCTGGCTGCTGTTCCAATACGAGTACCGGAATCTCCACGGTTTTCCCAACTCATCCTCGAAGCTCAACAGTAGTCCCTTTTCGCCAGACTCCCCCCGCCGCCGCCGCCGCTGCTGCCGTTCAACGGAAAGTGCTTCTCGGCGTGTTGCTTGGGTATGACGAGGCGGTTGAGCTTGCCGACGTCGCTGGGCGTTAAGGGTTTCTCGAATAAGGGTTCTTTGGGAATTCCCTGCGGATGATCTTCTCCTCCGGGTTGCCTATTAGTTGTTAACTCTCCGTCGTCCGCCGCCTGCTCTTCAAGTAATTCCTCATCGTCTTCATTGTTTAGGTTGAAGTTGTAGATCGGGCTTTGGCGGCAGAACATGGCTCCAGCGGCGGCGTCCTGGTGGTGCAGCTGACGAGGGCCGGACCTATGCGCGCGGAGTTGGGGTCCGATGAACACCGGTTAATGGACATTTTGTAGTATTGATAGAAATGGAAAAGAGTGGGACGGTGAGGAAGAGTGAGGGGATATTATTATTACAGTATATCGTTGATGTGGACAACTACTGTTGGAACTGCAATCAAGAGAGAGACAGACAAGTATACGATAATTGATTATATATATATATATATATATATACACATATATATACTGGGAAAATTTTACAAAAAAATTTAATTCAAATTGAATTTAATTAAATTTTAATTAATTATACAATAATTAAAAAAATCAATTATATAATAAGTGTACAGTACTTATAATAAGATGGAAAATTAATCCCAATAAGCATTTTTCAAATTTTAGTAGGATGGTTTGGTCAAATTAAAATTAATATCAAAATTTATTAAAATTAGGAATTATCCTTTATGATTTGATGTTACCTAAGTTCGACCAACCCTATCATTTCTAAGGTCAATATGAATTTTGAATTTATGATGATAATAATAATTTGCCAATTAGTTATTTAATAAACAGTAAAAAAAATTAATCCTTCAATGAAATTTTAATAACCCCACATTTACCACAAGTACAGCATTTTTTTTTTTCGCCTTACTCCACTTTTTTTTTTTCTTCTTACATTATATTTGTATTTTTCATATTTTTTTGAAAAATATTCGTGGAAATTACATACACCAAAATTTAATACAATAATATATAATTATGTTTTTTTTTTTTTGGGCGAAATCAATCATTGTATTCGGTACAAATCACTGTGTAAGTGTTGAAGGGTACAAGAAAAATTAGGCTGATAGGGGCTGCAGTTGCAATTGCAGCTGCACCACGGCATGAATTATTTCAAATTTTTATGTTTATTTTCAAAATCATATGTTAATTATGCACAAAAATGTAGCTATAAGCTGCACAAATTAATTGTTTCTCATTCATATCTATGTTCAAATATTACTATTTCTCATTTATATCTATGTTAAGTCGAACTCGTTTTTCATACTAATTTTATCAAAATTAAAAAGAAAGAAATGCCGAATTACATTATAGAAAATAAAATCAACAACACAAGAAACTTAAGTCATAATTTTAATATAATCATTAATTTTATATATTGAATAATAATAAATATTTTTATTTTATAGGAATAAGTTTCGCAGTCGTATTAAAAACTACTGGTGGCATGTATATATAATAACAAATAATGACCTAGCTAGTCACAGTACTAGATTTGTTGTTACTGTAATGTATCATTAATTAACTATAACACAGTGAAATTAATATATAATTTTTATAATTAATAATTATATTATGACAAAATTAAATTATCCTCACTTAATGTATATTTTAACCATAATTTTAAAAGTATACTTATTGTATATTTTGTTATTATTTATTTTTGTCATAGTGGAAACAATGCATATATAATAATAGCAATTCTTTAGAAAACAAATTAATATTTGCAAGTTGATTTAGATACTATGGACTCTCAATTACACCACCTCTAGCTTTAATAGACCCTTCAATATCTTATCAAAATATCTCCTATTTATATCTATATATAACACTTTCTTACCCAAAAATTTTATAAATTAAGAAAAGACGAAAATCTTTTGTATAGTGTAATACACTTATCGAATGATTTAATTATTTTTTAAGTTATACATTACATACATAATAAAATATATTATATTTATCGTGTAATTAATTTAATTTTAAATAAATCAATATGAGCTAGAATTTTCTAAAATTGAAATAATAAGTTATACAAATACATAATATATTAATACTTAAAATTAAAATTGGTAGAAGATCTCTGTCACTTATCACTAGTCGCCTCGATTCTTGTGAAAATTAATAAAATATTAAATTAGAAAACCGGATCTAAAAAAAAAAAATAAATGCTCTCCAATTTGGAGGCAGAGGAGATAAGATTTGTCGACCAGAAAAATTAATTAATTGTTACAACCTTAAATTATTTATTTAATTTTTTTTAGTATAAATAAATATTGGTAGGTCTCGTGTTTGATTTCTCTCCTCAAACTCTCATATATTTTTTATGTGTCCCTTCTCTTCCCTGTCGTCCACATGATTGCTAACATTACATCACACACTTCGTCTCAATTTCTGCGAAGTAATATAGTATATGTCCGGCCAAATTCCAACTCAGTATCGAATTTAGTTATATTATAATTAATACATGATAAGTATAATATATTTTATTACGTGATTGATATATAATTTTGTTTTAAGTATGTATCTTATTTGCTTTGTTGGTAAAAGGGTTTTGCCTTAAATTTCGGAGGTAGGTGGGTTCAAACACCACTCAATCAGCCTCGGATATGCAAAGCGTTGACGAAAATTAAATAAAGTCAGGTCGAATCAAATTAATCATATGATAAATATAATACTCTTGATTTGTGATTGGTTGAAAATTGATCACCAAACTCATGGTATATATTATTACTCTAGGATGATATATTTTATTGGATAGAACGTGTCTAGTCAAAATTTAAGTATTGTCTGATTGATGCACAATCATAGCACGTTAATCGTCTTAGGCGAGCATAGCAACCTTATGCCGATCGTCATTCTAGTACAACCCAAATCAGCTGCCCTTACGAGGGTGCAACCACCTTACATCAGTCGTAGTTGTAGTATTCTTAACTCGTGATTCTAAAAAATAGAACCACCTCATCTTGATAGCTGCCGTAATGACACCTCGTTCTGAAAAATTGAAACCTCCTTAATGTAGGGTGTTGCACCGTCGTATATTGTGAAAAAAATTAAATTGTACATGTTATAATTATCTACTATTGCCCTAATTAATTAGAAAATGCAATATTTTTGGTGTGAGCATCCCTCTCTCTCTCTCACAAGTTTTAATTTGTGTGTAAATAATGGTGATCACATGCAACATGGTATTCATCAATCAACGGTGGTTCAATTGAATTGCGCAGAAAGTCAGAAAACATGCTTAAACATTGAGGCTCCAAATTACGAGCACATATCCGCACACACAATATTAAATAACCGACTCCTTTCTATATATAATGCCTCTTAAAATAAAAAATAAAAAAAAAAAAAAAAAAAAAAACTATTTATAGTAATAATCGTCCACCTCAGTTAATTCACTATTGCATTTCAAGAGAGGGGGAAAAATTGTGATCAATGTTGTGTTACTCTAGTGATTAATGCTGAAGTGTCATGAATAATTTTAAAGTTATGAGTTCGAGTTCTATTAGGCCAATAATTCTACCCAAATCCAGATCCAGACCCAATAAATATTACTAAATGTCTAGGAGTTTGTCTTGGTTAATGTGTGTTTGTCGCATTTTATGAGAGCTTATTGATCGAACATATGTATTTGTCAGTTTATTGGTATTGATGTAATACATAATTTTTGTAAATAAAAATATTTCAAAGTATTAATTGGATGATTTAATATAAAATAATACTTTGTAAAGTGAAGAAAGATAAAATAAATAAAGAAAATAAATAAAGCCAAGACAGGTAAAAGTGAACTACATCATGAAATGCTATTTATTTATATATTTATAAATTAATATTTGTTTATAAATTCCCCAAGTCCCAAACGAGACCCACCTGGATTCTCAGGACAGCAATCATGAAACTCCCTTTCTATATATAATTAATTAATTGCAACACATGCATCCTATTCAACATTTTGTATCTACATATAATTTAAATATTAAATATGCCTCTCACAATTATATACCATTATTTAAATTACGGTGGAAAAATTGCAATACTATGTATTCTTTTTATTTATTTTTATTTTCCTATTTTGTGATCATTATATATATATATATATATATATATATATATATAGGTAGCTATTAATAAGAGTAAATAAATAAGGTGGGGACCTTATAATGGATACTCATATATTTGATGGACCATTTGCAATTTCCCCTTATTACAACCATTTGTTTTCACATTGAGACAACATTGGGTAACCCTCAACTTGGTTGGTTGGGGCTAAACTTGGCATTTTTTAGGTGAAAACTATCGCGCAATGTTATCAGCTCATTCAAAATTATTGAATACGAGTGATTTTTTGTAATGATTGTAAGTTTTAATACGATGACGTTCTTTAATGTTTGATACCTGAAGTTTAGTTTTTGATATAAGCGCAGTTTAAAAAATAATTAACATTGATTCTTGATTAGTCATCAATTCAAAATATTTCTGATATGGTATTCAATATCGTACATGAATACGATACTGTTCAAGAAAAAGACTAATTTTACCCCTACAATATTCGAGATCATAATAAGTTATCGATTTTATTCATTATTAAAAAAGTTAAAATGATAAGATTATCTATTTATGGAATCCAACACGTATAATGCAGCCAAGTAGACACCCTTATATTTTACATCATGGGATACGTAAGGAATAAATTATTTAATATTAATATCTTACAACATCTATATATCTCATTTTTTATCTATCTATATATATTTTTTGGCAAGTGTAGTCCCAAATATATAAGTAAAAGTCGGCACGTCTCCAATTTCCCTTGTGTTAACAGTGGTCCTTAGAATTGACATCCAATCCAGTGGTGTAGCAGAGGCGTGCATGCGACTCTCCTCAAGCGTGGCCCACTGGATCCCCGCCCACTTCTAGTTACGTCCCATACCTGAGCACCTGAGCCTTCAATCTGTTCATAAATCCATCTACCTTTTATTTCACTGTTTTGGATAAATTAATGTATTTTTGGTCCTTTTTTAGTAAAAAATAATAACAAGAATAATTACAATACTAAAAAAATATCTCACTTTTACACTTCTTAAAAATTATCCGATAACATTCTAAATTTTAGTACGTAAATTTCTTTTCACCAGTAAACTAAATATATAATTCGAGTGGATAACGAAACACGAATTTAAAAAAAAATCATTAAAAAAATCATGAGATTTAAATTTTGGAATGGTTCTAAGTATCGTATAGAATGAGTAACTCTTAAAAAACGATCGAGTTTGAGAAGGAAAAAAAAAATCCTCAGGTAAATGAGATTATGATATCTCATAATAATTGAGGGTAATAAAAATCGAAAGAAATTAATAATATTTTGACAAACTAAACATTTTCCGTTCAATGCATGTGTATTTTACTAGTAAAGCATAAAGTTAATTAATTATTTTTGCGCTCAATTATTAGTCGATTTTTTGAATATGAAGGTCGTAAATGAACATAATAAAGTTTTATACGACAATTAATTAAAAATCAATTATGAAGTAAGTAATTTGCTTTTGAGAGGGTAAAAAAAAAAAAAAAAAGAAAGGCAATGATGGGTTCCACAGCTTTAAGCTTTGAAATTAATGTCAAAATTTGCAGAATGTGGTTCTGTTTTGATTTTCTTTCGGTGATTTGGGGGACCAGTCAATAGTCATGTTCTTGGCCTAATTTTCTTGGATACATCCTCAACCTCTTTCTCTCTTTACAATCACATGTTGATAAATGTAGGTATCTTTTACTTGTCCTCGTAAAATTTAAGTGATATAGATAATATTAGAATTACAATTCAATCATAATCAATTACAGTAGGGCTTTACCGATTAATATCGGGCCAATTCAAGACAAAATAAACGAAAAATTAAAGATAATTAAGTGAGGTATTCAACTAATAACTTAAAGTAAAAGTGGTCATAATGTATTGTGTGCATGTGATGCGGAATAGGACGGAGATGCATTTTGAAAACTTTTGGATTGACGGGAGTCGAAAGTTGTTATTACTAATGATGTGAGGGAGTATTGATTGTTGCGAAATTCTCTTGTTTCAACTACTATGTGGGTGTTACGTTGATTTTCTTGTTTTTTGTAGTTGTTTTTGCATCATATTTTATCATATTATTACTAGGATGTCGAAGGGAAAAAGTGTAATTTATCCCCCTCTGATATTGCAAAATAGCAAATTGCACCCCTGTGAAATATAAAATAACAATTTACATCTTTATGTTTTTCAAAATGTAGCAATTTACATCCCATTATTTTTAAAATTGAAGCAATTTACCTCATTGGCAGAAAGGTAAATTGCTTCATTTTAAAAAACACAGAAAAATAAATTACTATTTATTTTTTATAGGAGTAATTTAAAGATTTTCAATATCATACGGGGTAAATTGTTATTCACCCGATGTCTGAGACGTGTTTCTCAGTTATTCTCTCACATTTTATTGCTTCTGGCACCTTAGAACATATCTATGTTGTCTTTATGTTCAAGAAGCAGCCTAAACTTTTTGTTCTAATAATGATATTGTATCTCACAAATTATTTAATATGTACATGTCACGTGTATAAAATTCATGTTACCTGAATATTTTAAATATATATATATACTTTATAATATATATTGTGCATATGTTACCCGTAATTCTATTATTTCTTTCATTTTTTATTACAAAAAATTAGAAAAACGAAGTGGCACCCTACATTCCCATCAAGGTTGCATCTGAATCTGTGTCGTGGTCATGATCCCTACAGCAGACTCTGTATATATTTCTTCTGTGCAGGTAATAGATCATTATCAATTTCAATTGCTCTGGAATCCAGACGGCTTCTTACAGGCCAGATGGACCTGGGATCATGTTTGAACTTGTATGTGTTGGTGTAATTGTTCGTCGTAGCCATAATCAGCTGGTTGAAAATACTCTTCCTCTGTGCTACATCTGATGCACACTTTGGATAAATCCTCTTGCCACATAATAAGATATTTGTTTATTTTAAATTTATATAATTGTACGATTATTTATCTATGTCTTCCAGAAGAATCACCATTTTTTTTTATAAATTAGCTCATAATATAACTTACATTTTATTTGATTATCTAATAATACTTAAAAATAAATTCTTTATTTTTAATTTGAATTTAGATAAGTGCATCGATTGATTATCTTTAACCAAAGGATTCACTCCTTTTTAAAAAAGAAAAAAAAGAAAAGAAATTTAACTATATGGCTAGGAATTTAAAGTAGAAAAATCAATACGCAATTATATGTAAAATAAAAAAATAAACATCAATAAAAATGGATGCATTACCAAACATTATGAATGGAAAATAACACTACTTTGGCCTATGAATGCTGAACAGTCAAATGCTGTAAAAGGTAAAGTTGTCAACTATCCTGGAGAAAATGAACCTGAATTTTGATGCAGGTGGATCTCATGAACAAGCTGCGATCTTGTCCGATTTATTGCAGCAAAACAGACGATCAGATGCTCCTCAAGATTCACAAGCCGTTGCACAAAACCAGGACGGTTTCTCCAAAGCTGCTTCAATATCTCCTGTATGAGATACTCATCCGTGCCCCTTTCCAATCCCAGCCGAACAAGAAGTTTGTCGTTTTCGACATCAGTGTGCAGATGGCGAACCAGTCGATCAGTGGTGTCCAGCTCCTTGTGAAGGACATAAGCATTGATGGCTGCTGCATCAAGTTGAGGTAGACGGGCCGTTTCTTTCCTTGTTGCGATGGAAGGAAGCATTGCTATGCATATGGGGCTTCCGACTAGGGCAACTAGAGCATGACTAGCTATTGCCACTGCTGACATGGCCACACCAACTGCAGCTGCAATCAAACACAAGGCACATCCTGTTGAACAGTAGCGTACAGGATGGGTTCTCGACCGTGGCTTTCTGACATGACGGTTGAGCTGATCTCTGAGGTCGGAGAAGCATTGGCGTACGTTGTTGAAGTTCTCCGAGTCAGGGGGGAGGAATGGGTTTTGAAGGCGGTCAAAATGGAGAAAAATGTTATGTGCCGAGTTGCATAGGGAGTGGGAGAGGGAATAAGAGTCGGAGTCGAACTCCATGGGGAGATCGTCAAGAAGGTTATGAATAGGGGAGTAGATGAGCTGAGCCCGGCGGACGCTCTGGAAGAGCAGAAAGCATAAACGGGAAGTTTGCTCACTATGTTCGAAGTAGGTAGCTACAAGATAAGTAAGCGGGTTGTGCCTAATAAGCGAAAGTGTTTCTTGAACATACTCACGGCTTGGTCGAAGAACCTGTTCTAACAGCTGAGGTTCCTCAGTGAAGTCTACATTTTCAGAGTCTACGGTTTGGTCGAAGGAGCTGTCCTGGTCAAAGGTTCTCTGAATCTCACCATAAGAGTGAGTTTGGACTGCAAGTATTCTTCACTAAGGTTAATTGTGGCAGAGAGTTGAGCACCTCTTCTTGGAGTATTCTCGACAGAAGAACCTAAATTATGATTTACACTGTCAAAGGTTAGAATGTCTTTAGGCACTAAATGAGCAACATATGAAAGACAGTCTAGAAACAAAATAGAAGTGCCTTGTGTAGTCTTGACGATCCTACTGGGGGGGTATATCACACTCATTTTGTTTTGATCACTGAAATCCTGTCTCTTTTTCATAGATTCCTGTTCTTTTCTTTCTTACAAGGAACTAGATAAGAGTTCAGAAGTTTACCTTGCGAAACAGGGGATGAATAATCATTGTTTGTTGAAGGCGCTGGCAATTGCTTCAAACAAAACAGCATTGGGCCCTGTCCTCTGATGCGGGATGACCAAAACTCATTTCTTCATAAAAGACTCGCATTCGTAGTCTATAAGAAAGTCTATGACATGCACAATCTCAGAAGAAATGGATCACCCAAATCTCTTCTGCCAAACACTGAACAGAAATAAATGGAAGATGGCAAAGTGTTAAAATACAAATACAAAAGCTAAATCAATCAAGCAAGTAAAGGAGTATCCTTGCTGACAAGATTCTAGAATAAAAAGAGCTCCCTTGGAACAATTTAACCACAAGCACTTACTTCCCTGTCATTTATTTCTAAGCATTCTCTCAAGAGCAACATCTATAATCCTAGACCTCGCACATTTGAAGCTCAGAGAGAATCTCGCCACTAATCTTTGCTTTCCCTTCCTCTTCAAGATGAGCAAAGAAAATGCATTTGAGGCAACTGCTTAACAAGCACTAGTTTCTCACATCAAAATAAAAAACTCACCATCATGTGTACCTACATACAAAAGACTCCTACTCCACATATTAGATCCCTTCTCCAGCTTCATAGGTAGACGCCCGGCAATTGAACCAGCACACTCAACACACCAACATTTCCAGTTTCAATGATTAAACCTCCAGTTCTTTCAAAACAAACAACCATCTTTTTTCCTTGGTGCAACATGAGATTACTTCAAAATCATTGAGGCATAAGTGCATAGCACTCTCCATATTAATGATTTCTACATTAGCCTTTGCAAAATTCCAAGAAACACCCCTTCACCAGCCAAAAGAAAAAAAAAACACCAGAAACGGAAATAAAGAGCAAAAGATTCACAAATTTCTGCCATAAAAACAGGGAACCCACTCAAAATATACAGAGACAAGTTCATACCAAACCCCCATAAACACAAAAATGATAAGGAATTGAGCTAAATTGCGGGATCTTATGAGAATCGTGATCGATTAGCATCCAAGAATCGAAAAGGGTCTCAAGCTTTTAGCCATAAGACAGCATAAGCGTAAAAGTTAAAAGGTAAGAGTAAGTAGGGAAGGTGAGTGCTGGGAAATACCAAAAACAGGAATGTGGAGATTAATCTTCGAGGAGCTTTCTGAGACGGGCTTTGAGGAAATCTTTATGGGCCTGGGCTCGGGCCTGTTGAGGGGCGATATTGGAGAAGGAGAGATGGGTTCCTACGGCGATGAAGATACCAGCAGTAAGGAAGCCGCAGATGTGGAGGGTTAGCTGCTTAGGCGTGGGAGAGTACGGCCACAGTACCATCTCCGTCTTTGACTCTTCTTTCAGTGAGGAAACATCAGAAAGATGCTACTGTATACCAATACCATACATAATCAGAGAACAAATGATTGATTATGTTCGTGCATGATGGAAATTCTTATTCGAATTTAGTTCAGTAAAATCTGAATTAAAAAAAAATAAATATATTGTATTTATTATATAGGTTAAAATGCATAAAACTCCCCTGTGTTTTAAAAAGTTGGCGAAAAACCCTCTTCTATTTTTTAAACGTAGCTCAATCGCCCATTTCCGTTAAATTTAACTAACGGCGTTAAATTTTTTATAAAATGACTGTTATACCCTTACTTAAATATATTGTTTCTTATTTTAATAACCGTTGATATTTTTTGATCAAATATTGATCGTTGATATAATCAATTAATCTCAACCGTTAGATTTAAAAAAATGAAAGGTCTAGATTCAATAAATTATTTAACTTATATTATATATAAATAATTTAAAATTAAAGATATATTATTATTATATATTTAAAAAAACCGACCCGACCCACCCCCACCACCCGCTGCGCCCCCCCCCCCCCACCCCACCCCCCACCAAAACCCCGGGAAGCTGTAATGTTCAAACCGCCGGATCTCCGCAAGTACTTTATCAAAATGAGTGAGGTCGATCTCGTTAGAATCTTCTTGAAGAGACGAGTCTGTTGGTGGTATTTTGAGATCGAGATTCGTTCGGACGGAGACGAATCGACGACAAACAGGTTCGGCGGTCGTGGCTTGAGCCCAGTCCCTCCGGTTGACGAAAACTCAAATTGAAGGTATATAAATGTTCCTCTTGAAGAGAGGATTCGAATGGTACCATTGGAGGTCAGAAACTCATCGGAACGGCGCCGGAAAACTTAGAGAGAAGTTTCCGGCGAAGAAGGGGGCGAAAATGCAGTTTTAGTTTGATTATAATAACTTAATTATTAATTATAGTTTTTTTATTTTTTTAATTAACTTAATTATTAGATATTTAATTATAATTTTTGTTTGATATATAATTATAATAATTAAATATATCTTTTAGTTAATCAAAAATAATTTTACATTAACAATTATAATTTTTAAGTTTAATTTAATTTAATATTTGTATTTTAAATTATAAAATTTCAAAAATTTATATAAGTTTTTTCGTATTTTTTAATAAATATATTTTACAAAAATTGTTCTTTAATAGATAAAAATAAAAATAATCACTCAAAATAATTAAAAAAAATATACATATGATGTATACAAATACCATGAGGGTATTTTAGTAAAGAATAATGAAAAATAAGATAAAAAATAGTTAAAAATCACCCCCAAACGCACAAGGAGCGAGTGTAATACACCTTCCGTTAATTATTAACGAAATGGGTGTTTTTTGCTGAGTTTACAAAACACAGGGGGGGTTTTGGCCTATTTCAAAAACACAGGGGGATTTTTAGCTTTTTCAACAAAACACAGGGGGGTAAAATGCATTTTAGCCTATTATATATTAATATATAATTTTTTAAAAATAACTAATAATACACTTACTTTATAGTTTGGATAAAAATTTTCCCGTACTTGACCGTCTCCATATGAATCAATGATAAGGAGAAAATAGAAAGATAAATAAAGTTTAATTTAGAGAGTATCAGAAAATTGCAAAATTTTGTATAATAATTTAGGGCAATTTACATATTGGTATCATATTTGTCGAAATAGCTTGAAATAACGTAGAAAAATAGGCCTTGGTTGCATTTTTAATAGTGTCCTTATATTTCAAATAACAAGGTGACGTATAGTCAAGTTTATAGTAATAGTAGTAGTAGTAAAAAAATGAAAAAAAAAATGTTATGGTTCATTGTGACATTGATACCACAATTCATTTTAATTTGTAAAATTGGTACCATATTCTCTAATTCCGTTAAGAATTGGCATTAAGTTATGAGCTACGCGTACCATAAAGATCTTTCTCACTTAACCTTTCAATCAAAATTTAGGATATGAAATTGGTTACCGATTTCAAAATATGATTTCATCCAAATTTCACTTATTTTCTTTATAGATCATTGTCAGATGCTCAGTCATGATAATGGATACCCCTTCATTTAAGGGATTAATTGAAGGTGGTTAATTAATAATGACTAATTAATCTAGTGCAAATGAGTTGCCAAATTATATATGATACAAGTTTAAATTTAGTTGAACATAAACTTAAATAGTTATAGTACCAATATTACAAATTACTCTAAATTATGATATCAAAAATATAATTTTTTTTTATTTTTATTGTATGAAATAACAGCCACGTGTAGCACACGTGGTCTTACTATTATAAATATAAAGACAATATATAAAAGGCAAATAGAGCCCTATTTTTTTTTAACCATTTAAAGCTATTTCAAAAACATGATATTAATATTGCAAAGTATTCTAAATCATAATACAAAAATGCAGTTTTCTTCATAGTGTAAAGACCCAAAATATAAAATTAATTATAGTAATAAGATAAAAAGGATTAGACTTACCAGATAAAAAAAAAAAAAAAAAAAAAAGGATTAGACTAAAATTAGGGTTTGGTTTCACATTTCCCCTTTTTCGGGATTTGGGTTGAAAAGTTCTGTTTTGCATCAGGTTTGATTGTACATAATTAATTATTATCTTTCAAAAATTTTATATGTATGCAAAATTAAAATTTTTATTTACATATGTTTAATTTTATGAAAGATAACCAAATAAAACCAAGAATTAACCAGAATTCATAATTTTTTAAAATACTTTCATTGATTTTAAATATGTATAGACTTAACATTATTACTAAAAAAAATAAAAAGTCTTTCGTTTTCGATGAGAATAAATACGTTTGATAGTACTTTTGTTAATATCAACAATTTCAATGTAATTATACGTTTTTAAATATAATATTTTAAAATAAAAAGAATCTACGTATAATTATATCAAACATCATGAGAGGAAAGTGTAATTATCCCTATAAGTAATTTGGAACTAATTTATTTTTTATTTACGACTTTCTTTTCCTAGTTACGTAAATACAACATAGTCATATGAAAAATACAATTTATTTGGATATAATGGAAATGAAATTCACATTAATATTTTTATAATTTAAAAGTTTTGTGTTGGTTAGAATATAGAAGGATGGATTTTATTCGGATTTATTTACTAAATGTACTCTTTAATTTATTTGTTTTTCTAAAAAGAAAAGGAAAATCTCTATTTGCTTATATTTTGGTCATATCAGTTGTGGTCATAGTATAATTAATGGAAAAGTCGGGGGTTGGTTTGTATAATCAAAGAGTAGAGGTACCAACGGGAAATTTCTGCCTCCATTTATAATCTCAAAACCTCAACTGCTTGCTTCCATCCCAAACCCTAAAGCAAGCACTGCTCTCCGTCTTCTACCCTTACCCCTCCGCCGCCGCCGCCGCCGCCGAACCAGAACCACCACCAAGAAGATGGGTCGCGTCCGAACAAAGACCGTGAAGAAGTCCTCCCGGCAAGTGATCGAGCATTACTACTCGAAGATGACGCTGGATTTCCACACCAACAAGAAGGTTCTCGAAGAAGTCGCCATCATCCCCTCGAAGCGCCTCCGGAACAAGATTGCTGGGTTCTCTACTCATCTGATGAAACGTATCCAGAAGGGGCCAGTCCGTGGAATCTCTCTCAAGCTGCAGGAGGAGGAGCGCGAGCGCCGCATGGATTTCGTCCCCGATGAGTCGGCCATTAAGGTCGACCGCATCGAGGTTGACCAGGAGACAATTGATTTGTTGGAGTCTCTTGGGATGAAGGAGCTTCCAGGTGTCGTCCTTAAAGAGGACCAGGGACCGATCAATGTTGCGCCGCTGAACTACGGCCGCGGAGGCGTCAGACGGTACTGAGAGAGATGAGTTCCTTTCTCGGGTTAATGTATTCCTTTTAATGCTTTTTGATAATGGGTTAATTTGAGTTTTGTTGGAAACGATGTCTTCTGTTACTTTTAGAACATGCAATTTCGAGGATTTGAGATAATGATTAATGTGTTAAAGTTTCTGAGACAATCACATCTCTCTTCCTGTCAAGTTTTTGCCGAAAGTATGAGACTTTTTCTAATTATGAATAGCAGTATTTATTTTCTATTCTCTTGCTTGGTGGGATCTTTCATTGCCCATTGATGGAAATGCTGGCAACTCTTTCTCTTGCATAAGATACACTCTGATGAGATGATCCGTGATGGGATTTTTTGTGTTATAATTCTCATCTGGTGGAGGTCATATGAATGATCATGAACAAGAATTTTTTTCATTGGGCTTGGAGCTTTCGTTGGCTGGTTCTCATTGCTGATATTATTCAGTTGGTACTTGCTCGTTAGTCCTTATGGAATGCAGTTTAAATCAACACTGAAGATTCTTGTGTTTCTCGGGTAGTTTGAAGAAGCATGGTTCAATGAACTAACTATGGTGTGAAACATGCCAGGAATTATGCTGGCATTGCACATTTTCTCTAATTGTTTGTGGGGTGGTGTTGTCTTGTTCTCTGCTCGCACCCATAGGAGAGGATGTGCTAGTTATTTGTGGCTAACAATATAAACAATTATGAGCGAGTAAAATGTTGTTCAAATTTGGTTTGATTTCTTCTCAACTTGGATGAATGGTTGAACTTAATTTGATAATTTCGCTGTTTGAGTTTATTTGGATTTTAATCAAGTTGAAAACAGACTTTACACGGTTGATGATTTTTTACCCTCTGTTCTATTATCTTTTCACCAGTTGAATTCAACTTTAAATTCTATTGAAATAAAAAGAGATGTCCAAGATTGATTTGTCATACTTAGCAAACAGAACTGCGTTAGCTTTCAGAATTAGTAGCACTTGTACTCGTATGCAACAAGCTTCGGCAGATTGAGTAGAATTTGGGTATTTGTACACAAACCACACAAAGTATGAATGGGCTAAACCTTCAACCAGAGTAACAATGTAGGGGGAGAAAGTGGAAGAGATGTCAACAAATCACTCGCTCGAATTTGCAAGCCCAACCATGTTAAGCATATGCCGATCTTCCTTAAACCTTTCCAGCACTGTACCTTTGATAACTTCTGGTCTATCCTGATCAGCTCTTCTTGGAACCACTCCCCAACATTCTATTACCTCTGGGTAAATCTGGGAGGTCTTTGACAGGCATGGACTGCCAAAAGTTATGCAGCTGAAGGTGTGACCCTGATCAAAGTTTGCTGAAAGGAATAGCCCAAAATGATTTACTCGCCCTCCAAAACCGATGCCATTTCGAATGCTCTCCGAGCTGAAATTTACAGCACACTGCAAAATCGAAGGATGTTACAGTCTCAACGTCATAGAAGCATATAAATCAGAAAGGTTGCAATGTATTTGATTTCAAATGTCAAATTATAAGTGCAGGAAGCGAAGTGTCTAAGAGGTAAAATCAGTAGTTTCTGATGATTCAATCTCAGAGTTGGTCTTCTGATCATCTGCATTTATATTTCTTTTGTAAAGGCAAAAAATATAAGGGGTAATTGCACTTCCCCTAAAATTTAATGTAATTACACATAGACCTCTTATAATTTAAAAAATTATTTCTAACACTCCAGAGGTTTGCTTCTGTTTAACAAATAAGTCCCCACATTGGTCGAAATTCACTAAATTTGCTAATATTAACAAAAAAAATTGGAGCAAAAAAAAACAAAAAAACATAAAAAACTGAATGAAAATTTATATTTACTCTCAATTGACTTATTTCTAATTTATTGTAGGTCAAACAATTTTTTTCGGACTAAACCTTCCTATAACAGTGAAGATATACCTCCCCATATACATTAATGTGTGAAGACGTTTGAGAGTAATTTGATAAAAAAAAGATTTATTTAATTTGCAATAAGTAATAGTCAGTCAGGGTTAAATATAATTTTTTTTTTATCTTTTTGTTAATATCAACAAATTTAATTAATTTTAACTAATAAAGAGACTTATTTGTTAAACGGAAGCAAGCCTCAAAGTGCTAAAATGTAATTTTCCAAACCACAAGGCCCACATATAATTATATCAAATTTAAGGAAATGGGAGTGTATTATCCCAAAATATAATGCATGTGAAAACCCTGGTTCTAATTTGATGGTGCTACTTTAGTCAATTCATATAAAAAGCAATAGAGAAAAAAAACATAACATATGAACAATCAATCTGATAACGGTCTTCAAAGGGACAACTGTTTGCATATTTTCAGCCTTTGGAGTAATTTATCAAGGAAATTCAAGTACTTACCCATTGCAAATTATGGTTTGCCCCAGTAGGCCGAAAAATTGATGCTACTGGATATAGCTGAAAGAGAAAAGATCTCATATCCCCATAAAAATCAGAGTGCCTCTCCCATGGCTGAGAAGCATAGCCTCCATAAATATAACCGTCTATATCTTTGATGATCAATACAGTTGGTCCATCATTTCTGCAGTTCAATTCAACAGTTACCCATCCCATGGCTACTAAAAGATAGAAGCAGCAACCTAGGAACTGACAAGGAAATACAGAACTTTTAGCATCCGCACCTCCTAAAAACCCAAAAGTTTAACAGACAAAAAGAACTGGTGCACTTTCATATCTCAAAGCACCTTCATGGTCTAAACATATGTGCATGCCAAAGAACTTTTTGGTGTTAGATCTAATTGGATGAGCTACAAAGAGATATATCTCTTAACAGAATTTCACAAACCATATTTCAGGTGAAACAGCCATCTGCCAACATAGATATGCCAAGCATATCTTCGAGCGTATATGAATGTGTTCACATACACATCTCTGCATGTTGAAGAGTCTTAAACTAAAAACATGAGAAACAGAACTACTTACAGTATATTGCCCAAAAATGTGTTGAAACTCAGCCCATGAACAGAACTATGATACAAAAGTTTCCACTCATCCAGTTCAGTCGGGGACAGTGCTCCTCCAATATGCCAAGCATATTCCTTCCTCAACAAAAGGTGACTAGGATCAATATTGTCCTCATGCTGTAACAGAGGTACTAGCAAACCTACAAGAAAAAAAGCATGTAAGAGAACTCGATACTCATCTCCTTTAACCAAGCTCAAAAAGCAAAGTTTGTGAAAACAAAGGAGCTAATACCATTATTTACTCAGTGTCATGGCTCTTACTCTTGACCCTAATATCTCTTCCCAGGAATAACTCAACAATTCCTTTTGACAAACTAGAAGTAATGTAACTACTATGATGAAGAAGAAATAAAATCATTATGTATGTTATATTTACCCACTTATGTTACTGCAGTTCGCTCATGATAAAACCCAAGTCAGTAGTAAACAAATGATCAGATCAAGATTCCCTGAATTGAATTATTGTACTTTGGGAAAACCTTGTTCTCAAACATTCAATTAGAATGAGCAGCAGAGCTGCACTGAAAAATCTCACACAAACACAATTTACTATTAGCTTAAAGAGGACACTCTTACACTCCAGATGCAATGGAAAAAAAATCAGACTGTTAATGCAATCACTTTGTTCAGTGCTACTCCACAGACTCATTACCTCTTGAATGCACATGCACAGACACACACACACACACTCTGTGAGAGGGAGAGAGAGCATCAACGAGAAACCTGAATCAGAGGGCATCAACAAACTACCCAGATATTTCCTTACTGCTGGAAGAAGAGTGCACCACTTTCGGAAATCCTCAAGAGACATGCTATCACTAGTAAAATTTGCAGCATTGATGAAAACCATAACAATTTCGTGGTTCGACCCTGCTTTAGTCTCAGAGCTTTGGCGATGAAATAGGTTATCGAGGACAGAAGTTAAAACAACTTCAAGATCATTCCTACCAGAATGCACATAATATATAATATTAGAAGAAAAGGAATACACGGACAGAAAGAACTCTACAATAAGAAATTTCCACATATTACCTTCTCACGGTGCCATCACCTGAGACATCAAGTAGTTGGTAAATGAACTCCTCAATGTCCTCATTAGTTCCCTTCTCATAAGTCCCCTAAAATACGAAGAAGCAAAAATAAGTAGACATTCATGTCTTAGTTACTTTAACATGCCTTGAGCACTTATACCAAGTACAAACCAAAGGAGGTAAAGGCTTATGGGTGTTATGAGACAGCCTGAACCAAATTGAGAAAGATGCATCCTGCACCTAGACTTAAGAAGAATTGGATATCTGTAAAAAGATGGATCAGAATCTCATCCTCAAGATTTCAGTTTTTTATGTTATTTGGAACTGCAACAAGGTGGTTGTGCTAACAATGACAGATTTTGTCCTTAAGAGTAGTTGATTGTAGTAAAGTAGCATTACAACATATACATTTAGCAACACAAAATTGTACTAGCTCCCTCTACTACTTCATATTTTCTAATTTACGCAACTTATTAATTCAACTATCCTTCGAATATGCATTGGTGGCACTTTATAACATGAAAGTAAGATTGTTAGACTTCTGTTCGAATTGTAATTTATTTTTTTTATCCTTTCCAACTTTCTTCTTCATTCATCCCTCTAAAAAGTTATTGTTCAAAGTAATTCATGTCGTCATAGTCATCTTGGTCGGAGCCCAGGGATTGTCCAGACAAAAGTTATTAGGCAATTCCAGTGCATACAATAACACAGCAAAACGCAACGATTTCAGAAAATATCAACTTGTCATGCTCTTTCCATGATCCATAAACAAAATAGCGTTAAGCTTACCTTGGCAATAACGAGGTCTTCGAAAGTGAGCTTTTGATCCTTGCGTTTCTGCGTAACCAAATCGAAAACCCTATCCCCAAGAGGCCCATCAATTCCAATATACGCCTGTTACGCAAGCTCATTCACATAAGCGAAGAAACATAGAAAAATCACTTAAACCACGCAAACAAAATCGAAAAACAGTTCAACGAAGAAAAACACCTTGAAAACATCAGGAGATACGTATTTCCCATTGCTTTGGGACTGGACCGCAAGCGACGCGTGGAGTGATCTCAAATCTTCCAATTCCTTCTGAGTAAATGCTCTGCAATTACAAAATTCCGCCAGCCATTTATCAACTGAATATACTGAATCACTAAATGCAGTAAGTAGAAAATGCAAACCTAGCGGCGGAGGCAAAGCGAGGATCGGTGGAAGATGAGCCGGAGTTGCCCATTGGCCCGCCTCTTCTACGGTGCAGTTCTGATTTGAAAGTCGTGTTTCACACAAACGATTCCCCTTTTCTTTCTTTTTTAGGGAGAATGGGAATGAATGTCCTTTGGGGGTGTGAAGAGTTGGCAATTGAGCACTTATTATATATTAATTATTTGGATGTGTTTTTACATAATAAAACATAAACATAAAGAGAAACAATTTTGGGTTTTGATGCTTAAGAGTCATATATCAATCTTGAAATTGAATTTAAATTTAAGAAAAGATTAAATTTACACCTTATGATCTATTATTTTTTTTTTATATATAATTACAAAAATTACTCGTGACAATAAAAAAATACAATAATCATGTAATGATGTTGCCGTTTTTTAAGGTATATGTATATTTCTAAAAAAAAATAAGAATATTTTGTATATATAATGATAGTATGTATGCGTAATTATTCAAAAAATAAGGTCTATTTGTGTAAGCAGGCTATAGATTAGTGGTATAAATATAATTAATTATAAATTTAATTTTTCCATTTATTGCATTATTTCCCAACTTTTTATGGTTATAATATATACCACTTATTAGGAATTTTACAAGAGTCGATGAATTTAAATGCCCTTTTTTAAAAAAAGAAAAGAAAAGAAAAATTATAAGATTTAAAATATTTTATTTTGAAGGGTAATTACATTAAAAAAATTAAGATTAGACTAAAATATATAAATACTCTTTACCTGTAATTTTTAGAAAAATATAAAGTATTTTCATATTTTAATCTACATGAGAATTGAGTCAATGTAATTTACTTATTTTGAAATTTTATAAGTGGGTGTCAACAAAACACCCACAAATAGCTAGGCATTGATGTGTTTTTAGTTTAGGGTAAATTACATTTTGCCATATGAATTACATCTATTTTTATATTTTGATTTTTTTTTTTATCAACTTATCATATCAATTTTGATAAATTTACACTTTATCATATATGTTTGTCTTTTTGGTGATTTTTTTGTCGGAAAAAATATCACATGTTGTGTATATGTAAAAAATATCACAAGACATAACCCCTAAATATCATATGTGCATTATATGTGATGTTTTTTTTAACAAAAAAATTGGTAGAAAAATAAGTACAAATGACAAAGTGCAAAAAAATTTTGTAAAATTGAGACACTAAATTAAAACAAAAAATTTAGATACAAAAATGTAAAATTGATTATAGTTCGGATGGCAAAATGCAATTTAATTTGTTTACAAAGGAACACAAGTATAAGGTAAACATGTTTTCTCTTTTCATTTTCAGGAAACATCATCAACATCCGAAGCACGTAAAATTTTACATCTCTGTTCGAAAACAAAGAGTCAAGAAAACACACCTTCAGCTGATACAATACACTTGCTCACTCACACAGGGAAAGAATTGAGTACAAACAGGTGGAACATCCGGTTCGTCACTCATTCCAGCAACCGTCTGTGTTTGCACCAGGCAATTGCAATCACATACAGGAAAAGAGTGCCTGCTGAACCTCCCCCAACGGTCCACATAAACCTCGTCATCCCATGTACTTGATCGTTGAAAATTTCGATTCTGATGTTCATACCAAAGATCCCAGCCACAACCACGAAAGCACTCACGACGAGGGTTGCTGTCGTTAACATGACACCCATTTGCAGCAGATGATTTTGCTTGTCATCCAACATGATGTTGATGTAATCTTCGGTATCGTCTACGTATTCCCTCAGCTTCATGGAGCATCAAAAGGATAGAACATCAGAACCTTAGTGTGCAACTTTGAAGAAGCAAAAGAGATGAGGTTCATAGATTTATGATGTTGGGTGGAGACGTAACACGTTGGAGACTCGTTGCAACAAAGTGAGTTCGTAAGTTCAGCCAAAAAAATAAGACACAGTAAGGAGAAAGAAGAGTTGCGTACGGTGGATAACTTGTTGAGTGTACCATCTATCTGAACGAAATAGGCTTCCAAGAGCATCTCAAGCTCCTCGACGTCAAGGTGCTTGCTAATAGCGCTATGTGTACTAGTATGGGTGCCATGACTGCCTCTGCTGAGAGCATTAGCGCCACCAAACAATTGCTCACGGTGACTATCAATCTGCTGAAGTTCAGAACTATCGTTACCTTCCATCAGTATTTCAGCAGGAGTCCTGAAATGTCATGCAAATACAGTGCGAAGTGTACGTTTAAGCACAAATGAACATTTATTGTTTAAATATCTACATAAAGTATGCATCATGTATTGTAGCAAACCATAGTTTCACATGCCTGTCGTCCGTTCGCCTGAACATCATCTTCATCCAACACATCCTCATTCATGGAAGACAGGGAGAATTCTCAAGCTGTGCTTGCTGTTTGTCTGTTAAATACATCTCTGCCATATCATCGTCATCATCGAGCAAATGTTCCAACTCATCTCTAACCTGATAAATCATGTCACAGTGAGTAGATGGAAGGAAATATAGCACTACGACTGTTCAAACGATTATGTAACAAGAATTAGGTATTAGAGAGAGAGAGGGAGACGATAAGCAAGTCGAAATTGCAGTTATGACAAAGGACATCTCCTAATGCAAGATCAAACCATATTCCTAACCAGAATGAACTCATGTCATGGTTTGATTGGGCACAAACCCACATACATGTTGGCGGAGTTGCTATATCAAAATCTTACAAGAGGAAAATATCATCTTCTATGGGAGATTTTGTTCCGCCGAGAAACAAAGGAAACGATGAAGCTAGCAAAGGTGAATTGTATCATCTTGATCAGGCACAAATGCAGACATATCTGATGCTTCCTCACATTTTCCTGTCTGAAATATGGACATCATTAAAGCTTCTACAGTGTAAGACTCTAAGGTCACCAACCAAGGATTAACAGGAATTCATACTGATTACCAAAGATATACACATAATTTCATAAATTCAATTGAACAGAAAATTAACCACTTTCAAGACTTTCACAACTTATGAAATCTTCATTTTCAAAGTCAAAGAGTTTTACGAGAAAAGGCATTGCAGAAAAGTATGATTGAAGATTACTCCATCAACCTTTTGAACACGTCCAGTTATAGCAACGAGACGGCTTTTAATTTGTCTCACGCGTTCCAAATTGAGAGTACTAATTTTTGAAGTTAATTTATCCAGTGCTGGATGAGCCTCTTGCTCCAGTGTCCTTGCCTAGCTTGGGATGAGAGAGAGAGAGAGGAAAAAGAATGTCGAAATGAATTATAGGAGCAAATTTGAATATAAGTCAGATTTTGAAAACAAAAGCGAAAGCATAAGAGTTTTATACTTCATTTTCCAAGCAACTGCAAGCAGCCTCGAGGCATGCCTCTAATGCAACAAACTCAAATGGAAGCAGCTTTGGACCATCTCGATTCTCCCCGGATTGTTCTTTCCCTTCTGCTTTCCCGACCTCTTCCTTACTCGGGAATTTCTCAGAATAATTTGGAGGGCTCGCTGGTGTTGATCGAGGCTCTTCCAAATCATACAAGTTTGTCCAGTCCGCACTCTCACCATCTCCAGCTTCCTTAACCACCATCATCCCACCTCATTAAATAAATGTGAGGCTTATAGTAAATTCATCATACAAAATGTTCCACAATTTAGAAGAATAATTGAAATACTAGACATTATCATAGATTTATCTTTCCTTGACAATTACAGAATTCTCGTTAATTTCAGCTTACATGCAACTCATTTTATAAACCAAAGCCCAAGAACCAGGTTATTAAGATGAAACCAGAAGCCAAAAAACAAAGATCACTCACCTCACCAGTACAGAAATCAAAGATTAAGCACGAAAACAATAACATCTTAAGATTATAAAGTTTTACCCCCCCAGAGATTTCCACATCAAAGTAAACCTCCACAAAACTATTTTAGAAATTAATCAAAGAAGGAAGAAAGACCTCAGACAAAACCAACTTGCTCCCCAGATATGCCCAAGCAACATCTAACTCACCAGAGTTTCAGTTTTGACACTATTTCCCTTTCTCATGAAGTTGCCCAAGGTGGTTTTACAAGCCACTTTGAACAATCCATGAGGATATGGTATGCTACACATTTACTACAACAATTCAATATACATGTGCAGCTGCAGCCCTCATGTTTCATCTTGAAATAACCCTGAAAAATTGCTCTTGCGACAAGTAATTCCATATCCCGCAAATATCTCAGACCATTACACCATCTACCTTTTTCTACCCTTCAGTAATAGATCCTTCCACCCAATCTGTTTAACCACTAAACTAAACAGCTGCGTAAGATCAAAGAAGTGCCTTTACACACTAAATCTCCATATTTGGCCAATTCGCAGTTTGAGTAAAGTTAGAATAGCATTAAATATCTCAATGTTCTTGATATTCAAGATTCAAACTTACAATTACACTTATATTATTTCTCTTAATTTCAGAGACTAGAAACTTGAATATTTGTTGCTTGGGCTAAATTGACTTCAAGAAAGCTGTGTCAAAACTTTACTGCCCTAAGATGAAAACTGAGTTGCAAAGACAAATGACCAATTAATTCAAGATAAAGAAGACACACCAACTAATTAGAAGGATCACAGAGTAGAAATTCATGATAAAGCAAATAAATATTCAAATAAAGAAATCATATTTCATAATTATACTAAGAGAAACTCTTGAAAACGAATAACAAAATTAAAACTTCATATACAGATAGGAAGAGCAGGAGAAACCTGAGACTTGATAGCCTGATTATGTCGCAAGATTCTCCGCTGAAGCTCATCAACAAAAGGAATGACTGAGGGGTCTCTAGAATTGAGCAAGAGAACTTCTTGGGCCGTGATTATGGCCTTTATATGCTCCAGATTGATGACTATCGCCCGCTCACGCCCAAGCACAGTTGACGGGTACGACAACAGCGGATCGAGTATCCGGAGATCGCGGGCCGGGAGCCCGGTTCGCCTCATGATGGCGTGTTTTCCGGCCTCCACCACCTGGGCCTGGCCAGTCGAATCCAGCAGCAGCCACGGCCTAACTCCCGCCGCCTTCTTCCGGAGCCCACCACCGATGCTGACGCCTCCGGCGGCGGGCCGAAGTAGGGGCTCCGCCGTGCCGTCATCCTCCGCCTGCGGTGGACCTGCTGCCTGTTTCGGTGGCTGAGGAGGGGCGCCCCTCATTGTGAGTCGATTCGGTGGTCGTAGCCTTGGCCCGTGGGATTGATTATCTGATATTCTTTCCGGGTTTTACCAGTGATTTATGGGGTTGGTCGGATTTACGCTAGAGCCTGAAAACACGAATATGCGCTATTCCGACCAGGTTTTGTCATATCCAATTTTAAATCATGTCAAGTATTTCCGATTCTTACGTGAGTGAATGACTTTAGTTCCACGAAAATCAAATTTAATCCAAACTAAATATATTGAAGTAATTTTAACAATTTTTTTCCTTTTCCCGAAGTGGAAAAATAGATTAACTTTGAATAATTTAGGATAATTGCAAAACATCTCGGTTAAATGAGAAAAGACAGTTATTAATACACAATCAAGAATATATTTTACTTACATAAAGTCTAATATCTTCATTTTTTGTCAACAACAATTGATTGAATCAACATCATTTCTTTCTTTATGTTGTAGACCCCTACTAAAACGTCCAAAAATATTTAAAAAATAACAATACAGTAAAAATTATGATATATTTGATTAGATTTGAATCGATCAGACTTCTTTATGAGATATTTGACTGCTGATTTTCAGACAAAGTATAAAGTTCATTAGGGTATATAGCTTTGATAAAATTAATTCAAGTAGATCACTAGTATAGCTAACTCATGGTATCAGTCATATGCGTTATCATTTTATTATTTTTTTCAGAGTATATTTTTTACTAAAAACAATCCCGTTGACTTTAGCATTAAAGAATACATTTTTGCAAGAATTAAATTTGACAACATATAACTCTATATTGTCAACAAAATCATAATTATTAAGGGACGACTCAGTAGACATGGGAGTATTTGATTATAATATTAAAAGATACTAATTAACCTAAGTTAAATTGTGAAGTAGATGCAATATTGGAATAATAAATAACGTACAACGCAAGTGATCATAGCATCATCTACCATGTTTCAATATCCTTGCAGGAACAACCTACCCTAATCCTAAGGTACAGCCTCAATATTGCCTAGGGACTTTGATTTTCTGGTGTAGGGCTCATGTATGTTTCTGTGCAGGCATCCATTCATCTACTTTTTCTTACTAGTTTTAATTTTTAAAAAAAGATTACTATAGAATTTATTCTGTTTAGTCTCTGGAAAATGTTCTATCAATTGTATTTTATTCAGTTTTTTAATCACATAAAAAAAATATAATCATATCATATTGCCTTTCTTAGTTCATGCAGGTCCAAAATTAAAGAACCAAAGTTGACGGGCTTGGCGTGAAAATCATTCCCCATTTATGTCCTTTTGCAAGTCGAATATTTTCGTTGTGAGTAAAGTAAAATTGTTTTTTTTTTTTTTAATTAGGTACGATCAATTCATCAAACAGTATATCAAGAATATTGCAAATTCCATCAAGTACATCAATAATGTCATAACAAATAAAGTAACAAATAACAAATTACACCCTCTTATAAATTTTTAATTTTGTTCCTCATTTAACATTCTTTTATATATATATATATATATTTGTATTTATAAAAGACTAAATGTAATGTATATATAAAGTGTGCGATTGACATCATTATATATATTTTTTTTTTATAATACAAAATTATTACATGAAAATATTAAATGAGGGGTAAAATGAAAATTTAATATAATTTTATTAGCTAACATCAATTTTTTTCATCCAAATACCAATTAAGTGTAATTTCAAAATTTTTTTGACATTTTGAGAGAGATTTAAATGTAATTAACCCTTTAAAATTATACTACAAATTCAAGGGCCTAAGAATAGTACGACCCAATCCTATAGTATTTGGGCTTGAGATAAATGGGCTTTTATGTTGATGTGATGTGATTTATATCAATAAATAATAAAAATAAAATAAAAAAATTGAATTTGATGTAGGAGTAGTATAAATGTTAGGGTGTTTATAATTTAAAAATGAAATGGGGGCATTAAAGGGCCTCATAAGAAATGCAACAAGAAAATAATTAGAGATTTAAAAACCAATATTTAATAGATGACCCTCAAATTTGTAATGCATTTTAATGGATTCCATACTAAAAAAATTAAATATGTGACCACCACACAAGGACCCTTGATTGTTCTTCTATTCAATTTTCTACTATGTTTGGTTGCTGCAACAAATGCACCTCCCCCCCCCCCCCCACCCTTCATTTTTTCTTCGTCTTTCCAGTGTGATGAATCAAATTTTAAATTTTAAAGTGTAAAAAAAAATAAAAATAGTGGGAACTAAGTTACTTTGGACTTTTCTTTAATTATGAACAAATGATAAACAAATTTATACGATGTTGCTAAGTGTTTGATCATTTTACAAAAAATGAGATAACAATATAAAAAAAGAAGATGTTATCAGCAAATAATATTAAATTATCTATCATGATATAAAAGTAATTTTTTATATCTAAAATGAGCCATAAATATATACATACACTAAAACTCTCAACTCCACACTTTATCTAGACAAAATACATGGGAAGCATCACGTATGTCGAGGATAATTTCTCCTTTCAGTCATTTGCTTAAATTACCACCACATCATTGGTGTTGTCTGTGGGAATGAATTCATGTGCTTGTCCCAAGTCCCTCTTAGTAGGCAGATGATGTAAGCGAGTGTCCTATTTAATTGCAGACAATGAGCTTGAAAGGCTTATAAACCTCAAGTCCTCATCTCCCTAACAAAATGCATTTTATTGACAAAATGTGAGTCATATAAGAAATCAGAACAGTCAATACCTCATATAATGGAGCACCAATTAAATCGTAAACCACATTATTGGTATTCTATATGTTTTTTTTTTTTTTTTCCATTCCTTCAATATTCAAAATTGTGTTGTTCCAGCTATACAAATGTTTTTACACAGTTAAATTCTACCCAAAAAGAGAACATCTAAGATAATATATATATATATCAACTCATTCCAAATCAATTATATGTATTTGAAAATGTTGTTTGGATTGTTGAATATTTATATCCCCATTCTTTGACTAAATCTACATACCCAAATTGTGCTAAATTTAAATTACATTAATAGTTTGCACCACAACTTTTGTACATCATTTATGCTCATGCTTTTATTAGGGTTCCAAAATTGTGCCTGTAATGAGTTAATGACCAATAAATTCTTAAAAGAAAATTGCAAACTGTCCTATCATATCAATTCTGTGGGCCCCCATACTTCAAGACATCATTTTTCAAATAATAATAAATAATAATAATTTATTCTTCTATATTTAGACTGAAGTATTTAAATTTCAACGGGCTCTTTGAGATTTATGATAATTATAAATACTTTTTCACTATTTAAAAAATTACAATATTCCATTAAAAATTACAAATATTCTAAAAATACCCTTTGACAACTCATTACATGAGAAATTTATTAGGATTTTTGTAATTTGAGGAAAATATTTATAATTTTTCAAACGATGAGAGAGTATTTATAATTAATGTAAACTTCAAGAGAGTCCATTATAATTTACTCTAAAAAATATAGTCCAAAATAAAAGTTAATGAATTTGAGTTATTTGTAACGTGTTATTAGCCAGACAAAATTTAGCCATGTTACATAAAATTATTTGAATGTCAAAAAATTATTCCGCACCTTTTATAGCACTACAAAAAAAAATTATTTCTCTACAGTATAAGTCACTACAATTTAGAAATTGAAGTAAATTGGTACTATTTATCATGATCAGAAAAGACCAACACAAAAATTTAAATTTTGACTACAATTAATCTACATTTACCATAACTTTTGCCTATGGCTAGTTTTAATTATACCAAGTATTTTGGTCTTACTTGCACAAATAACGACTAATATTTATTATTACAGTCGTAATTAATTAGTATCAGTCATACTTTTTTACTTTTAATCATGATAATAATCATATCGAAAAGGGTAAATTACATCTACCTCCCTAGGTTTGGCATAATTACGAATACCCCGTTGTCTGAACAATTACACCCCTAATTTTAACGACCATCTAACAATTACCCCAATCTATCCATTTTTATATTGAACGGACCAAAATACCCTTATGAATTAAAAATTATAATTTTATTTATTTTTGTTAAAAATATTTTTTTTATCAACTAAGGGGATAATTTTTTTAGGATAAATTGCATAACACCCCCCTGTGTTTTTGGGAAATAGCGCGAAATCCCCCTGTGTTATATTTATAGGCAAAAAATCCCCTGTGTTATCTAAAATACAGCAAAATACCCCCCTCCGTTAGAAACTAACGGAGAGTGAGCCACACTCGCTTCTTGTGCAAGTAGTCCTTATTTTTCACTGATTTTAAGGTTTTTTAAGTAGGCAAAATGCCCAATTTACCCCTTTTATTTGGTAATGTGCACATGTTTTAAAATTCAATCTTTAAATTAAAAATTTATATAAATATAAATAAAAATCACTTATGGTATTATATTATTAATTAAATTAAATTATTATTTAATTTAAATTATATTTTAATTTTTATTTATAAAATATACTAATTAAATATAAATTAGTACTTATTTAAATAATATTTTATTATTTAAATATACTAATTAAGTTATCAATTTTATTAACTTATATTTATTAAGTATTTATAATTATACATATATATTAATTAAGTAAATATTTATTTATAAAAATACTAATTAAGTTATGAATTTTTTATATTATATAAAATAATTATATTAATATATATTTAAATTAAATATTTAATATATATATATATTTGTATCTTCTTCTTCTTCTTCTTCGGCGACGACTCGTCGCCGCCGGAGAAGAAGACTGGGCGACGGAGAACGACTGGACCTCCGTCGCCCAGAACCTGGACATCCCACGGCGAGGGGCGGGGTTCAAATTTTTTTTTTTTTAATAATTAAACAATCTTCTCCGTCGGCGCCTCGTCGCCGACGGAGAAGAAGACTGGGCGGCGGAGGTGGGCCTCCGTCTCCCAGAAACTGCGATTAGGGGCGAAATCGCCCTGGGCGACGTCGCACCCCTTGCGTAGAGGCGACAGGCGACGTCGCCCAGGCTGTTCTGGGCGCCGTCGCCCAGTCTGGAGGCGACGGCCGTCGCCCCGTGTGTGTATATATATATATATATATTTATATTATATATCTTATATCTTATATATTATATATTATATATTATATATAATGTACATATAAATATATATAAATAAATAAATAAATAAATATTTAAATTATTTAAGATCTGGACCGTTCATTTTTTACATACAAAGATCAACAGTTGTTATAAAAAGGGTATAACGGTCAAGTCAGCCAAAATTTAACGCCGTTAAGGCTTCTTTAATAGAAGGGGAGAGTATGTAATGTTTTGAAAAACACAGGGGTTTTTTTGCCTATTTTTTTAACACAGGGGGGTTTTATGCAATTTATCCTTTTTTTTATAATTTTTAATATTTTTTCATCCATCCCATTCAATATTTTATAAGATTTTAATTTTTTTAAAAAAATACAGTAAGAGCAAAGTTGATATTTCTATACCTCCATCCAAGGATTACATAATTTTATCAAACATCAGGGGTATTTGTAATTTTTCAAATAATGATGGAATATTTGTAATTATACCAAATCTCAGGAGAGGTGGTTGTAATTTACCTATCGAAAAAGTTATATTACTTCTGGTGTAGCCATATATTGGATCGGATGGTAGAGGTGGGACTCAACAATGTAACATACTATATAGGAGAGTTAATTTAATTTTTTTGAAAAATCATATATAGATTTTTTATAAAATGTCCAAAATTTTATTTTTATAATATGAATATATATATATATATATATATATATAATAATTTTGAGGGCTATATGCTAGGCGACCTTATTATTATTTTTAACCAATTCATGATTAATTAATTTAAAAAAAGGAAATTACGCAATTATTATTTTTAATCTTATAATTTCATTTATATATTTATTAATTGATGTAAAATTACGCATCACTTTAATTTCAAAAAATAATTTTTTTAAAAAAGTAGCATAATACCGAAATACGACGGCGTTTTATGAGCTTCATCAATACCAAATGATGAATAATTAAGTGAATATTAACGTACTACAACAAACAGCAGTAATTACAATTTTCGTTGCGCATTTATAAACAAGTATTGAATTTCAATGTACAATCAATTACAGCATGGAGTCATATATACATTCTGGACCACTCCAACCTAATTCTTTTTATTTTTTTTTTAAGTGAAGCAATAAATTTCATATTATTTATTTAAATATAAATAACTCATCAATTCTATAATTAATATTCAATTAAATACAACGAAAATAAAATATAACAATATTGGTACTATCACTACTATAAAGTATTAATGTCTGTATTTTGTGGGACTCTAACGTCAATAAAGTCTTGCTTGAGTGGTGAGGTGGCAATTTTTATTTTTTTTTCTGGTGAGGTGGCAGGTTTAAGTCCACGGATTTGAGTTATAGTCTAATTTTCATAATGGTGTTTTATTTTCTTATTTGCTTCGAATGTATTTAGTAATTTAAAAATATTGGAATATTAAATTAATATTAATTTTAATTTAAATGTAATAAATGATATAATAATGATCCAAATCTTATGCAAAAAAATAAAAATAAAATAGGACTCGGACTGAAACCCTAATTTTAGTAGAGTTTTGAAATTTCCGCTTCTGTACAAGGAGAATATTGCGAACGATATTTGGAAATTATGTTTTTTTTAATGAAATTGGAGTTTTTACTCATTGCATGTATATCATGCAGGCACATCACATATATAAAATTTTTTGAAAATATGTATGTCATGTAAATTTTATATATGTGGCGTGTATAAGTAAATTAAAATGTGATATCACTTATATGCAATTTCTAGCATGATTTTTTTTTTTGGATGATATCTTTATTTAAAGGGTAAATTACAAAGAGTGATCACATAATATTTGACATAATTATGAATAATTCCATGTTGTTTTGAAAATTATCACTATCTTTTATATTTTTAAATCAAGGTATGGAACTGTCAACTTTGTCCTTATTATTTTTTTTAAATAAAAAATAAAAAGAATATAAGAAAAACAGGCGAGGTGGATGAAATTCTTGAAAATTATAAAAAAAAAAAATTAAGAAATAAGTAAAAGCATAATTTACAGCCTACAATGACATTTTGGTCAATTCACCATAAAATATGAATAAAAAACTAATGGAGGCCAACAAATTAAATTAATTGTTGAATGACCGTTAAAATCATAAAATATTACTATTTTTTTAACAATTAATATGGATTTAGATATAATTAAATTTCAAGACAGCTCATTGTAATCTACTCTTATATAAAATGGGATGTGATGTAGATGGCACTCTACTCTAATTATTATGGGTGCGAAGAGTGCAGTTTTGATCAGACAAACAATTTATTGGCCATAAACACTAACGTTAATGGTCTGATGCCATTGATTGACATTACACATTCAATTCATTACACATATACCTGTGTGTATGTATGTATGTACGTGTATTGTATTGAATCCTCATCAGTATTCAGTTATTAGGAGAAAGTATTTATACAAAGAGCAAAAACAACAAACATTGAAGGTCCTCCAGGAGGGTCTGCTGCAAGCATTGAGGACACGGACTATGATTTGTATTCGGTCTATGATAATTTGACAACCTTGTTGAAATTCGTATGTTTTTTTTTTTTATTTATTAGATGATTTTGACTTACTTGGACATTTTGAACTAGATGAGTGGTTTAACTGATTTTTAATTAAGAACCTCCGAAACTTAAGTTGGATACTGTGTGAATGGAGACAATTCTTATTTACAGAGAGGCAATTGTACGCACCATATGGAACTATGTGTTAGCTCTGGAGCTCATAGATGAAGAAGGCATCAATGACTACCTCTCCGGTTGCGGACCTACAAAAGCGCACTTGATCTTTGAAGAATTCCAGTCGCTCCCTATTATAATATGTCAGTAGGAGTTGGAATTTCTCAAGTGCCAATTTTAACTTAGGTGTGGTCTTCTTCGGTCCCTCGTGTCTAACCCCCAAGCTCATACATAGTTTGCTTGCTTGTCTCAACTTGATCAATCGTGACTCAGATAAAAAAATACACGAATCTTCATCATGTTTGGTAATTTTGAAGCGAAAATGTTCTTTAGAATTTTTACCAAATAACCCCCATCAAATTATTCACTTTAGAACCTGCCCCAAACAAAGCGGATCCAGGTTTAGCAGGACCAATTGCCATCCAACTCAATCAATTGTACGTCACATAATCAAATTTTAACTATCGACAAATGATATTTATAATATAAAATGATACAAACCAGTCGTATTTTTCAAAAAGAAAAATACACAAACACTCCAAAAAAAGTCAACATCATTACACAAACTACCCATATTTTTTATTGCCAGAAATGATCACTATTGTTACGCAAAGAATATAAATGACTTGTATAAATAGATCATAAATCATAAAATTATAAATGCAATTAACCCTATTATTTATATACAGGGGAAAATTATTTTTATTATTAGAGGGGAGAAAATCATTTTATTGTCCCATTAAAACTCATGCATATAGTCTCAAGTAATTATTACCTTTTTACCTTGATAGATAATTTGTTGTACAAGAATAATTTTGGTAGATTGCCTCATAAATAAACAACAAAAGAAAGATATACCCGACCCCACTTTCAAATTATTATTTTTTCATCTATAAATTGATAACTATTTAAGTATGAGACCGTTGATTTTGAAACAATGTCTAGTAATAATTTGCTACCTATTGCATGTACCACTTTAATCCATATCCACCTTTAATTCCCCACAATTTCATGGTTGTATGCTCAAATTTGGTCCTACTTGGCAGTAAAAGTGCAATAATATTGTATACCCTCATTTATTTTACAATATGGTTAAAAATGTAAAAGTTTACTATGTCTCCGGTACGAGAAATATCGAGTAAGTTTTTAATAAATTTAGAAAACTATTATTTTGACAGTATTTGAGTATTACTGCATCTGTTGCGTGCTTAATCACTTTCTCATATTGATCGTTATCCTTAATGACAAACCATATAATAAGTATAATATATTGATCATGTAATTAATTTAAATTTAATCATTCCTGTTTAAAAAAAAAAGTTCCGTAACATTATATTTGAATTGATGAATTTAGAATGAGATGTTTCGAGTCCCTATTGATTAATCTTTTGAATTTGTTTAAATGATTCCATATTATAAATAATTCAAATCTTGAAATCTTATTTTGAATTATATTTTTTAAATAATTATATTTTTTTTCTATTATGAAATCATTTTCCTGAAAAGAATTCGAATTTTTTTGAGCCAAATATAGCTAGAAGTTTAGTCCATGTCAAGAATGTTTAAGGTTAAAGAAGCAGTAGGACGTACGTGTAAGAACATGCGAAGGTCTTACAAAAGTGGCGGCTAACTGGTAAAAAGAAATTAATAGGCTTGGCATGGGCCCGGATTTTCTGGATCCCACCAAATATAAAACGGGTTCGGGTAGTGTTCTCTAACAAATAAGATTCCCCTCCTCCAGCTAATATGGGTTTCGGATCCGAATCCTCCTCAACCCGTCCCATTATACACATTATATGGATATTTTTAGTAATAGAAATAGAAAATGTAAATTATATTCATAATTTTATAAATAATTGTAATTCCTTTCCTTCATAGATAATTATGAACTAATTGGACAATTTTTTTAATTACTTTCATCCACCTCATCAGATTTGTAAACGAGTCAGACTCACCCCAAAGTATTTTACACCGAGGAATGGCGGGATAGAAAAAAAAAAGACGAAGCAAGTGTCGAGTCCAACCCAACCCGTGTCGCTAGAAATTAAATATTGGTGGTGTCGGGAGTTGGATAAAAATCAAAGGACAGTTGAAAGTCACCATACCAACTAAACTGAAACACCACCAATAGATGCTAAACACAAATAAATTGAAACACATAATTTCAACACCTTCAAAATCTCACCTAATTCTTCTTCGTACTTACAGTACACCTACAATTTTAAACATTTAATTCATGCAATGCAGCCTTAAGGAATTAAATATTTAAATTGCTCCACCTATATATATATATATATATTAAAACACTTAAAATGAGATATCGATAATATTTACTTAAACGAGTAGTAACTTATATCATGACTTTGGCGGCCACAGGTACGCCGTCAGGTCTGTAAAACTTTAACGGATTTATTAGTCGGAATCATTAATAATAATAATAAGTAGTATTACTATTAAAAAAAGAAAGAAAAGTTTGGGGCTATGGGAAATTGAGAAGATAGAAACAATATACTCAACAACATTAATATAAGAACATGGGCTTGGGCCGTCTTACATATGCAAGAATTTAAGACATCTCTTGGAGAATTAATAGTGGTGTGGTTGGATTTGTTAGAAATTTAGGTCTGCTTTAATGGTTGCTGAGCTTTCCTTCTTGTATGCATGTGTACATGTATGTCCATCATCATCATCATCTCTATATACTATGCTCCTCAAAACACTCACACACACACAGAGTATGTGTGTGTGTGTATTTGTAGGACATCTACATGCTATGCTGTGCTTCTCAACACAGACACAGAGACACACACAGAGAGTATATGTGTGTGTATTTGTGGGACATTTACATGCTATGCTGTGCTTCTCAACACACACACACACACACACATATGGAGAGTGTAGGCAATGAATGACGGCCTTCCTGCAGTTTAGTTTAATTGCAATATTTACTACGAACTTCCCTTTTTCTGCTACCATCTTGGGATTTTTCCTGCAATTAATACCATTTCCTGCCCCGCAATTTACACTACTCTCCGCTCTTCCACCATTCCTCCTTCAATTCACTCCATTTGTATTCACTCTCTCTCTCTACACCCTCCACCTCTCACCACAATTTAATTAAGCTTTAAAGCAGTACTACCACCTCTCTCCTCCTCACTCCTCTTATATATATTATGGCAGTAGAGCTCCAATACCAACAACCTCAACAAGTCCATGTTACCGCTGTTTCAACCGATAAAACAGGTGGTCGTCAGAACCACCGCATAGCCGCCACCACCACCACCACCACCACCACCCTCTCCCACCTTCTCACTGATTATAGGTATCATCACAAGCTTATATAGATTTGCTCAATCTTTAAGGCTTTTCATGCTCTCTACTTATCCGTTCTTGATTAATTTAGACAGGTGAGAGAATACTATTCAAAAGACAGAGGAAACAGGTATTAACCAGAGGAGAATAGACCATGAGCCGAAGGAACGGGCCAAAGCTTGATCTCAAGTTGAACCTGTCTCCACAGAGGGTGAACCGTCCGCAGGAGGAGTCACCAAGCCGCTCGCCAACCGTATCGCCACAGAGCTCTTGCGTGTCGTCAGAGCTGGATGAGTCCCTCTACTCGTCAAGCCCAGAGACTACATCAATGATGCTGGTGGGGTGCCCCAGGTGCCTCATGTATGTGATGCTAGCAGAAGAGGATCCCAGGTGCCCCAAATGCAAGAGCACTGTTTTGCTTGAAGTTATCCATGACAACAAAAACACCACCTCCACCAGAAAGACAAAGAAGAGTTCGAGTTAGTCAGCCATGATCAAGAAAATCTTGAAAATTCCGCTGCTCAACGAGAAAACAACTACTACTAGTTTCAGTATCAAAGTAGCACTATTGGTGCTCCATTTTCCATTCAGTATGTGCAAAAAAGGGAGTGAGCCTTAATAGTGCTACCCGATTTGATTTTCTTTCTTTCTCTAGTTTGTTTCTACCGTTTTTAAGGAAGCATAGGAAGTGGATCTAGCATACCAGTGGTGTTGGTGGGTGCAGACATATGTTGTTTTTCGGCAGAGAAAAAGGTTCATGTGCCCAAATTTTCTTACCTGCATTTTGACTGCCTTCTTCCATTAGGCAGACGATCTCCTACCAACCAAAGCATGCCACACAGCAAAATTGCCAACTTGAGGCCAGTCAAGCAGTTTAGAAGAAAAAAAAGAGAGACATCAAAGAGAGAAAAGGAAACAAGCAACTCACTGATATAAAAAATATCATAAAGTTGCAGTTTAATGGATGTAATGAAATACTGGGTAACAAGCCTTAACATTTGTATTCCAAAGAACAGGTTTTGCTTCCTGGACCCACAAAGTATAGGTAAGAATTTTTCGCTGCTAAACACTAACAGTCAAGTTTACTTTCCCCCACAAATTAATCTGACAACAGCAATTATGTTATGATTATTACGCTTAGCTCTTCCAGTAAGAGAGACTGTAAATCTGTTCTTTACTTTCATTTTTCATGGATGATACAGAATTTATAACTTGACATGCAAATTAAGCAGTCTACACAGTTATGCATCAGACCTGAAGGGAAAAAGGTAGACGCACACACACACAAACACACACAGACACAAACATATGCATATATTTAGAAACACACAAATGGGAGGATCTTAATCTTGAAGTGTCCGCCGCTCATCATGCCCAATCATCAGTAACAGGTGAAGCAACAAAATTAGCTAGCTAACTTATCGGCATCATTAGAAATATGTCTTTCCAAGTAGTTCAATGTCAATACTGCAACTAAGCAAAATAATCAATGAATGGTACCAACACAAGGTACTGTGGCAGTGAGGTTATTACAGCAAATTGAGGTCAAAGGTGTTATTCAGTTATAAACAAGGGAGGGGCAATGGGGTAAATGCACAAGCACTAGTTAGATTGGAATGAGGTTGGGGGTAGTTCGAGCATTGAAAAAAAGGGGTTGATATTAGATTGAGAGTCCATTAATACCAAATAAATGCAAGAGTAATTGAGACAGTTGAGAATAATGAGGCTATTACGTCATACTATAAATACAAATTGAATTCACAGGTCCTTTTACTTATTCTTCAATGTTCATCTTCATTTCCTCCTCCTCCTACCATCGTATATTCAATTATGCAATCTGCCTTGACATTTTCCATAGATGGCCTAACACCAACATGATTAGACCAATCTAATAAACTGAAACTGCTAACATTTACTAGCTATGCCAACTGGACAAGATAATTCAATGTCAACAAACTATTCATGTGATAGTTAGCCTCAAATTGTCTGATAGACGCTTTACATGAAGTAACCTAGAAATGAATATTACAGTTAAGAAGTTGCAGAGAAATTCAAGTTGGGATTCAAAATGAAATGCGAAAGAGCAGATATACAGAACAAATATGAGACTGAGACAGATCACAAACTTAATTATATCACTTCAACATACAGCCAAACTCCAACTAAATGCCCTCAACCTTATAGATCTCTACTTAAATTGCAAGAAAACAAAAGAAAATAAACCAGATATTAATTGCGCCATTATAATATATGACACAGCTCGCTTATTAATCAATGTGGAAATAAAACTGAAATGCTATACCATGAGGTGTTATATTATATTAGCAGATCCACCTAAACTAGACAGGCCAAAATAATAGACTGATAACAGCTGGACGTGATTAAGTGCAGTAGAAGCCCATGGTAGCGCCTACTACGACAGTAAAGAAACTCATGCCGGCAGATTGAAGCTAATCACCAAAGATAGTAAAGAAACTCATGCCGGTCGATTGAAGCTAATCACCAAAGATTGTAAACTTCTTTCCAAGATCATGGGAAAATAAAATACAAAAATATGTCGCATGCAGTAAAGAATAAGACTGTTAAGGAACTGCATACATATATTCCATTATCGATGTTGGAATATCATTATATGCATATAATAGCTAGCAGAAAATGATGATATAATTCATTTACACCACAAAACTAGCATAAAAGTGCCAATTATCTTTATCATGTTTTTGGCATTTCTAGAGAAGCAAACTGTGTTTTCGTCATGCAACAATATTCATTTCTTAATTGATGGTTTATCATCTGAAATATATTCTAAACATAGTGCATGAAAGTACTCTTCTTTCAAAAGTTGTTGCAGGAACAAGGCATAAACACAAAGAAATTCATTAAAGATCGACACTGCAGTAAGCCAACAAACAAATCCTACTATATGAATATCGCCACTTGTGAACACATTAGCACTAAAAACCAGAAACAGCTAAGAAGAATTGTGTCATATCCTCTGGCAGCATCATCGACATCCTTAAATAGAAATGATAGATGAAACAAGAATTCTACTTGGTCTCAGCAGCAACCTTAACAACATGATTTTTGCTACAAGAATTAATCAAGCATAATGATAAAGATCACTGCAACCACTCGAAAGCAATGGAAGCACTCACCAAAGAAAAAGTAGCTCAAGGATTGTCCACATTCAGTTCTCCCCATCACTACATCTAATGTATTTATCAAAAATATCAAATTCTTCATTTCGAGCAATTCTACTCAAATAGATCTCAGCTGATATAGGGCCCTTTTTCTATTTCCTACAGAATATTACATCACAAGGCCACAAGAAAGGATAACAAAAATAAATTTCCACAGTAAGTCCTTTTTCGTTTTCTTCAGGGTAAAGCAGCTCATAGTGTTTGAGCAACGTATATTTCCCCTGAAGACATTCTTGCTATATTGGAAGCAATAGCAGAGATATCAGACTCCAGAGTCAGTATATGTTCTGCCACAGATCCTCATTTTGAGAATCTCTCATCTATCTCAGTGTCCGGAAACAAACTGTCAACAATATGATCATCATCATGTGATTCCATTACATCTCATTTTGAGAATCTCTCATCTCTGAGTTTCCCGCAACAAACTGTCAACAATATGATAATCATCATATGATGCTAACAATTCACATGAACTTCTGCAGCCAGAATGATAATTCTCATCATCTTTTCGTGAGTACATCCTTCTTCATTTCTGCCTGTTCCAATTTGACAGGTCTCGTTTCACATTTGTTTACGCCCAAAGATATGATATTTTCAGATTTAGAAACAGCGGTCCATTTCTTACCTTTTTTTCGTCTTCAAGTAAATCCCTATTGGGGGCAAGAACAACAGCAGTTCCCACAGGATCCTTGGTATCTGCTTCTCTTTAGTAGGAAGGGTATGAGCATTGAGTTCCACAGGTAATAATGAAGAGGTAGGATACTCAAGGATATAGATCCAGAATGGTGTGAAGCTGAAGACTTAAAGACTTTTCACAGGCACTGACTTTGTCTTGAAAAGTGATGAGAATCGAGACAAAGACCTTAATGACCTAGAAGGAGACGCTGGATGAAGTATAATCACAGTGAACTGAAGATGCCCCCCCCCAAAAATGATCTGTATCTTGAGTTTCAAATTCCTCCTATTTTTTTTCTTACCTCCAAACTCCTTCGTTTTACCCATAGAAGGAATTTGCAGAGTGGAAGAATATTGACATCCCTGCAACCGCCGATGGCTTCTTAATGGTTTCCTGACACCTCAAGGGCGCAGAGACACCACGTGCGTGCGTCCTTCCTCAGGATCTGGTTACATGCCTCTTTAGCTCTAGTGAGCAATTGCACTCTCTATGGCCCACTTCCCACATAAAGAACCATTCTTCTGAAATCTTCAATTGCATATATTTCCTGTTCTCCCCTGGGACTTCCTAGTAGAGGGTGAACCAGCCAAACACTTTCAAGTACATGCAGCTCCTTTTTGCCATCTCTGTTGTAAGGTTCATATTGGTCAAACTCCATGCTGTTTTCAGAACAATCTTCATTTGATGGGTCCACATTCCAACAACCTGGTTTCCCCCACATATCAACTTCCAGATGGTTCTTTTCAGCAACCTTTTATCAAACGATCATAATCGGAGGGAGTATGGTCCCTTTCCTCACATAAACTTTCGAATCATCTGGAGGTAGCTCATAGATTCACCAACCAAGCCAGAAGAACCAAGTTGTTTACCTTCACCTTCTGCTTTCCTGAAACCCATCTCATATTCTCGTCGATTTATAGCCATTCCACAAATCCTCAGGCCTTGCAGTGTTTTCAGAGCTTTTTCAGCATTTGCAGGGTAATCATAAACTACAAACTCCATATTGTCCTTCACCTGGACCGTACACCTACCAAACCTCCGGAAAGGAGCGTTCAGCATCATCTCTATGAATGCAATGATAGATTTGCAATATGCAAAGACATCTGTCAAAAATAATAACATAAATCACCTGTGCAACAGAAAAATCCTAAAGGTGCATGACATGTATTGGTACATTTTATTATGTTTACATGTACATATCTAAATAGCACCATAAGCAAGTATGTGTTTAAAGGGTAGAGATGATTCTATTGCATTCAACTCCACATTTCAATTGGATCAATCCAGGAATGCTCCTCCATTCAATAATACATAATGCACCCCTCAGACTAAAAGAAATTTGGTAACAACCGGAACCTAAGTCACTAATCCGGTTCAGTATTCGGTATATCATTTTGGCACACCAAATTTTTTATTTACCAGATTCCGGTTCAATTCAGCTTGGAAATACCGAATGAACACCTAGAAAACACAATGTTGGATTGGGCGAGACATAGTAAACGAGGCCTTAGGAGATTCTAATCTACAGGATTATAGATATGGAAGCCTAGATAGAGCCCAGAAATGGTCTTTTCCTTGGGACATACTTCATATATTAACATTCTCACTAGTACAAGCATGATTAGTAGAGTCACACTTATGAAAGTAGAAAAAAATCTCATACATGCCAATAATCACATGCAACACATAAAAACTTTTGACGACAAATAAGCTAAAACACGACCTGGAAGCTCAATTAAAAAACTGAAATTAGAGTACATGAAACTTCCAATCATTGCTAAAGAGGCACTGAATGCTCATGCCCATAAGTCATAGGTTCAAGTCCAACAATGTGTGAGTATTGGTCTATTGTTATAATAGTTGTTACAAGTAGTTATTAATTAAGTTGTAAATATTTATCTTTGATAATTGGTATATTGATTATTTATTATTTAGATTCATAAACTTCACCATCATTCTAATGTACATTTGACCTCACATTAATAAGCTTTTGACATCAAGGTTAGGTAACATGAATCTAAAAAATAAAAAATCTAAAAATATGGCACCATAAGATAAAATCAAGAATCGATGTTCTATAAGATTAAAGAACTGAAGCAAATTCAAGAAACGGACAATTATAAAACGCAACGATAAGTCAAAAAAGACAAATAAAATCATGCAAAAACAAAGAGTAAACAGTAAATAATAATAATTCAAGATTAAACTGGTGTCATAAACAAAATGTAATTACCTCTAATTCCACTGGTGTGTGAAATCTGTCAGTACATTGCAGCCGGCATATCGCATTTACACCCTGGAGAAGAGTTGCTAGATCATGGCGATTCATCCTTTTCTTTAATGGCTTTTATCTTCATTGGTTGGTCTTTCTCCATAATCATATTTCTAATTGCACACGGTAATATGCTTCCGCTATCCACATCAATGTCAAATATAATATATAATACAAATTAAAACTGTTAGAGCTACTGATGCCACCACCTAATATACATACAAACAGTTCATGAAAGTAACTATACCTAATTGAACATGCAACCACAAAACTAATAATGGGGGAAAAAAATTGTAATACAAATTGTGCCCCAATTATGCTGGTATTTTATCAGTTGTTGAATAAACAAAATAGAGGACTGATATCATGTGATTAAAAGTTGGATGATAACTAATTGATCAACATCCCATCAATGTTGAGGGATTGAGGGAAATAATCATAGTTGTTTTATCAACTTTTCGTACAGCAGATCATATAGTTCAATTAGAACCAAGTAACCAACTGATCAAAATGCCCTTAGTAAATCATTTGAAATTAACCAATTTTGTGTCCCAAAAGAAAATGTAAAGTCCATGGGTTCTAGATCGAATGCTGAGTCCAATTGAGGACTCTTTAACTCTTTCTGAAGAGGAATGACCAGAATGCTAAAAACACCACTAAAGTAAGAAAAAAGGCTGAACATGTGCTCCAACTCTTCAGATAAGCATAAGGGGAGAAAACCGAAAAAATATTATCAGATTTAGACGTGATTGACCAACTGGTTCAATTTTTAGCAGGAAATAATCCACATTATACCACAGACTATGAAAAAACTAATGGACATAGAATGATCCAAACACCGAAAGTTCCAAAAGTGCGAAACTCAACAGATTGCACACTCGTGTACTCTTTCGAGCACACTTGCAATTTTAATGTATGGGCCGCTTTACAACAAAACTTAGTAATCAAACCCAATTAATCCAGCAGCTCCTCGCCTTTAAATTTTTCATGGAACAAACAAAAATATTAAAATTTAAAACAGAGAGTTCACCTTTCTGTAACTAAATTTTCAACGGTCCCTCCATTTTCAGCATAAAAATTAGAGAACTTCTCACATCAGAAAAGTCCACTGCCACTATCATTCATTCTCCACAAACAAATTACCATAGTCTGGTCCAAAGAACCATAACCTAAAATATCATGCATTTTCTAGGTAGAGAATTACAACCAACCATTTCTGAGAAATGTAGTGATCCACAGAGTAGATAAAATTGGTTTCCTTCATTCTAAAACCCCGAGAAAACCGAAAGAATAAAAACATGGCAAAAAATTTTACTTACTCACATCCTTGTTTCCATGTTTTCACATACTTACTTCCTTTTCAATTAAGTAAAACTCCACCTCATACACTTCCATATGTTGATCATTTAGACTCGCATACCACAAATGCAAAACCTTTATGAGCTTGCACCCAATCAAACTAGACAAACTTGCAAGAACTTTGCTCATAAGAAAACAAAAGGAAAACATGCACAAGAGTCCGACCTTTTCCAGGCAAAAGAAGATGTAATAGACAACTCAAATTTTATAAACTCGCTCAAGATATGAACTAATAGAAGCCATTCAACGTAAATGCACACGTGATGTTCCTAACATGTTTCAAGCTTTTATTTGCGCCATGCTACTTCCAGAAATTCCTATTAAGCTTAAACCTTTTATTCCAGTTTAAGCATAAGTTAAATGGCGCTAGTTGTTAATAATCCTTAACAAGATTTACCTCATGAGGAAAATTTACTAAAAGAAAGTACAATAACACTAATACAGAACTCCGACATAGGTCATACAGTCCCATTTTATTTCAACCTCACTTAAACTCTCTCACTGTACTGACATTATTAGACACTCAAATAACTAGTTTTTACCAATAATCTCTAAAGACGTTCAGAATGAACAAAAGGGCAAGAAGCATGACACAATCAAAGCCTCAAACTTCTACAAGCCCCTTAGAATTAAAAAAAGTTACGGTAATAGTATGAATCCCAATCTCAATCATATTGTTGTGCCAGGCTATGTGGTCTTGAAGTTTCAGTTACCCATTTGAGAAAATGCCCAAGGCACCAGCTTGTATGTGACATTAAACCTTGCATGTCTTGTTCCTCAGCACCTATATACACCCTTTGCCAAATAATAGGCGAGGGTGCCACTAGAGTCCCATACCCTTAAGCAGCATTAGCAACCATCATGTGGCAATATTCAAACAATGTTCTGATATGGGAATTGCATACAGCATTTTCTATCAAGTTTCTTAAGAACCCCTATCCTTCACCTAAGAAACAAGATACTTAATGCATGACACAAGGCGTTAAGGCACCAACTTACCTGTCGCCGGTACCAACCTAAAATCAGAGGATCTAAGCAGTAGCATCACTATGCTGCACCTAATAATGAACAGTCACCAACATCTTTTCATGTGTTACAAAAAACCACATTGGAACTCTAGAAACCAACCCACTGATTTTCTAAAACCAACGTAGCACTAACCACATCTCCTAAATCATCTGATTCCCTCTTCGAATCATCTGATAATCCTAACACAACACTCAACTCGCACTTCAAACTCATATTACTTTCTACTGTACAACATAGTTCCATCCAACCTCACCTTTTGATCACAACCCATCAAACTAGTGTGTTACTGTGTATTAAATGTCGAAGTGACGGACACCTACGGAAAGCTTTGGTAATAAATAAATAGAAAAACAGAAGAATAAATCTTAACTGGGACTTGGCTTTTGATATTAAGCGAAAGGATTGTACAGATGAACCGGGAAATAAAGCCAATAGAGATCAACTTTTTTTTACTGACGGCTTCAGCACATCTAGAGTAGAGAAGCTAATTAAGGACCAGGCATCTCTAAGCCATGGAGGACGCCAGCATACTGGTCTGGCAAACCCTCCTTCTCGTCATTGCTGAAATAGATAGACTTAATCTTCTCAAACGCATGCCAGGTCAGCAGGCTATCAGACCCGGCCTGGTGACACTTCCCAACAACTCGCTTCACACCGAGGGACTGCGCCACTCTATCCAGCCCCCCATGCAGTCCCTGACAGAATTTCATCAAGTGTTTCACATCATAAACACGATCACCGAAAATGACCCTCACCAAATTCAGAAACTCCGGGAGGGTGCCGGGGAGGGCTTTCCCAGTAAGAGCCTTGACGAGGTATCCAAAGTCATACCCGCTGTGAAAGGTTATGTAAGTAACATTCTCGTTACAGACGAGACCGGATGACATCATAAGCTCAGCAAAGCGGGAGATTGAGACGCCAAACTTGCGAGTGGACTCGAAGTCGATGCCCTGGTGGCGAAGGAGGTCAATTGAGTTGGGTGCATGGTCATCACGAGAGATGTCGAAATCACGGAAGTTAAACTCCCAGATGAAGCGGCGGTCGGGGCATCCGAGGTCGGGAAGGTTCCCAGACGAGTCAGAGAGCGTGATCCCTACCTGAATTAACTTGAGGGCGTACACATTGGATTTGAGAGTTTGGTATTGCTCGAGGGGGTCGGAATAGTGATGATGGAGGCGGAAAACGACACCGGGGAACTCAGTGTCCATCGAAACAAAAGGGTACTGATCGATGAGGCTGCGGATGAGGGAGAATTCATACTCCAGGTTCTTAGACCAGACTGAACGGATCAAGACTGGCTTTTTAGAGTAGTCGAACTCCACTCCCGCCAGAGACGGCAGAAGAGAAGGGGTTCCAGAGGGTAAAGGGGGGCGGGGCGGGGGGGGTCGTCGGTGGCCATGGTGGGGCGGGCATCCAGATTGAAATTGAAAGCGATATGGGTTGGGTTAGGGCTAGAGGGGCATCATTTATAGAAGGGGGTGGTTGGACTTGGAGGGGGGGGGTTACTGAGGATGTGGTCGTGACGTGTGTGTGTATATATATGTATGTATGGCGACGTGGGGGAAGAGATGAACCGGAAGAAGAGAAACTGATGGCGATGGGGTACCCTTGTTACTTGTAACGCTTTTTCTTATTCTTTGTGACGATTTTGAGAATTCAAACAAAAAATAAAAGAATTAATTTTACTCAATAAAGGTATTTGGAAACTTGCTTTTATAGATTGAAGGAGTCAATGCCAGTCGTCTTCGCTTCACCAACAATTTTTGTTTGCATCATATATATGTCTCAATTATTTTACTTTTCATGTATTATATGTCTACTTCATTACAGTTTATTATTTATTTTCATTTCACATTTGAGAATTTGATTTCAAATTATTCATGCTAATTTAAATATGTTGTTTAATATAAAAACTGCATCCTATCATTAAACGACAATAAAAATAATAGTTTTTTAACATATAGAGACAAAATAAAATTTTAATTAATTTTTAACTTGTTTTATAAATATTTTTTTTCTAAATACTATCCAATTTAATTTTTTTCTATTTTTACTAAAATCATTTCTATAAAAGCAGAAATTTTGTCAAGCACTCACTATATACATCTTGTATGTGCGAACTGCACCATTAACACGTTACTGTCAAAAATTGTGAGGAAGTCGCTGCGCAAAAGCCTACTCATGGTCTGTGACTCTGAGATTATAGCTGATTTGTAGAAGTGAATGCAACGTGACCCATGTTTTCAAAATTGAAATGGTTCGATCAGGCGACTCAGATTCACACATCAAATTCTGATGCTTTCTCCACAAATCATGAGTGTATCTGCATTCTGTTTCCCTGGCAACAAGAGTTATATACCAAAGGGAACAAATAGTTTTCTCCAACTACAAATTTAAAGGGATCACATTCACAGCCAAAACAAAAAATGTACAAGTCGTCCTAAGATTTAGTACACTTGTGAGATCATTCATTGATTAGAAGTTCACAAGCTCAAAAACCTTGGTACAATTTTCTTCAGTTTCATGGAATCAGAGCACTTAACAACATAAATACTATGATATTGACATGACACCAAGGGCCCAGAGAAGAGAACAAAACCCATTACCGAGCATCCCAACAACATAGTCACAAGGGATTACAGCAGAATAAAGATAACAGGAATCGAGGAGAATTGATGGGAGAATGCTTTTCGGGGCATTCCCGCTTACAACTTACATCTTAAGGCCGAATTACTAAAACGATATAAACCATAACATCCGCATATGGTCAATAGGACCTATATATATATATATATATATATATATTATCTTACACTAGAAATAGGTTCCTTCAGGGGGCTGGACCAGCTTACGGTTGTGTGGGGCAGCCATTTCTTTCTTCAGCTGTGTCAGAATGTCTTCCATCGTGTACTCCCGCTGCCAATTCGCTAGGACACCAAACTTCTTAGGTTCCACCTATATCATGAACATCATGCAATTATTTTTAAAAAATACATGCTTTAATGGCTTTACAAGTATCCAATTTTCTGGTCCAGTTATTAAAATAACTATAATACCACAGATAAACCAGGTCTGTCGTCAATTACAGGATGATATATGCCCTGTATTCGTATTATTTCTTAATCAGCGTCAAGCATGACATGAGGAAATATAACTTGCTCCTTCCACAGAGATCTACAGGGGGTGAGTTTTGAAAAACAGCAAAAATTCTTAAAAATTGTAAGACTTGTACATATGGTTCACTTATTATTATGATAAAAAGGATTTTCATATGGTTTAAATTTAAAATATCATATGAAGGATCAGAAGATCATAATCCAGCAAAAAATGATAAAATGTTCTCAGCCACTTTTTGGAGTTTAAAAACTTTCATATGATTTAAGTTACCATTTGAAAGTTGGATAGGCTATGTTCTCACCCCCCACCTGCCCGGAGGAAAGTGAAATGAAAGGAAGGATACAGAGAAACAGAGAGATAAAATCTTAAATTTAAGATGGCTTTTGTATATCACTGTGTAGATTGTCGAGAATGCGCCAAGATCTACGACATGGAAAGAGAACATAATATGTAATTTTATCATACAGTCTCCTAATGGAAACAAGAATGTTAACTTAGCCATTAGATAATTGTATTCTTACCACTCCAGTTTCATGGTTTACGCAAGTCATGTTAATCCGGGAATGGAAGCGAACACTGGGAGGCTTCTCTGGATAATCTTTATCACAAAATAGCTTCAACTGATATATGCGCCCTTCATGTACAGACTGAAACGAAGCAAGAATAGGTGCACTTGAGTTATTTTGTTCTAATAAAGGGCAACGGCAGAAGGTCATTAGACCAGTGGAAAATACATAGTAACTAACATCTAGCAATAGTAATGAATAAAACAACACACATTAATAATCTTGTTAAAGTACTCCATAAAAATTACAGATGTTACACTTGCTGCAAGATAAGGCCATGCTTGGAATATGGATTTCATTATCGCATAGCCACTGTCAAAGGTATGCAAATACAAGAGCTAGTGAAGGTGGATCAAGCATATATCTAACTTTGCCCTTTAAACCAGCGGATATGCGAACGATGAACCAATTCATTGAAGTACGCATATATGATGAAACACAAATCAATGGAAGGCAGTTCAAACTTTATTATTCCACATCAAAATGAGATAGTATAGGCAGAGAAGACACTCACGTTGTGAGGACCTATAATGGTGCCAGTCCATGATCGCATATAAATGTCATCTCCATCATCCATTCCATAGCTCACAGTACCATCTCCAATTCCTTTTTCTCCACGTTCAAGTTCCTCCAGCAATCTGAAATTTCGTGGACTGCAAAAATGTAGAAGACTTGAGAAGCTATGTTTTCAACGAGTAAGCCAGCATTCAAGCCCCTATAACCAGGTAAAAAGCACCAGAGACGTCGAAATAGGAGTCAAGCTGCTCACTATTCACACATGACTAAGAAAATGTGCGTGCAGCATCATAAGTGTAAAATGTTTGTAAGATTGCCTTTGAACATTGATTGGCCAAACCATTCACAACCAAAATCATAGAAATTATCGTAAAACAAATTGGATATAAAAACAAGATCAAATTGGCTTATTTCCTTTTTCTCTTGAAAGACAAGAACAAACAGAAAGGTCCATAAAGCAGTTAGCTAATCCAGTACATAGTAGATAAGTATTGTAATTACTGTAAAACCCCAAACATACAAAACTACATAACTCACCGCATGCAAGGAAAAGATTCACTGCATCTAATCAGCCATTAATAACACGGCACTCAATTAAATCAGAGAGCAATTACAACCATGAAATATAAACCGGTACGACAACTTGAAAAAGTAGCCTCATCAGTCACACAAAAATAAGCAAACAATAAATCATGCAACAGAAATTTTATGTCAGCTTTTCGATCAGTGTACACCACAAGCAGCCAAATTTCATTCAATCAATAATTTCCCTCAGAAACCCATTAAAACAAAACGTAATCTCGAGAAAGAAGAACACCAAATACCAATCAAACTTGACAGAACGAGTCTTATAACGATCCGACATTTATCTCTTAAACAATCACTCTTTCAGACAACAAACACACTAAAAACCAATAATTCCTGCGACCCATTTGCAGATTGACACAAAATACATGGAAATCGAGAAAAATCCACATAAAGGAAAACAAAACCTTTACAAGAAAAAGAAAAACAAAATCTTCGCAGAAGGGACAAGGCGTTACCCACGACACTGGATCCTCCTGAGCCAAGGGTCATGGTGCAGATAATCGAATGGGGTTTCTGCGCGGAGATCGATTTGATCGAAGAGACACAGATATTTTGGAGAAGGCGGAGTCAAGAGAATCTTCAGAAGAGCAACGCGAGGTTGAGGTTGGGGTTGGGGAGGGCTTAAAAAGGGTCGAGGGAAAGAGACATATAGTAGGACTCAACTAAGAATAAAAATAACATGTAATTGCACTTCCTCCCATAAGTTTTGTTGTAATTTTATATAGATTTTATGTAGTTTGAAAATTTGTGCTTAATATTTTTAAAATTTGATTTGTTTAATAATTAAAATTATTGAATTTATTATTATTTAAATTTTTTTTTAATAAAATTCATATTTACCTTTAAATGACTTATTACTGATTTATTGCAAGTCAAAATAAATATTTTTATGACTAAATTATGCTTATTCATCTTCATACTTTAATCCATTTGAGCAAGTATAACTTTACCGTTAAAATAATAGTTCAATCAGAACAAAATTGTTTAACTTGCAATAACTTAGTAATAGCATTTGGTACTTAGCCTTCCTTCTCTTACGAAAATCTTATTTTTCTTTTAGGGAGAATAAGGGCTAACATGCTATAACGTGGATCCCGAGTCAATCGATAATTAATATCAGCTTTCGTACATTCTTTGTTAATGTCAATAAATTTAGTGTATTTTGCATAACACATGAGCCTAGTTGTTAGACAGAAACAAATTTAATGAGTATTAAATGTAATTATCAAACGTAAAGGATTTAAGGATAATTATAGTAAATTTGAAAAAAGAGAAATGTAATTATCATAAAATAATTGGACACAAATTACTCATCTCCATACCTTATTATTACTAGTCATTTGTTGGCATTTTATATTGTGCAAATTTTATAATACGATTTAAAATAAAATATTTATTATATACATAATAATAAATTGATATTAAATTTATAAAAAAAAAGTATGTGATAGGAAATATGCATAAAAAAAAAACTATCAAAACATAGTGAGAGAGTGGGAAGATAAATTAATAAATTAAAATTAACAGACAAAAAATTGAGAGACATCAAGAAGGGCTCTTCCTTAATAAAAAGATATAAATTTCCTTGTAATTTATTATAAATAGTAGTTGTTAATTAGTTATTAAAATACATTTATATTAATTATTATAATTATTAATTGTTGACATTATGTTATAATGGTAATGAATTTAGCGTAACTTTTTTTTTCAAAAAAAAAAAAAAAAAAGAGGAGGGGAAGTGCACAAAAATTCACAATGGTTATGTAACAATAATGCTGCTAGAAGCCCATTTTTTATCTTGGGCCCTTGGGAAAACCCAAAAGGGCCCAACCCTTATAGGATCCGCATAATTTCAGAAATGGGTTGGATCGGGTCAGCCCGTCTTAACCATGACTTAAGATCCTTGGGTTCAGGTCACATTGTAGTTTTTAGCTCTAAAGTTTGAAATTACTTATTACAACGACAAACGCAACATGAGTAGGCTAGAAAAGAGGAATTTATCCAAAGTTTTGTGCAGCATTAATGGTCCCTTTGTTTTCAAGGTACAATAAAGACACCAATGTAGTATTTGTGTGCCCCATCTCACATGTTTATACTCATGGTGTGTTTGGTCCCCCAACACAACTTCCATGATAATGATCCATAGAAACAAGTGGAGCAGTACTTAGAAAGATTCTTACACAAAATATTATTGCTACATTGCCGGTTTCAGTTTTAATGCTTCCTAGTTCCTGCCGCGACTAAAGTTTGGCAGCTTTGCTGCCTTGTTTGGAGTTGTTTCGGACATTTTCTATTTAACTTATAAAAGTGAGTTTGAACTCTGACGTCGAAGAGTTCAAATGTTTGGAGTACATCGAAGAGACGGTCTTGCAAATGTTATAATCGATGCACGATACACGGCGTAGATGGATGATCGATCACTTACTGTATGTTTCAATCATCTATACACATTTTGATCTTGAAAGATTTTTCTAGAATGTTTTTGAAAGTATTTTACAACATAATATGAATATGTATGTGTCCGGAAAGAAACAGGGGTAAGTAGTGTTCAAGAATCATGCACTTTAGGTTTTATTATGTCTCAATCTATAGAGTACACGTGATAGCACAATTATTAAACTTCACATGAAGACACCAAACTTTGATGTCTTATTTATTTTTATTTTTTTGAAAGGAAAATTTGATGTCTTATTAAACACCACTTTCGACATTTTGAACTTCACATTAATTTCTCTTCGCCTCCATACTCATAAGTCTCAAATTATGAACCACTATTAAATGCAACGTACTTTCATTCTATTATGCACCTTCAAATTATATCTGGTAAACTTCGAGTACAAATATGTTTATACTGTTTTTGGATTGATAAATTTGAATTTGAAAAAATAAATTGAAAAAATAATTTTAAATAACTTTATATTAAAAAAAAATTAAAATTCATCAATCTTCGACAAAAATATAGTTCAAATTTAAAGGAGAATGATTTGGAATAATTTGAATTTGAAAATATCCAAACAAATGTAACCTTAATTTTTTTTTTCTTTTGTTAATGCAATGATATTTTTTGGGCTCGAACGGGATGTGCTCTATTTAGCACGTTTATTCTAAAGCTTTGCGTAGATGAATCACAATTAACAGTCATCCGACATTTTAGACAACTACGGTCGTTTCGTATAGAAAAATGTAGAGCACTGAGTTCTGTTGCACCTAATATCAGGGTGTTTACGATGTTGATGTGCATTAGCCTAATCGTATTGATATAACCTGTATCATGTAGTTCCGTCCGTGTAGTTGGTATCCATAATTCGAATTCGTTATGATGTTGTTTGGGTCGACTTGATTTTGAATAAATATATAGAATTTCCCAAAACATTATGATATTATAATTTTAATAATTTACTAGCATGTCCGGAAAATTACTTTATTGGATACATCAAAATTATTAACAACAATTAACTACATTAATAATTTCAAATCCAAATTTAATGACGAAACAAAAAAACTGCTAGAAAAATCAGCAACCTTCATATTTGTAGGGAGCATCATTTTTATTTTTATTTTTAAAATTTAGATCACGAGTGTAAAATGTGTCTGGGAAAATTTTCGATGGCAATGTGGCTATAGTACCTAACGTTCAAAAAGATGTACGTTTGGACATGTATTAAACCCTAAGTGAATTATATGCATAGGTAGGGTTTCTACTTCCAATTATAAGGCTATGAGTCGAGACACAAAAATGATTGGACTCCAATAGTTGTACTTAGTTAATTTGGCGGGGCCATATCACACATGATTCCAATCTTTCAATTCATCTGTTAAATTACATCGACACCCTTAAAATTAAATTTTATTACAATAATATTTTATATTAATATAATTTATCTATGGAGGTATGCTTATAAATTTTGCTCCTGAATAAAGGGTATACTTGTAATTACAACCGTAATCTTAGAAGGTGTACTTGAAATTTGTAGAGAATAAAAATATTTGTATAATTAAATTTAATATCAAAGGATGTCAATGTTGATTCTCAATAATTAAAGGATAAATTATGAGGTTATGAACTCTATTCCGAATGAAAAATTGCAATTTTAGTTCTGTAATTGATGAGGGGCATTTTTGTTCCTGCACAAATTGATTTTCGCTATTTAGTCATGTAACTTCAAATTTTTTGCAATATTAATCATTTTTCGACCAATTTAGGCGAAAATTTTCAAGTGGCTTGCCCATGATCCTAATTAAATTATAATTTTAGTCATATAAATCAATTCTTATATTGCCAAAAAAGTAAAACCCCTTACCTTACATGATTAAAATTATAATTTAATTGGATTGTATACAAGTGTCTCTGGCCAAATTGGTCGCAACAGGACTAACAATGTCAAAATGACATAAATTTATTTTTGTCATGTACAATTAAATCAATTTGTACTTGACAAAAATGCCAATCTTTCAAGTTACAGGATTACAATTATATAATTTAATTGGATTGCGTGTAAGTCACATGCAATCTATGGCCAAATTGATCGAAAATAATTAAAAATTCAAAATTTTAATATAGCAAGACTAAATTACAAAATTAATTCGTGCATGACAAAAAATGCCACCCTCCCTAAACTAGAGACTAAATTGCATTTTTTTTCCTCCCGATTTTATTTTTAGAAATTTGATTATATTATGAAAATTTGTTACTATAAGGTCTTATAAATTTCAAAATAAAAAAGGAAGCAAAGTAATAAAAGCTCCAACAATTAGCAAGAAATTATTAATTCTCATTTAATCCGAAAGCGGGAGAGGGTACGTACGTACACATATATGTAATAAAAGATCTCAACGACCTCCTTAATCTGCATTTACTCACTGGGACGCCTTTTGCTTTCAGAAATAACTTGTCTTAATCTATACTTCTTTTCTTTTAAATTAATAATTCAGCCTTTCTTAGATGTTACCTTTTATTTTATTTTTCTCCAAGCAATTTTGTAATTTATAACATAAATATAAAATAAATTATTAGAGGTCAAATTGAAAATTTACAAAAAAATTATTTTTTTGTCCAAATTTTTCCTCAAGACTTTGGTATTAAATCCAAAATTTTAAGTATGATACTTTTTTTTTTTTTTTATAGAAAAGTTCTTATTTAGACTAAAACGAATCAATCACTTAGTAATTGTAATATCTTATTATATAATTGATAATTCTTATTTGAACTGTACGTCAATAATATATTTTTGTTATATTAATAATAAAAATTTTGGATTAAAAAAATAATTTTGTGTATAAATAGATTGAGTATTTGAATGATTTATTGATGAGTATTTGAATTAGTAGACCCCACCCTAACACCCCCGCCGGGGTATTGAATTGATCCAGTTTTATCGCGAGTGAGTCAGTCAGTCACAACTTCTTTAAAATATGCTCCGGACCAAAACCTCTCTCACTGTCTAAGCTTTTATTGCTCCAAACCAAGAAAATCAGACAACACTTGAAATATTACAACACAGTTTCATTCAAACCACATTTCTCCTCATTTTCCCACCCTCTCAATCGTCCCCCAAGAAAATGAGTTCCCATTTCTGTTAAACCCAAAACCACCCACCACCTCCGCCGCCTTGTCGTGGCCGTGGCCGACCTGCGTCAGCAACCCCAGAACAGTCTCTTTCCGGCAGCAGCACTGCTGACATCTACAAAACCATGAACTCAGCTTACCTCGACGACGACAAAACCACAGATTTCGCAGGCAGTACCGCGGATTCATACTTCAGCATCTGCAGCTCTTTCGGCCGTGAAGAAAGCTTCTCATTTCTATCAGAAAACGATGAGACTGCGGTGATTACAAGAGGGTTGAGATCAGACAGGCTCTTCTTCGAGCCCGGCGCGACGAGCTCCATACTGGAAGACGCGAAACCACTCGACCACTACCAGCCCTCTCCGTACAAAGAAAACGTAGCAATCCTGGCAATAGAATCCAGGGACCCGTTTCTTGATTTCCGGGTTTCAATGGAGGAAATGGTGGAGGCCCACGGTCTGAAAGACTGGGAATGCTTGGAGGAGCTGCTGCAGTGGTACCTAAGAGTTAACGGAAAAAGCAACCATGGATACATAGTCGGAGCTTTCGTGGATTTGCTGATCCATATTTCTCTGGCTTCCGGTCGGCCGGATTCCGATCAATCTTCGAGCTCCGCCATTGATGAGAACTGCTCTTCTTCTTCAACTACCACGCAGTATTCGTTCACTTCTCCGCTTTCGTTTTCTTCTTCCACTCGTTCCTCCACCAGCCCGTGTCTATCTTCGCTGGAAAACGAAGACGAGATCGTTACTGAAGAGAGAAATGGAGAATACAGTTGTTCGTCTTTGTCAGCTTCATCTTTACCAGGTGTTTGATTTTGTTCCAAAAGAAGGAAAATTATTAGGTTAAGGCATAGCAGTTGATCTACGTACGTTGACCCCCCAATGACAAACCCTCTCCCATCTCTTTTGTTGTGTTTTATGTGAGAGTCTTAACCCGCCTGCAGACAGAGATTACAAGAATGTAATATTTGGGAGTTTATTTTTGGAAATGAGAATTCTTATCTGTTTGTTTGTGTTTTCCTTTTCAGTTCTCATTGTTTAAAGTTGTAATTAAAGTAAAAATATATTTATTTATATATATTCTTATTATAAAACACATTTTTTTTAAATTAATCCAAACAAGTTCTCGTTTGACAAAGAGGCCCGATATTGTTATATTGTAAGATAAAATGTAAACATTGTATTATGTCTAGTTGTTGGATGATCAATTTTTTTATTTCAAATTTATTATATTTTCTATTTTATTTAATATATTTTTAAAATAAAATAAATAATATAATCTTTATACACGTCGCATGTATGTATTAAATGAATAAAGAATGCAATATAATTTAAAATAAAAAATTCAGTCTGATGCACGGTAGCATTAAAAAGAAAACGATCATTCGTTCATAAGTACGCAGTATTTAATTGTATACTTAATTTTGCAAAAAGGTCCATATATGGTTTTTGGTGATGTCTGAATTTTACTACAAATCAGTACTGCATTAGTTAATTATATCCAGGTTTTTTATAGTTTGAAAATTTATATTTAATACTTCTGATGCTTATTTCTATCTAACAAATAATTTCATCTGTTAGTCAAAATTCACTGATATTAATAAAAGACTTGAATTTGGTGAATAAATCGATCAAGGCTAAATATGAGTTTTCTTTAACTTTTTTGTTAATATTAGTGGATTCGGTGAATTATGACTAAATCTATATATTGATAGAAATAAATATCAGGGGTACTAGATGTAACTTCTCAAATAATAAGGGGTTAACGTGTACCAAACCTTATAGAATGATGGTGTAATTATCTCTAAAATAAAATATCACCCACATATTTTTTTTTATGCCAATAATATTTCTAAATTAGTTTATTTGATTTATTTAATTATTTTAAATGTGATGTGTTGGTTTATAATCTTATTTTTATTATAATATATACACACATATATATATATATATATGAGGTGGTGTAACAGGTGATATATAACATCTAGCTTTCCTCAAGAAACATAGGCAAAAGCTTGTAAGAAAATTCTGCAAAATTGATCTGCACTCCATATTCAAATTTGGGAGTAACAATCAGTTGACAGCAACAACTAGGGATAAGTGGGTCCTTTCTGCACCAATTTGTAACTTCTGCTGCATCTGCACTGCACCATTTTATGTATGTATATATACATATATGAACCATAAATTGAGAAAAAAAAATTAAAAAAAAAGTACTTAACATTTTCAATTATATTACAAATATTCAATTGCAAATTAATATTTTTCTGAATATATAAGTGAGGTAGATTTTATATACACGATGGTTGTAATACAATGCAGTATGAAATAAAATAGAAAATATTTAATTAATCCTGTAATTTATGGAGGTGATATTTTTTTATCATATATAGATTGATTTTCGCAATTTGATTCTTTAATTTTTAAAATTTTGACAATTCCCATCCTTTTCGGCAATTTGAATTGAAAATTGCATGTGAATTGTACATAATTCAATTAAATAGCAAATTTAGTCATGTAAATCAATTCGTGCAAGATCAGAAATGTCAACTCTCCTAAGTTACATGACTAAAATACCGAGTTACAAGATTAAAATTACAATTTAATAGGGTTATGTATAAGTCACATGCAATTTTTCGGCTAATTGGACTAAATATTTCAATATTATGAAGTTATAGAATCAAATTACAAAAATTGATCCGTACAGAGCAAAATATACACCTCGTAGATTAGGGACTGAAATTGCAACTTTCCCAAGTGAAATAATATATATCATTTTGCAATAGAAAATCTGACGTATGTGCACAACCAATTGGTAGTGTATCTCATGTTTTGTTGTATATATATATATATATATCATGTGTATGAAATAATTACTTCATTTTGGATGTATAAACATCGTGAATTTTATACACGCGACGGATGTATAACCTGAGAAGAAATATTATTTTGCAACAAAAAATAAAAAATGAGATTTGATGAAATATATATTAAAAGTGGATGGGGTTGAGATGTTTTGTTTTGGTCCGAGATAAAAACAGAAAAAAAGTTTTGTAGGACATGTTTTGGGTAGGACATCTTATCGTTTCAGGGCTCACTGATGGGAGTCCTTTTCTGTCCGCTTAGCAGCTCATAACTGGAGAAAACAACAAAAAGGGGGAAATTATTCTCAAGGGTTTGAGATATATGGGGGAGAATGTTGCTCACGTTTTTGCATTAAAATTTGTGGTCCTTCTATGCTACTCATATGTTGTCGTCACATTTTAGTTTGAATCTTACATGTTTTCACAGCTACTACAAACATTGGGTTTTGCTAACCCTCCTTGCTTCAATTCTGAGAAATTGTCACTTTCATTTTCACTCAATTCGTTGATTCAATTTGTAAGAAGTTGTATTAGTCAAGATTCCGGACGATGCCCTAACTAAATATGTACTCACTATGAATTATAAAGGATTTTATGAGAATTTTTTTGCATGTAACCAAATCATACGACGAATGGAATTGTAGTTTTTGGCGATTTTTTTTTAAGTTCTAAATTAAAATTAAACCAATAGTGGGGTTCAATTTTACTCTAAATTTAAGATTACGATTTAAAAAATAAATCATAACAAACAGTTCGATTCGAGTAATTTTAAGCGATTTAAATATTTTTTTTTATCACCCCTATCAATATTTGGGAAGCCCATAGGCTCTTAAAAGAGGACCGAAGCCCTAGAATTGTAGCAGAGCTGCAATTTCATGGTGACATCCTGCCATAAAATGCTCCGTTCCTTGTGCTGTTTTTCCCTACAACCAAAGCGCACACAAACATAAAACTAATCCAAGAAATTTTTATTACATTGCATGTTCGAACAAACTATATTACAAAGTGGTTTTTTGGGGTTGATATCCATATACTTTAATTAGACAGTAGGCATTAATCTCAGAGCTTAAAGATAAGATGTCTGAACAGCGAACCTTCTAAAGCTTCTGTCTCTCTGCAAATCTTTCTCCCTAATTTTGAATATAAAACAACACTTCACATAGTGAAAACATTAAACTATTACATAATGTACTAGTGTAATATTCAAGAACTTTGGTTTTTTACAATATATATAATGCGAGAGAGAAATTTTGTCTAAACAATTATTTTTCCATTGTGTGAATTTTAATACACTTCGAGAAAATGACTCAATAATTATCAATGTTGAGTTAATTAGCAATATTTTTTTTTATTTTTTTGGCTGAATTCGTTGCTAATTTACATTATTTAATATAAGAAATTTACTTGCTCATTAATTTAGCAATGAAATATTTAAACAACTCGTTACTAAATTCATCAGCAAGTACATTTTTGGTATTAAACAATATAAATTAGCAACAAATATTACAATAAATTTATTTATAAATTTTTGATCTCAAACAAAACCAATCCCCATGGCCATGGGACTTCAATCTGCAGGCTCTAACTTGTCAACGCATTGAGGAAAGCACTACCCTTTTCTTGTGTAATTGCTATGCCCCCTCGGGTCCTTTGCTGTAATGAATTCATTAATCAGATTGTCATTTCCAACAAAATTATCATATTTTTCCTCAAAATGTTGTCATAATTAAATATTGTAAAAGTTGTTAACCTTTTTCATAATTAATTAGTTCTTTAATCAACGTCTGATTCGGGCAAGTAATGCCAATCCATTTAAGTCTGGTCAGCCACCTCCTTAATAAAATTATAATAATGCCTGACATTTGAATACATATAATCCCATATTCTAACAACCACGAGCACGTCGTGTTGGAGTGGTTACAACGAGTTTAATTCGAGCTAATGTTAATTATAAATTTTGGGATAGATTATGAGATTTTGTTTTTTTAAATTTGTCTTAATTATAAATATCCTTTTATTGTTTAAAAAATTATAAATATCCCTCTAAAATTATAAAATATTATAATAAATACTTCCATGTGGTAGCTGTCATAAGGGGTTATTTGTTAGGATATTTGTAATGTCAAATAATTATTTATTATTTTTTAAATAATAAAGAAATATTTATAATTATAACATATTTCGGGAAAGAGGGGGTTGGAATTTACCCAAAAACTTGAGGTGTGTGCGTATCAAATTGTTAGATTTGCTTACTTTAATTCCATGGAAAATTCTAATTCATACCAAATTTGACAAAATCAAAATCAGTTAATGAGCAAGTGTAATACACTTGCCATATAATTAGTCAATTTTTTTAATTGTACACCAATCAAACGACAAATGTATTGCACTTATCATATAATTAGATTAGGTGCAACCAAACTCGATCAAAGTTAGAATTTTCCCAATTCCATAAGGAACGGTCTAATATAGCTTAGGTCAATTTCTATTCCTCCATATATGTGACTAGCAAGATAAAAAAAAAAGGGTAAGAACCACTCCAGGAAGGTCGTGGTCATCTAGTCTTTCAATGCCTAAAGTTAGGAAGATCATATAGTAAAAGTTCCACCTAGGTGGAGGACTAGTATTTATAGATTTTCGCAGTTTTACGATTTTATGTAAACCACATATTTAAAAGTGATATGATGATCAATTTGAATACATACATATCTAAAATTAGATCAAGTCAAATACCGATCAAAATAACCCAAATAAAAATATGTAGATCTTAACCTACTTTGCAATTTAATAAGAGTTAAATTGGGAGCATTTTATGCATTGTTTGGAGGCCACTAAAAATAACATGATTAGCTTCACGATTTCTTATGTCAGATTTTAGAAAGGCCCAGACTTATCAATCTCTTCATGGGCATTTCAATAATCTATTACTCAATTTTAATGGGCTTGCATAAATCAAAATTTGAAAATAACTATGTAGACCGAAACACGGAAGTGGATAAAATTATTTTATTCTTATTAATATTTCTTTAAAAAAATATTTAGAAAAATATAAAAAAATTAGGATGGATAAAAATATTTCATGGAGAATATTAGTTTATAAGAATATTTTAAAAAATTCTAAAAAATATAGAGAATTTAATTTATAATGCAAAATGCATTTTGATCCGTTCAATACAAAAACTGGATAAAAATCTAATGGAAGCTAACAAAATGAGCTTGTTGTTAGACGGACGTTAAAATCAAGATATTATTTGTAATTTCTCAAATAATGAGAACGTATTTTGAAACTTTAAGGGAGGCGACTGTAATTTTACCCTATTAATTAGTGATTTATAATTAACTATCTATTTATTTATAAGTAAATTACAAAGAGATCTCTCGAGGTTTATCAAAATCATAAACACCTTATTGTTTCAAAAATCACAATACCCACTAGAATTAACGAGCATCCAACAAATATCGCATTGTGATAACCCATTATAAGAGTATTTGTTAGACGACCATTAATTTTATGAATTATTTATAATTTTTTAAATACTAAAAAGATATTTACAATTATAATACATTTTAAAGGAATCAATAGTGGATGTATTGAGAAAAAGGCGTATAGAAAGCCACAAAGTGCAAAGTCATGTAAGTAGGAAGGAAGGGTTTTAGCTCGATTTGGACTCCCCTATATATCTATCATGATTCTCAACACAATGATACAACTTTATTTCAATCTTTATACATATCAAGGAGGAAAATGACCCAAAAATGCCAAAATTTCCACACATTTACTTATATTTTTGTGATGTGCCCAACTAATAATAGTGTCTGAAAAAGTCAGTGCACGTCTTTTTCTCTAATACTTTCACTAACTTTAATTCTGCATCACATGTACTTAAATTTCTGTCTCCAGATTTTCTTTTTGGCAGATGTCCTTAATTAGTATATGAAAACTATGTTTTATTAGTTAGAATTCAGGTCAAATACTTTGGTTGTTTAGGACTAAGTTGATGTATTTTTATTTAATTTTAAATGGAAAGTGGCACTTGGAACTTAACGTATCGAAAATATCCAATTTTAGAATCAAAAGATGTAGACCCTTTATTATGTGGGATGAAAAATCCAATTTTTATTTTTCATCAGCTGGATACGTGGGTCTACACATTTGGTACCAACATTTTTAATTTTTTTTTTCCATATTTAGTGTCAAAATCCATTTTTCATCAAAAAAATAAAAGCCATGTGATTTTGTCGTTTATGGTTTTTTACTAATATTAGATGTGGGACTAAATGTGTCGAAAAAGGTTCAGTTTTGTGATTATATAAAAATTTACGTAAAGTGAAGGACAAAAAAAGTAGACCTCCTATCCTTTAGGACGAAAAATGCAATTTTGCTGGCAAATTTAACTTTTAGTCTTGTAAAATAGAGGGTTCAACACTTTTAGTCCTATGCTTTAAGGTATTTTCAAAATGGTCCAAAATTGAGAAAATTTGGCATATTTAGTACTTTGCTTTATGAAATTTTTATAATGGTCCCAAAATTGAGAAAACTCGAAATATTTAATTCCCAGCTTTACGGTATTTATGTGACTAAACGTATCGACTTTTCTCAATTCTGGGATGATTTTAAAAGTTTCACAAAGTTTAGGACTAAATGTGTTGATTTTTACTCAGTTTTAGAAACATTTCGAAAATTCTGTAAAATAGTGGACTAGAAGTGTTATGAACCTCCTATCTTATAGGACTAAAAGTATAATTTTCACCAATTTTGCCCGACAATTCAATATTAAGCATTTCATTAAGAAAATCTACCAGTAACCGATAATTTACAAATTGAATGAATACTAAGACTCCTAACACGTATGATGTGGTTTTGATTTTAATTAAGGGATGAAACATAAATTTTACCCTCAACGTTACAATGCACCAAGTGAAATTAAGTCCACAGAGAGAATTATTGAGATAGAATATATTATGAATTGTCAAATCAATAAATAATAACCCGGTTTAAAAAACAATACATGGGGAATTTACAGTAGTACTGGGAGTTTTAAAATGTGATAGGGTGTATGTATTTATTGTGTGACTTGCATGTAAAAAATTACTTTTTTACCCTTATAAATAAATAGATACTGTCAATATATACTAAACTTCATTAATTTTAACGACTAGACGAAGACATGGTGGAAATGAACCCTCTCTGATCAACACCTACATGATCAAATATCTGGTTGAAAACCAATGATGAACAAGATTGAAGCAGTGGGGTTTGGGTGTCCCCCTTAGAGGTTGATAAATTGGATGACTTTTTATAGTTGGATAGCTCTTTGACAAGAGGTGCAACAACAAAAGGGCTGCAACTTACTCTAAGCCTCGCATTTTGATGCCCTAAATCACAACACTTGATTTCAGAATTGGGGGAAGAAGAGAGTGATGGTGGTCCCAAATTAGGGCTTTCTTTTTCAGTTTTCTTGACCAATATATTGGGGATTTTATTGTTTTTTGGATCATCAAGAATCTCTTATTATGTCTAATTTTTAGCCAACATGATAAGATCCCAAAGTCTAATTTCCCAAAAATGTAAGGTGATTAGAACTATCATTTCAATAAAGTAGCATTATCAATTTCCCTTTTGTCTTTTCATCCACAATATAGTTTTGTGAATCCTTTTTTATAATTTAGTTTTGTTATATTAATAATTTCAAATTAATGTTATACGTCTCAAAAGTTTATCAAGATGCCCGTCATTGACTAAGAAAGAAATGTCCTTATAAAATAGGGTGCGTGTTGTTTTCAGTCTGATCCAACAAATAACCGAGCAAGTTTAATGAATACCTTAACATTGTTCGAAACTATACATTATTTACTGACATGTGCATTACTTACGATTTCTTAATCACTTTTCCAACTTGATCGTTGGAGTACTTTTACTTGGGTCAATCCCAATATCTTGATTTCGAAAAAATTTTGTTCGGATAAAATTTGGCGGAACCAAATTAATCACAGAGCAAGTGTATCGCATTCGTCATATAATTGGTCATTTTTCCTAAATTGTAGATCGAGGATAGGAGATTGATCGAACTTGTCGACCTCGATTAATAAGATGATTTTAAAATAATAGCATTATTAATTATAACTAATAATTGAGAATTCATTAAGTGGAGTTACATATATATATATATATAACATATATAATGGATAAAAATATTAGAAAACATATTTGTAAGAAATTGGACCCATGGTAGGTTTGTATGTCTCTCAATATTTTTTCCATGATGAAAAGGACAGTGAGACTTTTTATTTTCCTGTTAAGGGCACTAAAGAGGAAGTAAGCTTGCCAGAGGGTTTCTTTGGTGGCAACAAAAGATGTCTCCACTAAGAGGGTGCTCTAACACAAGCTCACATGGACATACTCTTTTTTGTCTTCTTACCAAAACCTCTCGTGCATTTCAACCCTCTTCTTTCACATGTCCCCATCCAAGACCATCTTCACTAAGGAATATAAATGGAAATTCCAACTTTTATGTATTATACTTTGGTCTAAATTGTGGGTTTAAGTGGAATTTTAGTGAGAAAAAGTTATAATTTTAATCCTGTAATTTAAAGGATATTTTTGGTCATATATCACTGTATAAATTGATTTTTTATAATTTGGCCCTGTAATTTTATAATTTTGATAATTTTAGTTCTTTTTCGGTCAATTAATCTGAAAAAATACATGTGGCTTGCACATGATCCAATTAAATTATAATTTGAGTCATTTAAATTGTAGTACCGAAAATGCCAACTTTCTTAAATTACATGACTAAATATGCCAAAAATCCCTAAATTACAGGAATAAAATTATATTTTAATTGAGTCATACTCAAATTATTTGTATGAAAATGCCCCCCTTTTGAAAATGCAATTATATATCACCACATCATATATATCCGCCAAAAGTAACTTAACTTAAAGCAAAATCTTTCCTTCTAAAGCCCAAACTGAATGAAATCGTTTGGAACATGACCTAACTATAACAAGAAACTCATTCCTAGACAAAACAAATAACTGAAGTTACTACTTTACCTGCTCACAAATTAAAATGCAATCATTGTCTGAATTGCAACAAAGAAACAGCAGCAGTTACTTGCAAAAAAAGCCAAAAACCTCACGATTCATATTGCACTAAGCTGTACAAGAAATTAAGAAGACTGAGCCGGAGTACTTCCTCATACACATTAATTAAGGACTTGGACTGTAAATTTAATAATTACACTAATGTTTACTTACTCCATGGTACTTTATGTTTATTGTATCTTTTTTTAGGGATAATTACATTTTTCTTCACTGAAGTTTGGTATAATTATATATAAACTCTCTGCAGTTTGAGAAATTATGTCTAACACCCATGAGTTTGCTTCCGTCTAATAAATAAGTATCTCCATTAGTCAAAATTTACCGAACTTGTTGATAATAATAACAACAGAATTTTCTAAAAATATACATTTAACCCAATTGACTTATTATGATTTATTGTAGGTCAATTAAATTTTTTTATGATCAAATCACCCCCATACATCTTTACCCATTAATGCATGTGAGAAGGTATATTTTCGCCGATGTAAGAGTATTTTAGTCCAAAAAAAATTATTTGACATGCAATAAATCAGTAATAAGTCAATTGAGGGTAAATATCGATTTTCATTCAACTTTTTTTTGTTAATATCAGCAAATTCAATTAATTTTGACCAAATAAGAGACTTATTTGTTAGATAGAAGCAAAACTTAAGAGTTAGATGTAATTTCCCAAACTACAGAAAATTTACGTATAATTGCAGGTAATGTATGTATATTAAACAAAATAAATGTTAAAATAAAAATTAAAATAAAAAAATTCAATTGGCCTAAGAATTGCATGAAGCATCCTGATTCTATTACTACCTCAAACATTTTTTTTCATGGGTCTCATCAGAGACTGGCCTTGCAAGATGAACTGGCTTATTGAATTTTGATTTAATTATATTTTTGATCCTTTAATTATGATTTTTTGGCATATCGATTCTGCAACTTACGAGGTTAGCAATTTAATCTTGTGCATTTTTTATTTTGCAAGTCCAGGACGCATTCTGGCTGGCCTTTTCCCTTGTTGCTGGAATTATTTCTAAATTGTCGGAAAGTGGCAAATTCTACTCACCTGACTCATAAAAATTGGGACAAACACTTCTATTGGCTTATTTTATGCTTGTCTGGCGATCTAGGGAGAAATATTCCAGCAACAAGGAAAAAAATTGGCCAAAATGTGCTCTAACATTGCAAAAATGGAAAATTCTTGCCCAAATTAAATTTTATCGAACAAAAACAATCACAGAGCAAATGTATTACACTTGCCATGTGATTGGTCACTTTTTTTTTAATTGTACACTAATTAAATGCAAGTATCCATTTAATTGATTTAAGTTCAACGAATCAGATTTGGACAAAATTTTTCTTAAGAATCTATCCCTTTATAAGTCATGGGACCAAAATATATTTCAAAATATGAGACAAAAAGTGCAAGTAAATCTATTGAATTTCGACATATGCAAACAAATGGATACGAGTACTACATGAATCGTGTATTGACTGCCGGAAATTAAACCCTAATTTGCATGCATGTAATGAACTAGCTAGCAACATTAATCACAACAGTAGTGTTGGATTAAAGATGCTAAATCTGGGTCAATAATCATATGGTCAAATTCTGACAATTAGTTTTACGTACAACACACACGAAAACACAGTCACATCGAATTGCATGATGACATTACTGTTGGAAGAGAAGAAGAAAACAAGTGGAGTAGCAGCACTCATGACATTAATTGCATCATTGGATTGAAGTGCATTAACAACTGCTGCTACAGTTTTATTCATTAAATATTTCAAATCCCGACCTACGCCTCTTCATCCATCTAATAGTACTACCTAAGACTTTGCTCTTGTCCTATCACAACATTATGGTCTTAATTACATTATTAATTAAACTCGCAAATAATGGGAACACATCAAAACTAACTAAATGCATGTTAAGAAATTATGGAAAATTCTAGCTCTAATTCGATTCGATCAAATTTGAACAAATTATATCATAAGTGTAATATACTTATTGATTTCAAAAAAAAGTGACTACTCATTTAACAAGTATGATATATTTATTTGTAATTGGTTTGATTCGATCACATTTGATCTGGATAATTTTTTAAAAAATTACGAAACAAATCGTGCATAAAAAATAAAATAAAAAGATACAAGAACAAGTATTTCGAGATTACAACCTTTACAGAATTTCCGACAGCTCAACATCACTATATTACATTTCTGTAATTTCTTCCATTAGATAAGAAAGGCCAACAAGAAACTAAGGGTGTTAAAAATCAAATTAATGATCGATCACTACATCCCATGCATGTCCGAAGAGGAGAAGGAGGCCTGATAGAGTAAACCCCGTTCCATATCTCTGTAAAAGCTCTGACAATAACTCCGTGGTAGTATGGCGAGTTCAGCTGCAAGAAACAGTTCAACAGCTCTTTCAGATCATTTTTCGAGTATATCTCTTTCTCCACAATCATCTGCAGCATGGAGCGGCGGAAGTCCATGTAAGGGTCGTCGGAGTCTTTCTCCACCGCCACTGTCTCACTGCCGATTCTCCCGAACCCTTGAACTGCTCTTAGGCTCTTGATTTCCGAGTCTGTGTCGGAGGAGTAGCTGGCAGGCGGCGTGTCGACGACGGAGGAGAAAGTAGCGGTGGTGCTGGCGTCGCAGGAGCTGGAGGAGGAGGAGGAGGAGGTGTGGGGTTTGCTGTGGCTGAGTCTTGGGCTGAAGAGAGCGGAGATTCTTGGCCTTCTGCAACTGCTGCTGCATCCTAAGTTGACGGTGGCTGTGTTGAGAATGTACTTCTTTTTGTTGCTGGACATTGTAGGAGGTAGGGGCAATGTTCTTATTTTGTCCGAGTTTGAGGTTATGGAAGTGCTATAATGATGTCTCTTATATAAAATTCTGCCTAGTGAGGGTTCGGTGGACCCTTGCTGCGTATTTATGTGGATTGCAATTCACAATATTTGAAAGATTTTAACTTAAATTGGTTACTTCAAATTCAAACCAATTATATGATAAATACAATGTATTTGTCACGTGATTGATGTATAATTCAGATAAAGTAATTAATTGCATGACAAATATATCATACTTACTTTGTGATTCGTTTGAATTTGGTTTGAATAAGAATTTTCTCTAATATTTCGTAAAAAGTTCTTACTAATCAAATCTGCAGGTTTAATTGAGTCAAATTAATTACAAAATAAATATAATATTCGAGTCATGTGATTGATCATTTTTTTAAATAATAGACTAATCACATAACAAATATATTATATCAGATATATAATTAATTTGAATCCGATCAAACTCGATGCGATTAACATTTTGCATGAAAGAGAAAATTGGATTTGAGAGGGAGTTTATGGGTTTGTGACATTGAGGGCCAGAAGTCTGTTGCTCTAGAGATGAAAGCCATGACTAATGAGCAGCCCGTAGCCCGATTCTCACTTTCTCTCTCTTTTTCTTTAAAGATAGATGAGAGATGACTATCACAGCAAAACTTATTAAACATATTCATAGAATATTCTATTTCCACAAAATAATAGATTTGAACTATAATTTTTAAAATAAATTACAGCTAAGATTCGATATAATTATAAATATTTTTTATTATTTAAAAAATTATAAATACCTTCTTCAAATAAAAAATTTTTCTACATGGTGAAATAAACTTACTACTCTACCATTGTTGATATTTTTTTAAAATAAAAACAGTTGGAAAATATATATAAAAAACAAATTAAGAGTGGGTAAAATAGATAATCCATTGGACATCCAGAAAAATATTTAAGAAAATTCTAAAAAATATATATAATATATAATTCAAAATTTAAAGGAATATTTTGGTTAGTTCGCCACAAAATTAAATAAATCTAACAGAGGCTAACAAAATAAACTTATTGTTAGAAGGCCAATAAACGACGGCGGGTTTGTAATTTTTTTAGACAATAAAAAGTTATTTGTAATTATAACCCCATCGAGATAATATAAAATAGATTGAAGAATGATTGGCATGTCCAATCTAGCAGTAAGATGATCTGATTTTGGGGGATCATCAAAACATTTAGATCTAATATATAGGATTAATGTTTATGAGCATCAGAAATGAGGTTCATAATCAGAAATCTTTCTGAATCACATTCTGCTTTGGTAACTTTTTGCAGTTTGTATGTAACTCCTGATCAAGCTGGAGACATGCTGAGCAACCCATACCGACCCAGCCTCAGTGCAGGAGAAAGCATGAGTATGACCCTCGCGTTCAACCTCTAGACGTGCATCGGGCGCCTGCTTGCGAATCTGTGATTTTGCAAACAGAACTAACATAAGTAAGATAACAACAAGCACAAAGCTTAATAAAGCTTAGACAGGAAAAATGAGTACCTCTTCGTATATATGCAAAGGACCCCAATGATCATCAAGGCCAAACAGGAAAGCAATTTGGTTTTTCTTTCCTCTGATGAAATCCCAATCTGGTTTTTCTGGCAGCTAAAGAGAAACGAGCACGAGTTAAAAACACCAGTACGTCTTGTGGTAGTATACCTGTGTATGTATCTTTTGAAGTCTACTAAAAAATTCTTCGTGCACTCTAAATTTGTACGAGTCTTTTGAAGTCTAATAAATTTATGATAATTTAGTATGCTAAGGGTCAGAGCGATTACAGTCAATCGAGCACATAAGTTGGGTTGATACTACGGCACTAAATACTGTTTCTTTCAGTTTGTTTAAGTTTGGAGCATCAAAGAAGTTTACCTTCTGAAATTCGGTCATTGCCATGAAGAGCACATTCCGGATAGTATGATACTGAAAAAAGGGTTAAATTTGAATAGAACAGCTCTAAAGAATCAAGTTGGAGAAGTACATAAATAGCATTTATGAGAACAAGGCAACTGCATTGAATCAAGATTCAAGATAAAGAAGTATACGAATACATCATGCACTGTAAAAACCATTGATTAGGAAGAGCGGAATTTGACCTGGAGAACGTGGGTGCATAGAACCTCAACGGCAGAAGAAGACCATGATTTCCCGATTGTTTTCTTTACCAGTAATCTTGAAATCGGAGCTGGCAGCATACCCAACAAGCCCCCATGAAACTGACTGCAGCACATTGAGCTGGAGACCTGTCAAAATGATTCAATTGTTCCGAGAAATTTATGAAATTTCATAATTTGTTTATTCTTGAGATAAGCAACTGTTGGTGAGCAATTGCATTCAACATGAAAAGTTCTTCAGCAAATTTTCGAAGAGAATGTTAAAAATGCAACAATAATGATGATGGTGGTGGAGTTGGTAAAATAAAACTTTATACCAATGATGAATCAAAGTGAATCATATTCTAAGTAAAACTATTGATAGCTCATAAGTGAGAAAACCAGGTACTCTCTGGGCAAGAAAAATGAAGGGAAGCACGTATGATAAAGACCAGAAAGAAACGATGAAAGAGCTCTAGAGTGCAAGGAAGAGCTATACTCTGCAAGTCTTCTGATCGAAGCCTGTGTTTTTGATGCAGTGTTCAGAGCCAAAAATGGATATAGACCAATGCAAAATACAACCTGTAGCAGAGAAAACAAGTGCTCAAGGAACTACTTTCAAGCAAAAACTATAGGATAGGAAAATGTGACTTGATAAAAAGATGAATGTATACCTTCTCCTGAGATCTTTTAGAAATTTCAAGAGAGATATATGAACCAATGGAGTGGCCAACCTTCAGATAAAATTCATTATCAAATCACTTGAAAGATATAATGTTGCAATAATAGCAAAAAAAATCTAAGGATTTGAAATTACACATGCCTAAAAGTTGGATGAAATATGAATCAGACAAGTTTTAATAGACCAAACATCCGGGGTAAAAAGGCCAGACAGCATAACATATTAAAGATAAAATCAAACAAGGATAAACGTACTGACCAAATTCACTTTCTTTTGTTTAGTTGTGATCCAAGCATTTGACTTTTTATGCTGTGTCGTTAAAATCATGCCTCTAAAGCTATATCCAGAACTTCTATATTCAGTTCATGCACTTTTTGATGTTCTCTTTCCTTTACTTTATGATTTATGGACTAAAGACCCTTAACCTCATCTCATGTCCATATGCTCCAACTTAGTACTAAGTATCCTTTAATTCATCAAGGACAATTAGAGAGGCACATGTGCCACCTTCCTCCTCTCGACAGAAAAACGAATAATACTGCATAAACAACCCCACACCAAATCTCCCATCTTACATCCTGCTCAGACCAACACATCTAAGATGGCCCAAGAAAAAACTATGAACTGAACATACATCAGAATATGGACTAATATATACTTTAGAAGATATCTGATTGCCAAAAATTGGAGAAGTAGTCAGTAAAAGGCAAATGAAATTTCTCTTGCTGAAGGCAAAATCGTAAAACATGATTTACCAGTACTATAGGTACTTCAACATCTTGAAGTTCCTGCTCTATGAAGCTTATCTGGAAAAGGTAAAAAGAAGATAAGATAGGCTACAGGGAAGAAATGACTAGCAGAGGGAGAAATATAATCTTATTCTAAGAAATTGAAACCATATTTCATAACATCTATTATCTTATCATCCCATAGTTCTCCCCACCCACCCAAAAAAAAAAAAAAGGAAAACGAAAAAGAGGGAAAAGTAAAGGACGGATATGCACATAAACATGTTAGGCGATAGGTTATCATAGATAATGGTTTAACATTTGCATTTGTTCATGAGTTCGTTGTTTAGCTATGTATCTTTTTTCAGGTAAGAGTAACCTCTCTTTTCTTCTATTTCGTAATTAGAACACCTTAGTATGTTACTATTGGTACAGAATATAAAATCAACCAAGACGGCCTCCATCCCAAATAGTTTCATGCACAAACAGGATAAAAAGAACTTCAAATTCAATCATATAGCAATCAGGTATTCATAACCTTTTAGAAAGTCATCAACTCAAAATACAAAGTGCTGGTCCACTTTTAAACATATGGATTCTTATAATAATAAACTAATCCACAAGCTAAACCTCCTCTGACGTGCCCTGTCCACTGAACTTATAATGCGAGAAAACTTTTACCTTATGATCAATTTGCTCTTGTAGTGAAAACAACCTTCCAGACTCCCAGTTCTGTGGAAAAAAACCATACATCCATATCAGTAACCAGTTATTATCCAAGGTCAAGAGTTTATTACTCGTGGTTCATGGCTCAGAGCGGCACTGTTGAACGGCCTATCGAAACACAAGTAGTAAACAAGTGATTTTGAACACTAAATCACAATTGCCACTTAGTTTCTGATTTGGTATAAGATCGATACCTTTTCCGAGTGGGATATATGGCCAATAGCTTCATCAAGAACAAGAAGGAAGCAATCAGCATCATGTGCAAATTCATGACTTCCAATTTTATAGACCAAAATTCCCAACACAAACTCCAAAAACATAAAAAGGTTCTAACTTTACTTGCCTGTGACCGATGCCACCCCTCCCAGTGACTCATACAGTAGCTCCAAGAAATCAGTGTAAAATGAGATAACACCTGTCAGACAACCAGTCTCATCGGCCTTCAAGAACCTTTTAGTATCTAATCACACACTAAGACAACACAACATAAACATAAACATAAACATAAACTGATGAAAATACCAGGATTGCCAGGAATGAACAAGACATGTAATGCGGGGTCGTGGCTGGGAATCTCCATCAAATCCGTCTTAAATCTGATGCAAATGCATAAAGGATGAAGAACACAAGAATTCTTGAAAATAGCTAACAAGAATTACAAGCACCAAGGTTCTTGAAAATACCCAGAAACATTGATAACCCGAAAATTGGCATGCTTCCTTTTCTGAATCAAACTTAAGCTTTCACTACTCATCTGCGGGTTTACACGCCTTGCCGAGAAAAATCTCCTGCAATGGAGCACGAACAGTGATGAAACGAATTATTGAGAAAAATCATGAACTGGGTTCTGCATAAATGGTATTTATAGAATGGTATAAACTTCGAGCTGAGGCCTTTCAGTCTTCAGCATTAGTGAATTTATTTGATGAGAGTGTGAAAAGGGTACCTGGAGCTGGTAGACACAGTTCTTGTAATGGGAGTTAGAAGGCTCAGGAGCATCGGAATCGTCGAATATTTGGGTAGCCAATCCTTCTCGTGGCAATCGAAGTACCATTTCGCATTGAATTTCAGTTGACTGAGATGCAATTTTGTAAGGCAGCACGCGCTTTTAGTAGCTGAGTTCAGCCAAACTGGCTAAAATTTTGAATAAAAAACGTTTCTTGATGAACTATGGAACTTGATAGAAATTAGTAGGTGAAGGATAAAATAGGTTAATTACTCACTACTCTTTTTTGTTTTTTGAAATAATTCATATTTTAAAATCAATTAATATACTATTACAATATTCAATATTCAATGCATTAATATTTTAAAATAATAATTTTTTACTTATTATTATGATACCTCAACCCTTTCATTCATGCACAAAATCATTGATGCACTCATTACCCTTGACAAGTCAGGATATACCCAAACAAAACTAGGATCCACATTACTTTTCTTAGATCGCGTTAATCCTAATGATCGAAAATATTTTTATTAATAATTAAAAAATAATTATTTAGAATATTTTAAGGGATCATTACACTTCTTTCATTGAGTTTTGGTGTAATTATACGTAAATCCTCTATATTTTAGGAAATTACATCTAGCACCTCTAAAGTTTGCTTCCATAACAAATAAGTCTCTCATTTAGTAAAATTTATTGAATTTGTTGATATTAACAAAACAACGTAATGAAAATTTATATTTTCCCTCGATTGACTCATTACTGACTTATTGCAGGTCAAACAAATTTTAACGCATGCATTAATGAATGAAGACGTATAAAGTTAATTTGATTATAAAAAAATTTCTTCTATCTACAATAAGTGAGTAATAGATCATTAGAGGTTGATATAAAAAGTTTTTCTAGAACAACTTTTGACACGGTATGTGACCATGGCTATTAATTTCTTAATTGGGCAATAAATATTTTTAAGCAAAATCGATTGTCATTTACTACCAAGAATCACATTATTTAAAACCTCATAAAAGAAGTAATAATTCGACAAACAAATCATTTAATTATGTTGTTTGTATTTTTGATCAAATTGATTAAGTATAGTCATTTCGGTAACATAATAGGATTGTTGTCCATGGACAAGAATGCCCCTGCCAAGCAGCAGTAAGAAGACCAAAACAGCCCTTACCAGAACAAATAACTGCCAAACGGTAAACCCGTTAAATGGAAGAAACCCATGGAAGTACGTGTAAAAACCATGTCAAGAAATCCCTCCATTTTCTCTCTCGTCCAAGTTTGGATCTTGACACTTGATTCAACCTTACGTTCTCTCTCCATACATACACATTATATCACATATAAGAACACCCCCGCACGTTCCTAATAGGGCAACTCATCACATCCCCCCCTCGTTTTTCCCTGCCGTCCTCTGGTTTCTGAGATTTTCATCTAATTTCTCAGGAGCCCAAAAGAAAAAAAGGTAATGAATCGGATTATAATTCATGATGTCTTCGATCGATCATACATATTCTTGTTTAGATTTACAGTTTCTGATGATGATCATTTTCATGTTGATTTAATTTGTTCAGACAGCCGGCGGGGAAATTAATAAAGACTGAAAGATGATTCAAGATCTCGTCTCCAGGAGTTTAATGTATGTAATGATCAATTTCATCATCAGTATATATTCATTTTGCTCACATTATTAATTGTTTTGGCAGATTGGCTTTTGGATATGCATATCCAGCATATAAATGTTACAAAACAATAGAGAAAAACCGAGTTGACATTAAAGAACTCAGGTTTTGGTGTCAATATTGGTGAGTCAATAATTCATACATATATATATGTGTGTGTGTAAGTTTTTGGTTCAAGAAGATGATTGGCTTGCATATATATATATATAGACTGACGGATCAAATTTATTTAAAAGATCTTATAAATTTAGGACACATTTACTTTGAGTGATGTGATTAAAATGGGATATATTAAATTGTGATTACTATCATGAAAAAATCACATAATATATCATGCTTAAGGCACTAATCACAAACTAATCCAAAATGAAGTAAAAAAAATAAATGGTGATTAGGCATGATATCATGGCTAATCACCCAAAGTAAAGGTGCCCTTAGAGTCATACATTCTTATTATGGATCTAAAAATCATAGATTTTATAGAAAATATGAAGAGTCAAGTACAAAAGGCGTCGATCACAAGAGAAAGAAGGGGTGTGATTTGACCATCCAATTGGCCCTGAATGCCCATTTTGCAAACCTATGGCGATTTCGTTATAAGATCGGGCAATTTTTTTAATCTTACAAGTTCAATGAAAACTATACTATTTAATCAGACTGTAAAATTCAACCAGACACCCTCTTAGTATCATTTATCTAGAGACGTCATCATAACAAGAGTACATGCATATATATATATATATATATATATATATATACAATGTTCATGATTAATATTAATTCCGTGCTATATTTTGCATCTGCAGGATTATTATAGCAGTAGTAACAGTTATCGAGAGCTTCATTGATATGTTAATTTCATGGTACGCACATTGTACTGAATCAGTAATCAAAATTTTCTCCAATATATATACATTTTTTAAATAACTTGAATTAATATTCCACACGTACGCATGTATACTGCAGGTTTCCCATGTACCGAGAGATAAAATTGGCCCTCTTCATCTGCTTATGGCATCCAAGCTTACAGGTCAAAAATTAACACTCATCGGACACAGATTTCATTTTTTCACAAGATCAGAAGTTAAATAAATAATTTTATATATGGATTTTGATAAAAAATAGTGCATGGGCACATGCAGGGAACTGGGTTCGTTTATAACACGATGTTGCAGCCGTACGTGTCAAGATATGAGACAGACATAGATAGGGGTCTGCTGGAACTGAAGCAAAGAGCCTGGGATTTGGTCTCTGATTATTGGCGTTACAGCGCAGAAATGGGTTCCAAGAAGGCCGCCCAGCTCTTCCAACTTCTGCTTTCCCAATCTGCAAGGGTTGCAGCGCCAGTCCCACCTGCTCATCAGGTTAATTTCTTCTCCTTTTTCTCACACAAATCTTTCTTTTTTTAATCATCCCGTTAGATATACATAATGACGTACTCGTGCATACTAATTATGATATCTGTCGATGAGTGAATAATACTTAAACACATTATGATAGTTATTACCTAAATTTGAATTTAATATTTTTGTGTTAGGTCTTACGAAACCTGAATGCCCATTGAAATAAATATTTTGAGTATAGATGAAACTCTGACCCTATAATATCCCCATAATGCATATTTGTTCATTAACTTAAAGTCGTTGAATTAGTAATTTTTTTTATAAATTAATTGACTAAATTTCCTTGATAACTAAGCATTCTTAAGTTATGTTCATATGTTATTAATATAATTTTTTTTTTTTAACGTTTTGATACTTTAACAAAATTTGTCAAAGGTCTTTATCTTTATTTTCTTAGTGACAACTTTAGATTAAATTTCTGATAAATTAATTTAGACAATAATGCGATAATTGAAAAAATAAAAGAAAAAATATGCTACTATTTTTTTTAAAAATTAGTTAACCACGACTAATATATGGAATAGAGTACATTTGTTTGAATTTGATACGTTCAAGGGATCATCAAATGAATGTTGGAAGTATGTTCAACAGGGGTAAAAGATTTATCCCAAAGTTAAAATATGTGTTTTTTCTTTTTCATAATTAATTAATAACGGTTTAAACAGAGTTAACATGATTATTTAAATTTCAATCTGTAGTTAATTTGCACCTATTTGAACATTTTTTATTTTATGTTAGGTGCTTATTAAATAATTTTAATAAAATAATTTAGTAATATGTTCTCGTTATATCATTGTAAGTAATTTAAAATTTCAAAAAATATATTTTCAAAACTTTTTAAACAAAATTTAACTGGGCTTAATTATTTTGGATATAACATAAATAAAATTCAATTGATATATTTGAATCGAGTCTATCTAAGGTCTACAAGTAACTATACTAGGCATCTATTAATGTGTATGGGTCCTAGTAGGGTAGGGTAATACCCTCTAATTGACAGTTTTATACGAAATTACTACATTGGGAGTGTTTGTGCGAAATTTTATACTCTTTAGAATATTTTGTAAGATATTTGAAATTTTATAAGACATTGAAAAGTGTTTAATAAAAATTTTCAAATAACAATCTTATAAGATTTAAGAACGCATTTTTTTGTTTAACAAAAAAAGGTAAGAAATTTCTATCGTTTATTCATAATTGTAACTAGCCCATTCAATATCAATTCTTAGTTAAAAAATAAGTTTTACTAAAATCTTCTAACTTTGAGGATTTTATTTCATCAATTAAGAATTTCTTTTTTTTGAAATAAAATTTTACATTTCATAAGTTTCAAAAAATCTTATAAGATGCATGAGTTTGTAAATTTTTAACGAATTTAGCTGAGCGTCCTTTAAAAGATCAGGACACCATTTTAAACAATTTTTTAAAAATATTTATATTTTAAATGCTTTATATCTATATGTACCTTAGAGATCGTTCTTTGATTTCAATTGGTAAATACAAATCACTTTTAATTAGATAATTACGTACAATTTCTTACTGATACCGAGGTTTATCTGTAGGTACATTAAGCTACCTGTTTCGAAGACATGTGTTGAATGAAGCTGAAACCACCGGATCTTTTTGTAAATAAGGAAAGGAGAAGGAAAAAAACCTTTAGGGACCACAGAAATTCTTGGTTAGATTGCATCCACATTTTCCAAGTGGTAGAAGTTTATACTCAACTCTATTGCTAGCCAATTGCCTAATTTTAGACATTTACAAGAATTCCAGTTCCACAGAGAATTGATGTAGGAAGACGTCGTAGGATTGTTCTATCTTATTAATATAATAATATTTTATTTAATAAGATTAAAATTTTATCTATTTTTGTAATAGTTTGTTATTTGATTGATTTTGATGTATTGATTGAATTGGTGTATTGTTCGATTTATTTAAAAAAAATTATAAATTGGGGCCAATTTTGGCCCATTGGTTTATCAATTGAACATCACTTCATTATCCCACAATTGTGTTGACTGATACTAAGCAAAAGTCTGCAAAAGTCTGCAAAATTACTTGTCGCCTTTCTCTACTAATTCTGATAGGCCTAAAGTCGCTTTCATCCAATTTCACTTTTATCATGCCAAAACTATAACCACGATTTTGATTTAATTAACTAACTGATTGCAGAACGCTGAAAATGAATCAAACGTGGCTCCTCCTCCGCCGCCGCCGCCAACTCCGCCCAGCACCCCTTCCGGACCATTGAAGAGGACCAAGTCCGATAAGCGGCCGCCCATTCCGACGTCGGGACCCTCCACCCCCCGCCGTGATGGAACACCCAAGCACTCGTCAATTAAGGTTCAGCTTCACAAACAAACACAATTTATCCATTCCACTCCTGATACGGACGTGGGAAACGGATCGGAAGAAACGTCAGACGGCGAACACGATTTACACACTCCTAGTCCTGGCCAGGGCCGAAGAAGCACGAATTTCAAAAGCAATTAGCAAAATCATGCGATCAGAAATACAAAAAATAATAATTTTTTTTTTCATGTTGAATTTTCATTTTCTTCCTTTTTTTCCCCCAATTTGAACCTTGTAGTTTGCGTACACATTTCAATTTCGCCATTACATCAAGAAAAAGAAGCAGAGGAAAGGAAATTGCAGATTCCTGTTTGTATGAATCCAATCACCTATTACTAGTATTTGTAGTCACACAAACCACGTTTTAGGCCGTTGCTATCTGGAGCTCCGGACGAGGCGGAGCGCCCATTTGAGGGCCCGGATAACGTTGTGGCGGACGAGGTCAAAGAAGGCGGCTACGCGCGGCCAGAGACGGTGAAAGAAGTTGCTGCTGGAAGAACCAGGAGAGGCGGACATGGGCTGGAGGTAAGCCCAAGCGGCCTGCTTCACGAGGCGGTTACGGATGCAGATGTCGGACCCCGGCTGCACCTGGTGAACCGAATTGGGCTTGGGCGAGTTGACCGCGGCCAAAGGCAGGAGGTCTTTCAGCGAAGTATAGCTGAGGGAGGTGGGCTTGATCGACAGCAACTCCAGATCATCAGATGACGATGAGGTGGTGGTGGCGGCGGAGGAAGAGGAGTTATGGTGGGCGAGGAGGCTGAGCTTGGTCGGGGCAACCGAGATGGAAGCGGAGATAGAGTTCCGGCGACGGAGAAGAGGATGATCTTGAGACGGTGGTGGCGCGGGGACGACGTCTTCCATCTGAGGCCGGGCTGCAAGACAGAGAATTGTTGAGGGGGTGGGGGGGAGGGGGTAGGTAGGAGGTTTCCTGAATGAATTTTATTTGCTGAGTATTATATGTGAGGTGGCGAAGTACATATGGTATTGGTAATTTGGAATATTTATTAAATTTTTGTTTTGGGGTGATGGAGGAGTAACGCAATTATTGGCGTATGTTGTCACTATCTTTTAATTTGGTCTACTATTTTAGCCTCTTTTTTTTCTTTAGTTAATTAAATTAAATTATGATTTTTGCTTTAAGCTTGTACATTCCTGTTTTTCTTTTTTTCCGGGAAAATAATTCCTATTTAATTTTTTTTGGAATTAGGTATAATTACGCATATAATTTTTAGAATTTGAAGAATTACAAGTATGTTATATGAGGAGGTGTTTATGTAAAATTAGTGTATTTGTAATTATAATTATAATTTTAGAGGGTGTACTTTCAATTTTAAAAAAGATAAAACTGTTTGAATAATTTGAATATTTTAGGATTACCGATATAATTTACCATTTGTATAATTATTCGAGGTATATATTATGATGACTAATAATATGTTGCAATGTGATTCATATAATAACATTTTGAATTTTTGAGATTTTTGTTGATTTTTGTGGTAATAAATTTTGAAGTTTTTGGATTGGATATATATATGATCAATCAATGTATGTAATAAATAATTTATTGACATTTGTATGTGTCGGAGATATGTTAAGTTCTTCCCAAATTATTTGAATCGAGATACAATTTAGAAACTTGCATTTATTATATATAACCCGTTTAGGGTTTCTCAAGTAAGAGGCTTTTGAAACTCAAATGATTGGGATTGTTTAAAAAGATAATGAGTTATTGTAGAAAACATAAGATTTTATATCTAAAACCTAATTTATACCTATTGGGTTACTTATAATGACTTTTTAGTTGGAACTAATGTCTGTGAACAAGCTTTGTAACCATTTAAAACCAACAATTGCATCGTATTAACAATTGGAATGTATATTATCCCGCTCTTTTTTAAAATTTGATATAATTGTATATAACCCTATGTAGTTTGAAAAATAAACCTAGTATCCTGAAGTTTGAAAACTTAAATTTAATACAGACGTCAACGATCTAAATCTGCTCTCAAGTCGTCTATACCATCATCAGGTTTTGCAAGCACAGCTAAGGTCCATTTATCGCTCATTTGATGCGCAACTTAGTAATTTGTCCGAGGGTAAAACCATTGCAATAAATGCGTGAATTACATACCTAACCATGACAGCTTGATTATTTATAGTTTTGGTCCACTTAAACCAGTTACATCAAGGGACATGAACAATTGTAGGTCGTTAATCTTAGATGCATCGTATAATCGAAAAACACAAAATAATATATTCAAGTTGGTCAACCTGGTCCGACCGCGCAAAAAAGCGACAAAATCATGGAGTTTGAGGCTATTGTCGCAATTTTTGAAGGGCTTTCTCGTTTTCTAGCAATTTTATAGGTGGATCCTTATTTAAATATATATTTTTTTTTAATAACGGTAAATAAGTTACAATAATTCATCCCCATATATCAAGTCATACTTGTTTTCACCAAATACATTAATATGATTAATAACAAAATATAAATTGCAATACCTCATATAAAATAAAATAATTATTTATATAAAATAAAATAAATATCCACACATCAATGATTATGGTGATGCATATCAAGACAATAACTGCAAGGGTGAAAATGAGCAAGAAACGTGAGCCTCGCATGTTAGTTGAGAAAGCAGATAAAGAAGGCGCAAATGAGGGTTTCTTTCTTTGCCCGTTGGAAGGGCTAGGCTTATCTAGTCTGTTCGATTTCATTTATATATATACATTTTAATTTGCTTATTAATATAGGATTGCATATATATATATTTTGATGTTGGTCTGGAGATGGGAATTCAAGTAGACCCCTCAATGCATACATATTTCATTTTCATTGGGTCTCTGACTCTGACAATAATTAATCAACATCTTGGGAGATTGGCTCACGTTTTAGCTATTAATATTTTCTATATTTTTAAACTGTTATGTTATGTTTATATTTTCATGACAAGTATTACATAATAGAAGCGTCTAGATTTAGTGCATTTTACATTTTTATCCAAAAAAAATCTATATATATATATATATATATATTATAAATTACATCGAGACGCACTGAGACTAAGTTGAACTACACATGTATACACTCATTATCGTTCTTAAAATTACAAGTACACCCTCTTGGGGGTGTACGTTAATGTAATTTATTTCAGATATATTTGTATAAATTTTTACCTTTGAGATAATATAAATGTAAATTACTATTACAATGCTAAGAGATATACTTATAATTTATAAAAATATATGAAATATTTAATATAATTAAATATAAATTAAGGGAATATCTTCGTAATTTAGCCTATTCTTTTAATAACGAGCATCAAATTTTCTTTTGGTCTTCTTACTTTTTATATATATTATATTAATTGAATCTCAAGCTTTAGTTAAAAAACTAAAAAATGTCTCTTTACCAATTCTTTTTAATTAAATAAAACGTTCTAACATAGTGCTAAGATTATGCTTTTATTTGAATTAGTGGAGTGGAGTATCGGAATTATTGCAACATAAGTAGTGGCACAAAAAAAAAAACAAAAACGTAGTGGCTGAAAAAGGAATAATGTGGTCTTGTAGTCCTAAATATATTTAAAAAAATTAATCTTCAGAGTCATGCCATGTTATGTCGCAAAGAATGCGAAATAAGATGATGTCGTAATAAATTATGAAATAAAATATAATATTGTAATAAATTATGTCATAAATAAAGTTGAAATAAATTACAAAATAATATATGAGATCGCAACAAATTGCAAGATAAGGTGTGGTTGCAAAAGATTGTGAGATTATAACAATAAGGGTATACTACATTTTATCGTGAACTATATATTTTTTACAGTTTGCGCCTCTCTCTCTTTCTCTCGTCGGCTTACCATTTGAAATTTTTTAAATTTGGGAGTTACCATGTACGATCATTTTTTTGGTAAAATATTCTGCCTGAAAAACATTACATGCAGTGCACTGCATGTGAAATTTTTATGGCAGAAAAATTATGAATTTCATAGAGTAGAGATAATAAGTTGACAAAAAAATAAAAAATAAATAACAAAATGTAAAAACGAGCATAATTTGGATGACAAAATGTAATATTCACCCTCCTTGATTGTGAAAAAAATAAGTTGTTATTTGTCATCAGTAATGTTTCAGTAATGGTTAAAGTCGAGGTTCTATAAACCAAATCAAGTAATGAGTTCTAGTTTCACCGAACATATTGGTAAGTGTAACTTTATATGAGTATATAATTTGGGTCGTTGTCCTTAATTATTTCTTAGTTGTTATGATTTACTAGTTGAACATAGATATATGATTCAATTAATTCAGATATTGATGTAATTATATAATTATTATTAAAAAAAATACTCTTTCTCCTTAATTAACCATGTAATGATATCAATATAAAAAACTTATAGACTGATTTAAAAAAAAAAACTTGGTTATTCGTTGCTACTTGGGGGGTTTGAATTGCATTATGTAATAGTTGTATTGTTTTTTCGAATCTGGATTGATTGATTGCATATACTTTTTGAATTTGGACTAATTTCCAGCATAGACTTCTTAAATTTGGACTGATTTCTAGACTCTATTCATTATTGTCAATTGTTCTGGTAATTGTTGCATTATCTCGTTGATCCTAAACTGGTTTTTAAGCTCTATTATTTAAGTTGCCATATAAATTAAAATTCAACTAAGAGGGCGTTTGGCTAAGCTTATAAGCTTCTCAAAACATCTTATATCAAAATCTTTATAAGATGTTTAAGAGCTTATAAGTTTAAACAAAGTGTTTGGCACTGTTTAATTTTTCTAACATTCGAGAAAGAGAAAATACTTTATTGTTTAATAATATTAAAAATATAAATTTACAAGATTATAAATTATATGACTAGCGATAATCATTGCATTAACAAAGAAAATATCAATTATATATCAGTACTAATATTCATTAGCATGAATGAATATATTATTTTTATTCAAAAGTTTAGATAATAATTTATTATTTTTTTAATTATTGTAAAAATATTATCCATTAAATTTTATTTGGAATTAAAAACTAATGTGTACTATTTATAAAAGCATTTTAAATTTATTTAAAACAAAATATATCAATAAATAACAACTTATTTGATTATAATGGTATACATGTTCATTTTAATTATTTTATCAATTAAATACCTTATTATACAAAACACCCTAACATCTAATAAGATGTTTTAAAAAAAACTTAGCCAAACACCCTCTGAATAATTAATTCCTTATGTCCTTCAATTATTATTATTATTATTATTTCTTTATTTGATCAAGGAACAACTAATACAATAATTTAACACCATTATTATGGGATGTACCCCACTTAAATGGATAAACATGAATCTTATATTATTAATAATATATATAAACAATTATTTGTCTGATTTGATACCATTACTACTGCCATAAGATCTCTATATATATTAGATTGAATTCACATTTAAATACATTATTAATTTTTTAAATTGTAAATAAAGTAAAACATACAAATTTACCTAATGCTATGTACATTCTATATATTGCTATATAAGCCTTTTATTTTATTTTTTCACTTGATATTTGGCTTTGTAAAATAGTGGAATTTCTCGTCATAATTATAAATATATATATATAAAAGATATTCATTAATGATTAAATTATTATTTAATAATAATTATATATATTTTTTAAATTCGTCTGTAATCTCAACCTAATTAGTTTTTAAGAACATGTTGATGGTGTCCGTTCAAATATACCTAATTAATATTCTTTTAGGATAACGTTTGTTTTCATATATAAAATAGATATATCTATGAGTTAAAATTCATCAATATGCTAATATTAAGAAAAAATGAATTTAACTCTAATATAAAAAAAATTCGATAAATTCTGATTAACAGAATGATCTATTTATTGCACAAAAATAAATTTGAGGATAATAGTGTAACCTTTTAAATAAAAGAAAAATTACATGTAATTACCAAACTTTATGAAAGTGCGATAATCATACATTTTCGTTTTCTTTTATTAGTAGTTGTTGTTAATTTTGTTTGTTTATTATTATTATTATTATTATTATTATTATGTTTTGAAAATATAAGAAAACGGGCGGAGGGTTTCGTCATTGCTTACGAGAGGAAGAGCTGATCTTTCGGCCGACCTCACCCCCACCTGTATATATAAGGACACCTCCACATTCCAAATCTCCAATTCTATTCGCTCATCGATCTCTCTTCTTCTTCCTCATCAAATTTCTCCGAGTTCTCATCTCAACAAACGCGCTTCCCCCAAGGTAAACTTATTTTCTTTTCTTTCAGTTTAATTTTATTGATCGGGCTGGTAGATGTTTTTTTTGTCGTGTAATTGTATCGATTAAATCATAGTGGCTCTGTTGGTGGATGTTTCTGTGTACGTTTACGCAGAGGGATCGGGGTGAGTGAATTTGCGATTTTGAATCCAATCTTGATTATTGTTGCGTAGCAATCTGGATCTTGATTCTTGATCGAAATTAGGGTTTCGTTGTTTGTTGATATGTTTGTGTGGTTTCATGATAAGGAGGCGAGTTTTGCCGGCATTGAATTCTCAAAATTACTTTTGGGCTTATATTGTGATGATCGGTTATGATTGCCAAGTATAACAATCCGAGTTATAATCAGTTCTGAATTCTTCACATTGTGTGTAGAATTAAATTTGAATTTTTGGTCAACTACTTTTGTAAAATTAATGATTCCAAAGTAATTTTTAAAAATCGATTGCCATGACAATCAAACATGCTAAACTCGGTTGTTGCATAAATTTTTATGCCAAGATTCCGCTGAATTCACACACAGTTATGATGTTATGAGTGCTGAATCTGCCTGATTTTATGTAAAACTGATTGTTGAAGTTACTTAGAGAGAATTTGCACTATCCTCCAGGATAAGGATCTGATGTAGTATATTGGCAATGAGGGATCTTCAATTCTAATAGTATTTGGATGATGGGCAATGTTCTTTGATTTTGAGAAAGGAGAAGACACCTTATTTTTCCTTAGCAATATTATTATTAAGTTTTCTGCCCTCATTTTGTGAGGGACCCGTTCTTGGTCCTGCAAGTTGACGACAGTTGATGTGGAACCTTGGAAGGTTTTATCTCATCCCTTTGATACAAAATGAAACCAGATTTTTAATGTGGAAACAGTATCTGCTGGAATGTGTTCTATGTTTCACTTATTTTATTGTTTTTCCTTTTATATTTTATTTAACTCTTGTGTGTCTGTTTGTTTCTGTTTTTGGGGTGCGGGGATGGGGGGGAGCATATTAGAAGTTTTTATATTTTGAAGATTTTGGGTACAAGAAGCCATAAAATGTTGAAGCAACTGAATGACTTTATAATGTCTTTTGTAACTTTATTTTCCTTTAAAGTTATCCTTATTATTGGTTTTTCTTGTTAACTCCTTGTCTTTTAGAGTTCAGATGCAGATATTTGTTAAAACTTTAACTGGCAAGACTATCACTCTCGAGGTCGAGAGTTCTGATACCATTGACAATGTCAAGGCTAAGATTCAAGATAAGGAAGGAATCCTCCTGATCAGCAGAGATTGATCTTTGCTGGGAAACAACTGGAAGATGGCAGAACCCTTGCAGATTACAACATCCAGAAGGAGTCTACCCTCCACCTTGTCCTTCGGCTTCGTGTGGGATGCAAATTTTTGTGAAAACCCTTACTGGAAAAACTATCACTCTCGAGGTTGAGAGTTCTGATACCATTGACAATGTCAAGGCTAAGATTCAAGATAAGGAAGGAATTCCTCCTGATCAGCAAAGACTGATTTTCGCTGGGAAGCAACTGGAGGATGGCAGAACCCTTGCAGATTACAACATCCAGAAGGAGTCTACCCTCCATCTTGTCCTTCGTCTTCGTGGTGGGATGCAAATTTTGTGAAACCCTTACAGGAAAAACCATCACTCTCGAGGTTGAGAGCTCAGATACCATTGACAATGTCAAGGCAAAGATTCAGGACAAAGAGGGAATTCCTCCTGATCAGCAAAGATTGATTTTTGCTGGGAAGCAACTTGAGGATGGTAGAACTCTTGCAGATTACAACATCCAGAAGGAGTCTACCCTCCATCTTGTCCTCTCGTCTTCGTGGTGGGATGCAAATTTTTGTGAAAACCCTTACAGGAAAAACCATCACTCTCGAGGTTGAGAGCTCAGATACCATTGACAATGTCAAGGCAAAGATCAGGACAAAGAGGGAATTCCTCCTGATCAGCAAAGATTGATTTTTGCTGGGAAGCAACTTGAGGATGGTAGAACTCTTGCAGATTACAACATCCAGAAGGAGTCTACGCTCCACCTTGTTCTCCGTCTTCGTGGTGGGATGCAAATTTTTGTGAAAACTCTTACTGGTAAAACCATCACTCTTGAGGTTGAGAGCTCAGATACCATTGACAATGTCAAGGCGAAGATCCAGGACAAGGAAGGAATTCCTCCTGATCAGCAAAGACTGATTTTTGCTGGAAGCAACTGGAGGAGGGTAGAACACTTGCAGATTACAACATCCAAAAGGAGTCTACACTTCACCTTGTCCTCCGTCTTCGTGGTGGGATGCAGATTTTTGTGAAAACCCTTACTGGGAAAACCATCACTCTTGAGGTTGAGAGCTCAGATACCATTGACAATGTCAAAGCCAAGATCCAGGACAAAGAGGGGATTCCGCCTGATCAGCAAAGACTAATTTTTGCTGGTAAGCAACTTGAGGATGGGCGAACTCTTGCAGATTACAATATCCAGAAGGAGTCTACACTCCACCTTGTTCTCAGGCTTCGTGGGGGGATGCAAATATTTGTGAAGACTCTTACTGGTAAAACTATTACCCTGGAAGTTGAAAGCTCAGACACTATTGACAATGTCAAAGCAAAAATTCAGGACAAGGAGGGGATTCCTCCAGACCAGCAGAGATTGATCTTTGCTGGCAAACAGCTGGAGGATGGAAGGACCTTGGCAGATTACAATATTCAGAAGGAATCGACCCTCCATCTTGTGCTGCGACTGAGGGGTGGCATGCAGATTTTTGTCAAAACCTTAACTGGGAAGACTATTACATTGGAGGTTGAGAGTTCAGACACAATCGACAATGTTAAGGCCAAGATTCAGGATAAGGAAGGCATTCCTCCAGACCAACAGCGATTGATCTTTGCTGGTAAGCAGCTTGAAGATGGCAGGACTCTTGCTGATTATAATATTCAGAAAGAGTCTACTCTCCATCTAGTTTTGCGGTTGAGAGGTGGGATGCAAATCTTTGTGAAGACTTTGACAGGGAAGACAATCACCTTGGAGGTGGAAAGCTCTGATACAATTGATAATGTGAAGGCAAAAATTCAGGACAAGGAAGGGATCCCACCAGATCAGCAGCGGCTGATCTTTGCAGGAAAGCAGCTAGAAGATGGTCGTACCCTTGCAGATTATAACATCCAGAAAGAATCAACCCTTCACCTTGTTCTTCGCCTCCGTGGTGGTCATTTCTGAGGATAGAATGCTGTGTGATATGCGAACCATATGCCTATGTTAATTTTCTGTTTGGTTCTATGATTCTGTTAACAGACTACCTCTATTCTGAAGACTAGCTTGTTTGGATTTTCTATTTAGTTATACTATAATAAAAGCTGTATTAAAGCTTTATTATTATGTCTTTTGTGTTGTTATTGTCTTTTTCGGAATATAAATTCAGGATTTGTGTGGCATCCCTCTTGTTAGTTTTATGTATCTAATTTTCTTTGCACTGTGCAAAATTCTTGATAAATGCTAAACTTTTAGTTGAAGCATGTTAACTGGCATATATACAGTTGATGAAATTTGGTTGATGTGTGTTTATATTGTGATTGTTAAGTTGAATCTCTTGGGATCTCTGTGGTGGTTTCAGTTTTCCACGCCAAGTATTTGCTAGGTGCGCTTTGTACCAGACAGTCATGTATGCATTCTTTGAAGTTTACTTAACATGCTTGTTGCACCTCTCTCCATGACAGGAAAATTAGAAATTGCCACTGAATTTGTTTCTTCTCCTAATTGAGAATATTCAAATATAGCGAGAAGATGGAGATTAACTTCCATCTGATGCATCCTATCTCCTGGCTTATTTTGAAGCAACTATTCTGTGCCATGTTTCTCGGTTTTGCCGAACTTATGATTATGGGTTTACTCCAATGAAAATGAACTATAAAGTGAGCAGGTGATGAGATTATTAATGATGTTGATGTCTGACATGTGATGTGGTGGGTAAGTATGAAGAGCAGATGTGGTTGATACTGAATCTGCAGCTTCAATGTTGTTGTGCTCAGGTCAGGTGAAACTGGCAGGCTGCGGACATGTTCACCTTGTCCTTGCCATCATTCTGTAGCAGCCAGTTTGCCAGAGAGGAAAGCAGACACTGATTTCCAGGTATACTTTGCTTTTCCTCAACATGGAGTTCCTTGTATTGATTGTTGCGGCTAGTTATAAGCAAATAAACAAGAAATTGTTGGATCTGGGAGAACGAACTTATCTAAGGCTTCAACATCAAGATATATAGTGAAGCCACCATAATAGAATAGGATTATCTTGAGCTATGAAAAACCTAAGTAGATAATTATTTAGCCAAAATGGTTTAGCATGAACGCTGATCAACTTATCTTTCCTCCATGAGGTAGAACATTTGCTTTTAGGGCTAAGAAAGGACAAGTTCCGAGTTTAGATTTAGCCATATATTTATAAAATGTTATTTTTAACGTGTTCGTTGTTCTTGTATTGTATATCAATTATATGATCAGTGCAAATGCATGCGTTATGTGATTAATTTTTGGACTTAGAAAATCAATTTGAAATGGAGTTGCAAAAGTTGATCTGAACATGGTTTATTACTTACTACAAAATCCATTATCGACTTCTCGAAATTAACTTTTGGCAACTTGATTTATATGTGAGAAAATGATAGTGTAAAAGCATTAGGATATTTAAATTCACTATAATTTAACAAAAAAGGTTTTAGTTCGGTGATAATCGAGTTGGACTTTAAGATGGGATTTTTGTTAAGGAGTAAGGATTTGAAATCCCAAAGTTGCACTTCTTGGATGATCTTTAACTGTTTTGTACTTCCGTTTACATCCTAAATAAAACTTGTTTCATCTCCGATTGTGGAATAAGGATTTTGTGATGCTAGAAAAAAAATAGAACTTACCTCCACTCCAACCGATTACATTGATATTTTTGACTACCTAGTAGGTTTAAGATGGATTTAAGTATCTTAACGTTTAATTCTATCTAACAAATAAATATGTTGATTAGTTCATTCATGAAATTTTCATAATGATATCCATATTTACTTTTAATTGATTTATTATAAACTTATCGCATGTTCTACTCATTTTTGCGATGATTACATTCCACTTCCTTGAGGCTTGATGTAATTACGCGTAGACCCCCTGTAGTTTGGGAAATTACATCTAACACCTTTAAGGTTTGCTTTTGTCAAGTTTGCTTTTTCTAACAAATAAGTCCTTCCGTTAATCAAAATTTACTGAATTTGTTAATATTAATAAAAAAAACTAAATGAAAAATTGATATTTACCTTTAATTGACATATGCAGGTTAATCATTTTTTTTTTCTAATTAAACTATCATTATAACGGTGGTGAAGAATATCTCATCAAATGCATTAATGTTTGACCTGCAATGAAACAGTAATAAATCAATTTTTGGTAAATATAAATCTTGTTTTCAAGTATTTTTTAACATCAATTCGATGAGTTTTGACTAATTGAGGAATTTATCTGCTAGACCGAGCAAACATCAGGGTGATAGGTGCAGTTTTTCAACTCACAAGGGGTCACGTGTAATTACACAAAATTTCATAGGAGAGGAATTTGATTATCCTTATTTTTTTATTACTACATTACTTTTATACATTTTCACACATTAATATTTAGGGATAATTACATTTACACCCCTTCATCTATTGTCATTTTACACAAACCACCCCTGCCTTTTCAAAAATTACAGAAACCACCCCTGACAGCCTTTAAAACCCCAAAATGCCCTTGTTGACTTGGTCAAACTTTAATTTAATTTTTTCAATGATAGAAATGCCCTTAGGGGTGTTTTGTAATTATCAAAAGGTAGAGGGGTGTCAAAGTAATATTTATGGGGATGAATAATATGACCCCATATATTTTTTTTATTATTTATATTAAATTTTAATTAAAATATTAAATTATTTAATTAATATATTAATAAAAACTAGTTACTAGCTTATAAATTCAAATTAAAAATTATCACATTTGTATAAATTATTTTAAATTCTTAATATTAAAATTTTTATTTTTTTATTTATATATTTACATTTATAATAATTTAAAATATTTTTAATAAATCAATTGTTTATTTTACTAATTCTACTATAATTTATTAGTTTTAATAAAAATTTAATTATAAATAAAAATAGAGAATAAATAATTTTTAATTTTAAGAATTCAAATTAATTTATACAAGTTTTATATTTTTTTTATTTGAATTCATAAGCTAGTAACTAATTTTTATTACTATATTAATTAAATAATTTAATTTTCAATTATTAAGAGGTGTAAATTTACATATTCAATAAAAAAAGTCAATAAAAATATAAATTTTAATTAAAAATTAGTATAAATAATAATAATAAAATATATGGTGTCATATTATTCAATTTTCTAAATATTACTTTGACACCCCCTCTACCTTTTGATAATTACAAAATACTCCTAAGGGCATTTTTGTCATTGAAAAATTAAATTAAAGTTTGACCAAGTCAACAGGGGCATTTTGGGGTTTTAAAGGCTGTTAGGGGTGGTTTCTGTAATTTTTGAAAAGGCAGGGGTGGTTTGTGTAAAATGACAATAGGAGAGGGGGTGTAAATGTAATTATCCCTAATATTTATGAGGAGGTATGTATTTGTAATTAAATTAATGTATAAGGTAAATTATGTAATATATTTAATAAGTTGCATTATTTAAATATCACATCACACACTAATTGTTGGACGAAATTTATTAACAGTGAATCCAATCAAGAATATTAAGTATAATTTTTCAAACCATTAATAACTTTTATGTAATTACATAAAACCTATCCTATAATTATCCTGTATTTTGATTTATTATCAAAATTTATCTGAGCAAAAAGGTCGAACCACTTGCTGAATTGTTGGTCCTCCACTCTGATATTGTGGTAGTGTTAGCTGAGATCCCAATAGAGCATTAATATTACATTACAATTAACAGCCACCATATATATACTGCTATTTTAATATCAAGATTTTATCACAATTGAGGAAAATAAAGACTCGCCTTGGCCATCGCTATCGATCATTGTATGCATTAGCATATAGGATGGACGCATCTCTATTAAGAAAACATTTATCGCTAAGCGTCTAATTTTGTAGTTTCTCGTGTTTGAAAAATTTATGATGTTGAATATATTATTACTCGTTTCATTGAAATTACCAAATTATATAAGAAATCATTGAAACAAACACAATAATATATATAATAGGACCAAATTTCTATATTTTGGGGGCGAAAACATTAACATCTCCGAAGAAATTAATCATTGTACACAAGAGATATCTTGCAAAATTTAATTTCTCGAACAAAAAACAATTTGTACGTATTTCTTTGACTCTTGGGGAGAAATTGTTGAAAAGTGAGGCCTGAAATCCAGGAAATTGGTGCAACAAGGTAGCTAGGTTCACTTCTCCATACTCACATATTAAAATAGTGACAATAATGGATTGATGACATGTTGGATGATGTTAGTTAGCATGCAGCTTGTAATTAATTATATACGTTGAAATTGATGTTTTTTTTTTTCTTTTTCCGTTAAAAAGGTCATGTAATAATATCCAGATGAGTCCAATGAAGTGTTGAGTGCCTTCCATTTCCAAAGCTAATTAAGACAACAATTGTGTTGCTTGCTGATCTCCTCTGATCTGGATTGCAAATTCATTTTCTTCATTTTTAGTACAAGATAAAAATAGGGAAACTCCACTTGGGCTTTTGACACGTGTCAGTCTCGTTACCTTTTTTTTTTTTTTAATAAAAGTGAAAGCAGTGATTATATTATTACCTCAATTTTCGAATAAATTGAGCAATACGGTTCAATCAATACATTAATGAAATAACAAATTACAATAGATTCATATAAAGTGAGACAATCACCTGCACATCCGGCAGAATTTGAACCCACAACTTCGGACTAAGTCATGAGAACTTCAATCTTAACCACTGTAATAAAAGATCATTGGTGTCACGCCCCATTACCTAATTAGTGGTTAATTACTTTGTAATTTTTCAATAAAGTCAGCAACTAAAGGAACCCCTAATGGTTGAATAAAGGCTTTAAAGAGAAATAAAGAGTAGAGTGAAAAAGGAGTTTGGACCACCAAAATAGAGTAATAAGAAAGAAAGATACAAATAATAATTACTGTGCTTTTCTTTGTTATTATCTCCATTTCTTTCTTAAAGAATCGTGTAACTAAATAATTACATCAAATATTTTAATAAAATTAAGACAATTAATCAATACGTTGGTTCGATCAATACATAAATATCAACAAATTTTATGGGATGAACCTATTACCTCGAACTAATTGTTCATGAGACCTTTTTAAAATACTCACACGTATCTCAGTAATACAATAAAAATATTATTTGAATTTCCACAGTTCGATTTGGGTGAATATTTGTAGTTATGAAACTGAAAAAAATGTAAATATTTTGGATAAATATTAAGAAATTAATTGAGTAATGAATGTTTGGGCGTTCAAAAGTTTTGGGAGAAGTTGATGACTGGTAAGTACAATTGTCTGGCAATTAATACATATATTTTTATTTTGTTTATTTGGTTAAAAGGTATGCAATTGCAATAACATTTATTTATTAGAAACCCTTTTTACACTGACATTGGAATTTCATTGTTTAAGCATCAATAGACTCGCGCCTACCTACGACCTAATAATCAACCACTATGGACCTAAAAAATATATATATTATATTTTTATCATTCAAATTATATTTATTTTTAAATTTTATTATTATTTTTTATTAATGTGTCATTTCAACTTTACGAAATTTGTAAGTTGTTATATACTATTTTTCTGTCTGAAAAACATCCCATGTGGTGCACAACATCAAATCACATGTGCACTGCATGTGATAGTTTTCTAACATAAATTTGATTAAAAAATAGTCATATAAGATAGGTAGTGAATTTCACAAAGTTGAGATGATAACTTGACATAATAAGAAAAATTAGATGTTAAAATATAAAAATGAGTATAGTTTGGACCCTAAAAAAATTTTAAGTTAAGAAATAGTAAAAATTGGGAGTTTTTGAATATAAAAATAAAAGGTAGAAAAGATTTAAAGTTGATGTGCGTGTTTGATAAATAAGCTATGATGTTAAGTACTTATGTTAAAATTTTACTTTGTTTTATTTTTAAAAAAATAAAAAATATTATGTTTATATTTAGGAATAATTGCACTCCTTTCTTGAGATTTGATGTAATTACACTTATATCCTCTGTAATTTCAAAAATTACAACTAGCACCCTTAAGGTTTGTTTTCGTCTAACAAGTATATAAATCTCTCTATTATTCAAAATTCACTGAATTTGCTGAAATTAACATAAAAATTGAATAAAAATTGAGATTTAACCTCGTTTGATTAATTATTGACTTATTGCAGGTCAAATAATTTTTTCAGACTAAACCTTTACAATGGTAAAGATATACCTCCTCGCATGCATTCAAGTGTGAAGACGTATGAGGATAATTTGGTCATAAAAAAATTTATTTGACCTGCAATAAGTCAATAATAAGTCAATCAGGAATTGAATCATATTGATATAGATTTTTTTTTTGTTAATATCAGCAAGTCGGTGAATTTTGACTAATGGATGAACTTATTTATTAGACGAAAGCAAACCTCAGGGGTGCTAAATGTAATTTTTCAAACCATAGAGGAGTCTACGTGTAATTATACCAAACTTTAGAGAAGGGGAATGTAATTATCCCTTATATTTATGTATGTCTATGTATTATAAATATATTGTATATTTAGTACATACATATGCACATACTGGTATGATGTCCGAATCACTAGAAGACATTAGTGTTTTTAGTCTTTGGGTTGGCCTCAAGTCGATGAACTAACCCTAATGTATTTATACTCACAAATATTGGTAATAACACAACTATATATGCTCCAGTTATTTACCATATTTAAGTTAGTGAGGTGGGAATTAATCAGAAATATTTCCAGAGTATGAAAAGCAGTCAAAATATATATTTGGCATTTAATTAGGGTTATGTATTTATAGAATGGTCAAAATTTGCAATCGAATCTAGACCGTAATTCATTGATATCAAACTGTTAAGAGGAAAAAATATACAATTGTGAGATTATTAAAAAATAGTGAAATTACTAATCTGATTAAATTTTTTTAAAGGGAAAAATAAAATAAAGGATAAATTTTGAACATCTTTAGTTCCATAAAACAGAGTAGAATTTGTTTTGTTACCATAATTATGATAAATTTTGCTTTTAGTTCCATGAAACTCATAATCACGTATTTTAGTCCCAAAAGGTCACATGCGTTATGATTTTGTGACTAAAAATGTGTGATTATAAGTTTTATGGGACTAAAATCGTCACCTGTCATAATTGTGGTATCAAAAAAAAATTCTACCTTTATTTTATGGGACTAAAAAATATTTTACCCCTTTATATAGAGTGACCTTTTTTGGATGATAGAATTTCTTAGAAATGAATGCTGGTTGGTGATGATATATAATATAGTAATCGTTTTACCATGAGGATGAATAATCGTCTCTGTTCTTTTATACTTTTTTTTTTTTAATTTCGATTTGTATACACAGTTGCAATTTGATGAACACTGAGTTTCTAAAAGATTCTTAAAAAAATTAAATATATTTCTTATTTTTGTACTATTGATTATTAAATATATTCAAATATGTAATTTTTCATTTTAATGATTATTATGGTGACAGGTAATATAGTTTAGCATGTCATTAATTAATTATATGCAGCAGATTAATTATTTCGTGTCGTGCGTATTAACTACAGATTGACGTACGGAAGTGCAAATTCTGAGTCAACGTTTTATGTAAATTAAATTACTAATTCTAATTTAATTTTATGACTTATAATTAAGTCATTAATTACAAATATCTCCTATTATTTAAAAAATTAGAAATACAATATGATATTTGATTAAATTATGTAATTTTTGTATCGACATCTAAAATTGACAATTTTTCCTTTACTGTAATATTTAAAAAAAAAAAATAGACGAGGTAAATGAACAATTTCTAAAAAATACTATCCACTTAGTTCATAAAATAATTTTATTTTTTTTAAAATAAAATTATAATTCATAATCTATAGAAATATTTTTGTCAGTTCACCATAAAAATGAATAAAATCCCAACAAATTGGGCTAATTATTCGACGGATGTTAAAATCAGAAAGTATTGATAATATTTCAAATAATTAAGAAGTATTTAAAATAATATATAATCTCATGGGAGCTCGTTGCAACTTATACACTAGATTTAAATATAGGAATATGGTTGTATCATATAGATAATTAGCATGGTAATGTTATAATTTATCTTTCTGCTACTTACTTCACCATAATTTTTATTTTTATTATAATAATTAATTATAAAAAATTATTTTTTCTAAATTTTGGTGACAAATGATCAAAATTGAAAATAGATTAGTTTTTATAAAAAAAGAAATTAAAAATGGTCGACCACCTTATTTCACGTATCGCGAAAAGCAATACTATGAAGATATGCTTTTAATTAATTTTTCTTCCCAAAAACTATTGTGACTTTCGACACTACTTATAATTTATTTTGTCTTATTGTAGTTTTTATTTAATTTTCATGTGAAGGCTGATTTTTGGTCTTTCTATTAAGGAGTAATTGAGTATGAGTTGGAAAAGCAACAAATGCTAATTTGGGAAAATATTAAATTAATTCCACGGTAAGTTATATGCGAAATTAAATATATATATAGGGATAAATATATTTTTAATCCTCAAACATATATATATATATATATATATATATATATTTCCTTCTAATTATTGTTAATTTATTTAATTTTGTCGCCGTCATGCCATTATCCTCCAAAACCTTTTTAATTAATCAATAATTGTCATGTTGCAACACGTGTCCATTGAAATATCCTTTTCTTTACAATTGTTTTTTTTTTGTGAATATTACCTTTTTTTTTTTAATTTTATTTATTAGAGTACTAATTGAGAATGAGTAGAGAAAGCAACAATTGCACCAAAGTTGCACTAAAAATAAACAATAGGCATAAAGTATTATTATTATTATTTTATATAGATAGGATACTGCATTCAAATATAAAACAGTGATTAATAAAATAATTAAAAATAAATTTGCAAGAACATACAGATAATAAATTACCATCAACAAAGTCTGCATATGCACTTATGATTTTTTTTTTTTTTTGAATGAATGGATTTTAATTATATCATGAACTTCAATCGTCGGTAATATACTTATATATAAGTTAATCATCGATATGAAATATATGTAGATAATTAACACATAACTATTATTACAGTAGATCAATAATGATTATATTAAAATATATTTATATTCACATATTGGTGGGATTCAAATTCATGACTTCTTGATCATACTTATGAAACTCGAGTATACAATTTGTTAATTATGATGTATTAATTTGGATTACATGTATTTTTTCTATTGAGAATGGTGAACTTCGACAAAAAAAAAAAATTACAAAAATTAAAAAGATCCAAACCAAAATGCTATGCTCAAATGTAAACGAACGAAAACACCAAATAAGCTAAGGAACAAAAATGCATTTAAGCCTAATTTTATTTGAGTAATTATTTTTTCCATTGGCAATTACTAAATTATCAATTAATTAAGCACACGAATGAAAAGGAAAAACACTAACATAAAACAAATATTTTATTGGGCACTAAAGATTTGGAGTTCTCTAGTATACATACGCCTTCTTGGGCTCTCTCTCTCTCCTCCCTCTCCTCCTCCTCTCTCTCTCTCTCGGCTGCTGTTTGAAATCGTACCGACACTTTTGGTATTTGTTCTCCTTGTTACGGCTGTGTTCACTTTTGCTTCTAAGCTCGGTACCATTTCTCCATTTCTTAATCTTCCACACACTTTCAAGAACACGTTTTTTCATATATATATATATATATATGTGTGTGTGTGTGTGTGTGTTTTTGATTGTATTTATATTCAGACACTGTTAGGGTTTGTAGCTAGGTAGATCAAAATCGTTAAAGCGAGAATTATGACACGCAGGTCCAGAAGAAAAAACGTTCTTTTTCTTGAACCTGAAAAATGTCGACCATGCACTGTGTATTCTTCAAAGAACATGAAGGGATAGCCCTGAATGACATTAACACGCCACCGTCGGAAGGCGCGTGTTGGAATCTTGGGCTGGGATCTCAGCCAGCGGCGGCGGCGGCGGTAGCTTATGGTTACGGCGATGCTTTTATCCAGTCAAAGCTTGCAGCAGCTGTGCTGGAACTTTCAGCTGCTGGGAATCAGTTCAATGTGGGAAAGATTTCTGAAGATCAGCAAGCTCAGGGCAAGGGAGATCCTACTCACTTCACTCTTTTCTCTGGTAATAATTTCGAAATATATATACACAACTCTTAATTTATTGATTTCATAATCCATTTTTTGGGTGGAAGAAAAGCCTTTCATGCCTTTTTTTTCGGGGTAACAATTAATTAGGTAAATGAATAAACAATAAAATAAAAATTCGAATGGAAACGGATTTAAATTAATTATATAATAAAATATACTTGTTTGTAATTGTTTTGTTCGGCATAATTTAATTTGAGTAAAAAATTTCTTAAATCATTGGATTTAATATATATATGTACGTATGGCTAGCTTGGTTTTTTTTTTTTTAATTTTTTCTTTTTGAAAGTTTCTTATCCGAATGAAATTTGACCAAATTCAACCATCATACAATAAATACAATACACTTGTTATATAATTAGTCATTTTTTTTAAATGTTAGAGATTTATAATCAACATACAATTCATAAAAAGTGAAAAATCACACGACTAACAGGGTAATAATACTTATGTGATTGGTGCAGTCAAATTTGATTAGCTAAAAAATTTCATAGAATACAAATCAATAGGGGAAATGACACTTTTGGTTCCGTGACTTATGGTCTTTTCACTTTTGATCCCAGTTCTTAATGAATTTTTACTTTTGATTTTGTAACTTGTAAAAAGTAGCACTTTTAATTTCATTACACATTTTCTTATATATTTTAATTGATCATTCTTTTGAAGTTGTGCATATCACAAGTATATTAGCACAAATATACATGCACGCAAGATATTAAATAGTAAAAGAAAACTGATGCTTATAGTAAGTCAAATAAGTCCCTATCTTATGCATCAAAATTTTAATTTAATAAGATGCAACGCACAAACGCACATATATATTTTTGATTGAACTATTTGCTCATCTTGTACATTTTATTCTGCATAAACCAATTACAGGTTTTCACTGTATTCTACGTACAATATTATGTACTTCATATTGCTTCGAATTCGATAATTTTATGTGTTATATAAAAATAACATATGCTGATAAAAGGGTAAAGGGTAGAAAAATCTCAATGGAAATTTTGTGATACTTAGATATTAATTAATACTTAGGTCAGAATATGAATATTTCATGTTGAAAGAAAAATATTATTACACTGAGAGCTAATAAATAAAATAATAAAATATATTTGATATAGAGTTCAGGATGCATATTTACGCCTTATAAGGGTTTACTTGTCCAACTTCTTACCTTATTCGTGGTAGTATGTCCCAAGAATTTTTGTATGTATATTTATGCTCAAAACTAAGATTTAGGACACCAGTTAACACACATATTAAACAGATTATCATTTAGGTGATTCCAGAACTGCTGAAAATGGGAACAAAATCTGCAGACTCTCTCCTCATTCCAACCCTATCCCACCATGGACTATCAAGTCCCTTTCAAGCTTGGATTCGGCCAACCAATGGTAAAACACTTCAAATATTCTGTAAGAAAAATGTAATTTTTGTCTTGCAATCTAGGCGTGTGACACTTTTGATCATGCATGAATTGATTTGCATAATTTAGTCCTATAATTTTAATTTTATTTTGACAATTTTAGTCATTTTTTTATCAAAAAGTTACACGTGACATGCACACGTACGCAAGTATTTTCAATGAAAAAGGACTAAAGTTGTCAAAATTTTAAAGTTACAGGGCTAAATTACAAAAACAAGTCGTGCAATACTGAAAATGCCACTCCTTAAGTTACAAGACTAAAATTGTATTTTTTTTCTATATTCCGCCGATGAACACGATCCTTCAACTAAACCAAATGCAATCTGTTTCTTGAAACTGCACAGATTTGTGGACAATATCCTTATGTAGAGCATTGCTATGGCCTCTATTCAACTTGCGGAACTCAAATTGCGGTTTGTGCTTATCTTCCTCTTCTTCTGCTTAGAATGTGTGATTCATTATAACTAGTGACGCAAAAACAGGGCATTTCCTCTCTCAATGATGTCTTTCCAGGGCCGGGTGATGCTACCGTTGAGCATGCCTAGCGATGGAGCCCCGATTTTCGTTAATGCCAAGCAGTACAATGCCATCATGAGGCGCAGAAAGGCGCGCGCAAAGGCAGAATTGCAGAACAAACTGCTCAAACGTCGCAAGGTAGGGCGAATACGGCTGAAAATGATATATCCGATTGATTTGCATGCAACTTTGAATTATATGTCTTCTTATGCTCCTCAGCCGTATCTGCACCTGTCGCGCCATCTCCATGCGATGAGGCGTCCTAGAGGCAGTGGCGGCCGGTTCCTCAACATGAAGATGATCACGAAAGGGACTCATAAGGAAGAGAAGCAGCAGCCACAACGAACTGAATCACAGATATCTGAAGTGCTGCAGTCTGATGCAGCTGGGATTAATTTGAAGGGGCCGACAAATGTGATCGGCGGGTGCATTAGTCCAGCTGGCTCTGAGGTGACCAGTCACCTGTTCTCCACTGCAACCATGATCCGCCGGTTTCAGATTAATCATCTGAACGCATCGTTTCAGCCCGTCTGGGATTTGGCGAATACCGGGCTTGGGATCACGGTGGATGCTGGCAATTACCTGAAAGTCTGATGACGGCAACTGGTGGGGTTGGTATCCTGTGTTGTTGGCACCACCCCATCAGGTGATCTCTTCGGGGCAATTCATTCTTGGCTAATGATCTCCAACGACCTACGCTTGTTGAAGGTCGAAAAATGATACGTATGTAGACGTATACATATACGTATACATATGTATCCATTGGCATGTTTGCAATTAGGTACATTGTGTAAGGCCTAATGCAGATGCCAACTGTGAAGAATTCTCTAGTGAGTATTTGATGTGGTGTGTTTCTATTCTGCACAATAATGTCTGAAGAAGTTGGACTCCTCAATCCAGTTTGTGATGTTGTGCTTGGAAAGGTGGTGATGTCTATGAGCATTCTTCTGCTCGTGTTATGTTATTTATGGAGTGCCATGCCTTAGAGTCGTGTATTCAATGTGAGTAACATGATTTGAAGTCGTGTAAAAGACGTGTACGTTTTAGGGATTCGGGAAAAATATATGCTACTCCCTGTTATATGAGTTATGTGCAAAATACCCCTATGTAAAAAAAATAATATCAAATTACCTCCTTGTGTTTTTAAGACTAGAGCAATTTACCCCTTAAAGGTGTGTGTGTAATGCACTCTCCTCTCTTGAGAGTGTGAGTGAATTTTTCTCCAAAAAATTATTTTTATACAATATTATATATTTAATTTATAAATATATATATATATATATAATTAAAGAATAAATATACTATTTTATATATAACATATTAATATTTTTAATACCTTTTTATTAAATAAAAGGGTTAAAAGCAGACACCCCCCCAACGTTTGGGCCGTTTTGCACTTTGCCCCCCAACCGTTTTTTTTTTACAAGTCACTCCCAACCTTTTATTTTAGCACTTTGCCCCCCAACCATTTTTTTTTCCATTTCAGGCGAATCTAATTGGAATATTCCGTTGTGTGAAATGCACGCACATTTGGGCGAGTTAGGACTGGGTAAAATAATAATTTCACACATTAATTTAAAAAAAAAAATAGGCCAAAAACTCCATTGCTCAACTCCTTTGCCGTCCAAGCCACCCTACCTCCGTTACCATTTCCGACCAACACCCACCTCCAACAATTACACCACCACCTTCGCAGGAGCAACTTTCCTTCGAAAATGGGTCTTCTTTTTCAGAAAAAGAAAACAAAAAGTCAATATCACCATCTTCTTCATCGCCATTGCCGACCACCTTCACAACTGCAATTTCTTTATCCACTATTGCAGTCATCCTCATTAGCTACACAACACATTCACCCCTCTCTTCCCCCCCAAACAAGATCCCGCCTCCTTCATTCCTCCTTAAGAAAAAAAAATTAACATTACCTCATTTGCTCTTACAGTCGCCGCCAAACCCTCTGCCCCCCTATAGCTGTCGCCCACCACCTTCGACCCCCTACAGCCCCGCGCCACACCTCCTTTGATTTTTAAATTTTTTCTTGTTTATTTTTTTTAAATTGGGTATGAAGAAATTAGGGCAAGAAATTGGGTAATTTTCAATTTATGAGTTAGTTTGGGGAGGGGGGGAGAGGGGAATAAGGTAAAATTACTTAAATATCCTTCAAAAAATAACCAAAAAATGCGTGCATTCCACGTAAAGGAATATTCCCCCAAGATTCGCCGAAAATTGGGAAAATAAGTTAAGTGCTATGAAACATAAAGGTTGGAGGTGACTTGTAAAAAAAAAAACGGTTAGGGGCAAAGTGCAAAACGACCCAAAGGTTGGAGGGGTGTCCGCTTTTAACCCTAAATAAAAAATAAAAAAACCCCAACCCACCCACCCCCCCCAAACCAGCCACCACCACCCCACCGCGCCACCACCCACCACCCACCCCCACCGCGCGCCACCACCACCCACGGCGCCTGCGCGACACCAGCCAGCACCCACCGCCCACCACCACAGCCAGCCACCCACCGCCACACCGCCACACCAACCCCACCGCAACCACCACCCAACCGCGCACTAGCCACCACCTGCGCCACCCCACTCCCAACCCCAAACCAGCCACCCACCGGCAAACCCACCTGCACCACCCCCCACCCCAAACCAGCCACCAGCCACCCCACCGGCAAACCCACCTGCGCCACCCCCGACCCCAAACCAGCCACGCCCATCCCCTTCCCCCTCACCACCTCCACGCCACTGCCCATCCCGCTTCCTCTCCCCCCCCTCGCCTGCTTCCCCTCCCCTCGCAGTCGCCTCCCCCTCCCCGTCGTCTCCTCCCCCCAACTTCTCCTCTGCTTCCCTCCCCCTCCTCGTCGTCCGCATCCCCCTCTCCGCGTCGTCTCCTTCCCCTCTCCCCCGCCCTCCTCGCCGGCCGCGCCTCCCCGTCCCCCTATTCTCTCTCTTCTCTCTCTCTCTCTCTCTCTCTCTCTATATATATATATATATATATAACTATTAATTATATATAATATATATTTTATATATATCATATATATATATTTGTTTAAATATTAACCGTAGATTTGAATAATTCAAAATTTGAGCCGTAGATTTACTAATTCAATCTGGACCTTAGATTTAAATAATATCCAACGGTTATTAAATAAGGTTATAAATGTAATTTTATAATTAAAATTAAAAAAAATTAAAAAATTGAACAAAAAGCGCGTGTAATACACGAACTCGCGTGATGGATGTAATTGCTTTATTTTTTTTTCACAGGGGGGTAATTTACTTAAATTTTTTTCACAGGAGGTAATTTGCATTTAACCCTTAGGGATTCAGTACTGCAGATTGCATATATAATCTTGATGTTCTTGTATAAGAACGTCAACTAGTAATTCTTGAATAATTTTTCTCTTTTTTTCGTAGTTGTAAGCGAAACAATGCGCTCTCATTTTTCATTTTTAAAAACTTTTTGCTACAATATTTCATTTTCTTAAAATAACTGTTCTTTAAGTTGCATAATAACAAATGAAAAATGAAATTTGTTTATTTCATATAGAGATAGTGTATATATATGAAACGATTTAAATCATATCACGTTGATAATAAAATATATATATTGATGTAGGGTATATTTCATTAAGGTTGTACTATAAAACATCTTTACTTAGTCTAATGATTTTCAATTAATCTTTACATCTATTTTATTAATTCAAGATTTTTTATTGACTTCAATGCACATCCTATAACCTAATATGCATGGACCGTCACTATTGGATAGGTTTTACCCTACCTAGGCCCAGACCTAGAGGAGGCTCAAAGAAAAAAAAATTGCTCAGATTCTACTCAATTCATTAAACTTAATTGAAGACCTATGGGTCTGAGTCTGGGCAAGTTTGGCCCATCGACATGTATACTATTGGATCATTTGGTATTTGTGATTCATGTCAAATTGTATAATTGAGAAAAATTTATAATTAGACATCCTCTAAGCAACATATGCAACTTTTGCTACTATAATACTCTTATTTATTATTACTTATCTTATAACCTATTGACTTAAGCAATGGAGGATTATGATGAGAGTCTTCCCAATGTGGTTCTAACGATAGCGTGTTTTGCAAGTTCACAATTCAGAGAATCAATGAATAACGATATATTTTTTTCCTAAATATTCACTACAACATATACTAACATCCATTATATATGGTTTATACTATTTGATATTTTTAAATTGGATTCATATAAGGAAAATCCATTGAATTGAATGATTTAAAATCATGAATTGTAAATCCTTCATAACAAATTATTGGGACATGTTTGGATAATTCTAAATTCAAAGGATTTTAGATTCTTCTATTTTAATTTTAAACTAAATTTTAATAAATATGGATGGATTTCAAATTCTTTTTAAGTGAAATTATTTGAAATATTTTTTCAAATCCTTCCTTTAAATCAAAATCCATCAATCCAAACATACCATAAGATCATAATGTGAATCATGGTCGTTAGGGTTATAAGATCCAAAATTCTCATGCCAAGACACGTATTTGTCGGATCCAGTCCCAATGCAGATCCGACCCGGATACTCTGACAAAACGAAGCGGAAATACATCCACTCGGGTCTTTTCATGAAGGCCCGAGATGAGTTAGCCATGTTGTGCGTAGTGGGCCATTTTGGCCGAGTTTTATGACCATGTGGATTTCTAATGGGCCTTATAAGTGGAAACATTAAACCAAGCCCAATAATTTTACTGGGGCCCATCATCTACTCAGTAACATGCGACAAAAATAAACGTGGCTAGTGTATAGCAACTATTGAGTCCAACGACGTCTCATAAACGCGCACTTTAAATGTCGCACCTTCTACTTCACAACCCCTTGCGCCATTACTGTTTCTCCCCACTCGGTCAGTTTCGCCTTCCGCTCACACCCCTCGTGCACGTTCAGTTTATCGGCAATCGGAGTTTGTTTGAAAGAAATTTTAGTCGGATCTCGACCTTAACTTCCATGTCTCACCGCCCCAATTACCAAGGTGGCCGCCGTGGCGGCGGAGGCCGCGGAGGGGGGCGAGGCGGCGGTGGCAGAGGTGGAGGTGGAGGCCGTGGAGGCGGAGAGCAGCGCTGGTGGGATCCTGTTTGGAGAGCCGAACGTCTGCGGCAGAAAGCCGCTGAGGTACTATTTGAATTTCTTGTTTGTGAACAGCTGCTTGGTAGTTTGTTGATTTTGGAAGAGAAAGAGATAGAAGTTTCTCCAAGCTTTATTTTAAAGATAGGTTGTAGATTGTAAGAAGGAGCGATTTTTTGTTACAAGAGGGCAAGATACAATTTGAAGGATGGACTTGTTTACTTACGGAGAAAGGTAAAGATTTATGCATGAAATGTGGAGAACCTGGTAGGGAGAGAAAGAAGGAAAGAACATTTGATTTGTCTCGTAAAAGAAAATACTATTTTTGAAGCTCGAATTGCATTCTGTTCATTGGTGTCTATTGAAACGAAGCATCAAGAATGTCAAGGCTGGCTGCTTGAAACCAACGAAGTAGAATTCCCGTACAAGTCCTATAGCTCAGAAGAAGTTATAACTTTCAACTATCTAATAAATATCTGAAAAAATTTATGCTTGTTCAATTTGGCATATCATGAAACTTTTTGCTTGTCTGTAGATTGAGGTGATGGACCAGAATGAATGGTGGGGGAAAATGGAACAAATGAAGAGAGGAGGAGAGCAGGAGCTGATAATAAAGCGAAACTTCAGTAGAGATGATCAGCAAATCTTGGCTGATATGGCTTATCAGCTGGGTTTATACTTGTAAGTTTCTTTGTCTCCTAGATACTGTTTCTAATTTCAATGAAGAATCGTGGTAACTACATGTACTGTTACATCATTTTGTGCTCTGGCCATCATCTTCTAAATTTTGTGGTTACACAAAACTTTGACAACATTAATTATCTTGCCGCCTCAGTAGGATGTTTTGGACAATGGAATTGATTGAGTGGGAACTTTTGGTTAAACTAATTTGAAAGCAGATACTGGATATAGGAATGTTTTCAAGTGTTTGCGTTTAGATCTGATTAATTAAATTTAGTTCAATGGTTTATGCTGTTTCAGCACATGCATAAACATAATAAAATAACAAGGAATAGAAAAATTGCCCTTTTAGAATAGCATGCTTTGGCACTTGACAGTTAATTATATAGATAGAAGTTGCACAACATAATTTGCAAATTCAAATCAAGCATTTACAGACGTGTGCTTTATTGATTAGTTTGATGTGGTGAGATATAAAGTTTAAATCAACCACTCATATCAATGTGCTTGGCCAGTTGATTTTGTGCGGATATATAAAGAACAATGCTTCTTGTTGAAGAATTTGTCATTCAATCTTGTACTAGAAGAATGCTTTTGTTTCTTATGAAAGCAGCTATTATGTATTCTTACCTGACAATATGATCATATGGTTTTTTATTTGTGGAAAGAAAGCCATGCATATAATAAGGGGAAGGCGCTGGTTGTGAGCAAAGTTCCATTGCCTAATTATCGTGCAGATCTTGATGAAAGGCATGGGTCCACGAAGAAAGAGGTACTTTGCGCTACTATAAGAGGGAAAAAACAAAGTATGTTGGTTTGGTTATGTTGCTTATGGCATTATGTGATTTCTCCTTTTGGACAATATTTCAGATCAAAATGTCCACAGAGATTGAGAAAAGAGTTGGAAATTTATTGAACAGTTTCAATGGGACATCATCTGTCGAGACGGGCTCTTCCAGGTCCTCTGAGACCGAAGCATTACAATCCAAACCAGTTGAATCGGCAGAGGGGTGTCGCTATTGGAGATTGATACCGCATCCGAAGGACTTAATATGGAACTGAAACAAAAACAGGAAAAGATGAGGGTATATGACCCGATCTCAGGAGATTCTCTGTTTGTTTTCTGGAAACAATTATGAAATACTTTGCTTCTTGACTTGTAGGAAGCTGATAACGTAAAGGCAATGCTAGCATTTAGAGAAAAGCTGCCGGCATTTAAACTTAAATCAGAATTCTTGAAAGCTGTAGCAGCAAATCAGGTATAAACTGTGATATTTTTATGTCCTGCTGAGCATGGCAGCCTTTTCTTCCTTCTAGTCTTTTACTACAGTTTCTTCTTTTCCTCAATTTCTTTGCATTTCAATCTTAATTTTCTTCTTCTGCACCATCTTTTCGTACCCCGCTTCCTTTCACTTATTTCTTCTTCATATTTTCTGGAAATATGATGTAAATTTTCTGATATTCAAGAATATACTGAGTTGATTGCTGAAAATTTTGAAAAATGCTGTAAATATGCTCAGTATTTTCTATAATTAGGTGCTAAAGATCGTATGTTTTTGTGCAACATTTTTTCGTTGAATTTTTTTTATCTAAAATTACATTTATGCACCTTATCTGATGAGGCGCATACCTTGCGCCCTGAGGTGCTTTGTCATTTAAAAACTATGAATCAGTGAATTTTGAATGCTTTATTTAGCCCTTCTAGATAACATTCTGTCAAGGGAGTATATTTTTAAGTTAATCTTCTTATGTAATGTTCTGAAGAATTAAAAGTAGTTCAAGTTTCTATGTAAAGATTTTGCAAGGATTACTGACTTCTCTTTTGTTTCTATTGATAATACAGGTTCTGGTAGTTTCAGGGGAGACTGGTTGTGGTAAAACTACCCAGCTTCCTCAATTTATACTGGAAGATGAGATATCATCTCTACGAGGTGCTAGTTGCAGTATAATATGCACACAACCTCGTAGAATATCAGCAATATCAGTAGCAGCTCGAATATCCTCTGAAAGAGGAGAGAAGCTGGGTGAAACTGTAGGTTATCAGATTCGTTTAGAATCAAAGCGCTCTGCTCAAACAAGATTGCTGTTTTGCACAACTGGGGTGTTACTCCGGCAACTGGTATTGTGTTTTTACCTCGCATTTCATTTTTCTTGTTGATATGTGTACTTTGTTCATAAGAAGCGCTGAAAAAACTCTAGTAAAATTGAGGTGCCTTTTCTGGTAGATGAAGTTCATAAAAGAGGCATGAATGAAGACTTCTCAAAAGCTGTAAACCAGTTTTGAGAAATGTTCTGTGGTTGTTTTCTTTTACTTTTGAAATTTAGGATTTTACTTCTTTTTCCTTGTTGGTTACAGGTGCAGGACCCAGATTTAACAGGAATCACTCACTTGCTGGTAGATGAAATTCATGAAAGAGGCATGAATGAGGACTTCCTGCTGATAATATTGCATGACCTCCTTCCTCGCCGTCCTGACCTGCGTCTTATCCTTATGAGTGCCACTATCAATGCTGACTTATTCTCCAAATACTTTGGAAATGCTCCAACAATTCATATACCTGTATGGAATCTTATGCATAATCTCGTCTGTATTCAGTGTTTTCATTAAGATGTATTGTTTCTCACGCCGTGTCTGGGCATGATTTTGCTTGCAGGGATTCACATTTCCAGTGAAAGAATTTTATTTAGAAGATGTCTTGGAGAAAACTCGCTACAATATCCAATCAGAGTTTGAGAATGTTCCAGGAAATTCAAGAAGAGGACGGCGACAGCAGGAGTCTAGAAAAGATCCTTTGACAGAATTATTTGAGGTATGGTTGTCATTATTAGTTCTTTCAATCTTCATTTCTCTTGTGGTTGAATTGATTAGTCTTACTGTATATCAGATTGCTTTTTATGGTTTCGTCTGATTATGTTTTTTAACTTATCAGCATCTTGTTTTACTTTGTCTTGAGCCTAAGAAGCCATCTTCAAGCATATTTTATGTTATAATTAACGTAGAACGATTAAGGGTTCTTCAAGCTCAAGCTAAAAGCTCATTATGATGCTATTGAATTGACACGTCAGGTTATAATCTTCCGAACTAACTATTCTATTTATGCATAAAAGTGAACTTAATGGTTATGATCAAAAGCAAATTTCTTTAATTTTCAAATGCACTGATTGTCAGATGGTGTATGCATGTGACAGTTACTTGAACTTGTAGGATGGAGAGGCTGATGCTTGTTAATATGAAAGAGATGAATGGATCCATAGTTATCTATACATGTTGGATATGGAAAAAGAATGTCCCACACATGATGTGGTTGGGGCCTTAAGAGAAGGAGGATATCAATGAAAACTAAATAACTGTTGATCAAAGTCTATTATAATAGCGGCATTTGTTTAAGGGATCAGTGACTGAAGGCAAAGTATTGGTGGAGGGAAGGGGAAGTATGGCAGTAGTTTGATCATGCTCTAAACATCTAAATTTTTGGGAAGCTAGAGCTCACCTGGAAATTGAGCCACTTGGCAAATTAAAAAAGAATAACAAAAAGTTATCGGTCTTGCATTTGTGGAGTGTGGACCATTCAATATATTTGTTTATATTCATAAGATGTCTCACATTTCATTCATTTTTCTTTGGCATATTCCTGTACTGTACTTGAATTTATCAGTCAGTTTGACTCTGATGCAAGAGGGTCTTTATAAATTTTTCTATAAAAAGTTTCCGGTTAGTGTCCACGAGCACCCTTTTTGACACTTTCCATTTGATATAATCTAAAAAGCTGCGTTTAGCCTATGCTGGTTCCTGCTAGTATGGCAGTCCTTTCCCATGTTCATATAAACATTGCATATATAACTAAAGATCCACAAGTTGTCATGCTCTACATCACTCCATGTTTATTCTAGATTTTCTACATTTCACCAGATTATTGATCTTTTCTTCTGTTCAGGATGCTGACATTGATGCCCTCTTCAAAGGATACAGCGCAAGCACCAGGCGATCTCTTGAGGCTTGGTCTGGTTCTCAGCAGGATTTGGGCCTTGTACGTATCTGCAGAGTTTTATAATTGTTATAAGAAAAGCTTCCAGAAGCTTATTTTCCTATCTAATTCTTTTTCCCTTAAAGGTGGAAGCAACTATTGAGTATATATGTCGACATGAAGGTAGTGGAGCAATTCTTGTTTTCGTTACTGGTTGGGATGATATTTCAAAGCTTCATGATAAACTCAAAGTAAACAATATCCTTGGAGACACAAATAAGTTTTTAGTTCTTCCTCTCCACGGTTCAATGCCCACAATCAACCAGCGGGAAATTTTTGATCGTCCACCGCCCAATGTTAGGTAAGCATACATATCTTTGATTTCTTCAAGTCTCTAATATATGTTATACAGAAAGAAGCATTAGGGTAAATTTAAGTCTTCAATGCTGCAGCATGGTTGACCTTGGGTTCCCCAGTATAACCTAGAAACTCGCTTGAAAATCTTCTATGCTGGTGGAGATATTTTCTTCCTGTCACATGATATAAACAGAACGGTTAACTGTTAGTTGTTTCTACTTTACACCTGCTGTATCATGGTATGCATGGGTGACTTATGGCCATTGGTTTGAATTTGTTATCTAGTGTAGTATTACAGGTTGCCTGTCGTCAAACATCTCACCTCATAATTTGGTGAGAAATATATTTTCGAACTGATTTGAGTGGTGGTGTCAGTTCTTGGTCTGTTTTGTATTTGATACAAAAGAAACTTTTACGGATTAACTGGTTTCTATTCATTTTCTTCAGTGTCTGTCCTGACAACAGACAACTTTGATGCTATTCTGCAGAAAGATTGTGCTAGCAACCAACATTGCTGAGAGCAGTATTACCATAGATGACGTTGTGTTTGTCGTAGACTGTGGAAAGGCAAAGGAGACTAGTTATGATGCTCTTAATAAGCTGGCTTGCCTTTTGCCTTCATGGATTTCTAAGGCATCGGCACACCAGGTATTTGCACTTATGTTATTATCTTGTGTGTACCACAGTTCGACTCTGAAATTTTTCTTTGCAAGTAACACGAATCTTGCTTTCATTGGACTTATCACACTTTTCCTACACACAATCTTCTGGTTAATTGTAGAGGCGTGGTCGGGCTGGTCGCGTGCAACCTGGAGTGTGCTACAGACTATACCCCAAAATGATCCACGATGCTATGCCCCAGTATCAACTGCCTGAAATGCTTCGAACACCTCTGCAAGAGCTATGTCTGCATATCAAGACTTTGCAGCTTGGAGCAATTAGTATGTTTTTGGCCAAGGCACTTCAGCCACCTGATCCTCTCTCTGTTGAAAATGCCATTGAGCTTCTCAAAACAATCGGTGCTCTAGATGATAGAGAAGAGCTCACTCCTCTTGGTGTGTGGTATCTCATGTCTGTTGCATCCTTTCAGTTTCTGGATCAAACTTCTTTTCTGAAAAATTAATAACTACTATCACTTACCAGGACGACATCTTTGCACTTTGCCTTTGGACCCAAATATTGGAAAGATGCTTCTCATGGGTTCCATCTTCCAGTGCCTCAACCCTGCACTAACAATAGCTGCTGCTCTTGCTCATCGGGACCCATTTGTCCTTCCACTAAATAGGAAAGAGGAAGCAGATGCTGCAAAGAGATCCTTTGCTGGGGATTCGTGCAGGTTAGGCTACAGAAAAATCCACATTTACTTTGATCTAACAGCATGACCACTTCCTTTAGATAAATACATTAGCAGCATTGGTTATGATTCTCTGCTTATGCGAGAATTTTCTTGTCTTGGAAACAGTGACCACATTGCACTTCTTAAAGCATTAGAAGGATGGAAAGATGCTAAACGCAATAGAACGGATAGAACTTTCTGTTGGGAGAATTTTCTGTCACCAGTAACCATGCAAATGATGGAAGATATGAGAAATCAGTTTCTAGATTTACTGTCAGGCATTGGTTTTGTAGATAAATCACGAGGTCCCAAGGTAAGCATCTGACTTTGCTAACTTCTATTTGCATTTGGATATCCACATTATATAAACCAAAGTTCAAATAATTGGAAGAAATAGTTCTTATAATGATCCTTTAAAAATTACTGTCACCTGCTCATTCACATGATTCTTTAAGTTCATATCTTATTCTGCAGGCATACAACCAATACAGTGATGATTTGGAGATGGTATGTGCCATACTTTGTGCTGGACTTTACCCAAATGTTGTGCAGTGCAAAAGGCGAGGAAAGCGAACAGCATTCTACACTAAGGAAGTTGGGAAAGTTGACATTCATCCGGCTTCAGTCAATGCCGGCGTTCACCTTTTCCCTCTTCCATACATGGTCTACAGTGAAAAGGTCAAAACCAGTAGCATATACATAAGAGATTCCACCAATATATCAGATTATGCTCTGTTGATGTTTGGTGGTAATCTTATTCCAAGCAAAAGTGGAGATGGCATTGAAATGCTTGGTGGATACCTTCACTTTTCTGCATCAAAGACTGTATTGGACTTGATACGGGTAAAATTTTGTTGCGCCCCCTCACTTGACAGTTTTATTTCTGAATTTTCTTCTATTTATTTCCAAGAATGCGCTTAAATTTTCCTAAAAAGAATATATAGTGAAACTCAGAGAATTGTTTCTACAAGTAAAAAGGAGATCAAGAAAAAGCATATAGCATGTGTATAGCTGGAAGATTATAATTTGTTTACTTTATTATTAATTTGCAGAAATTGCGTGGAGAGCTTGACAAGCTTCTATCAAGGAAGATTGAGGAGCCAGGACTGGATATTACAGTGGAGGGAAAGGGTGTTGTTGCTGCTCTAGTCGAGTTGCTGCACAATCAAGATGTGCATTATAGGTGACTTCACATCGTTACAGCACTGCTGGTTAATGCGTGTGACCATTACAACTTTTATACCATTAGATCGGACACTGTGATGCAAATTTTGAGTTATATGTGGTTCTTCAAACAACTCAGTGCACAACAGGAAACTAGAGGCCTTTAGCTACTCCAGGCATACTTCTGTAACAGGAAAAAGGAAGTTCTATTTCCTCTTGCTTAAGAGTCGCAAGTATATTGATGTATTCATTAACATTGTGATATTGATTAATTCTATCCAATGAAGAGAAAGATGCAAAATTGAAGATGCTGTTTTCTGGTACTATTTATGGTTTTTGTCCACAATCCCTAGACTTTTTAACATCTTTTACTAAGTTACACTGTTACATTGACAATTATGCGATGAGGCATTCGTCGGTTTTCCGAGTCTCTTTGGTCTCTAGTTGAGTTTTTTCCCAGAAGAACTTTTCCTTCCCCCCCAGATTGGTGGCCTACTTCGTCAGAATTCATGTAGCATTTGTATATCCAGAAATTGGCTTACTTCGTCAGAATTCATATTTTGTATTTCCAGAAATTGATCAAGTCATCCATGATCCAGTGGGTGTTGATGAAGTTGGATCCTGCGTTTCTGTTGAATTCGATCTCGACGCCATTTGGACTCCCTATGTAAGTTGAGATAGTCTCCAAGAACTTTGACAAAACCCAACATTTCGGATGCCTCACCTAAATGATGTCATTAATCAAAGTTTTCCTGGGATTACATGCCTAATTTTCATAAGCTAATTAAAGTCACTGTACTGTCGTGATGATCGTCTTTCGTGTTAAGCGATCCAAAGCTTCCGTATTGATTGATCCAATGCAGCATGCAGGGTTTGAGATGAATTTAAAAAATATATTTAAATATTTATTTAAAATATTGCATTTCTAAATTGTTGGTTGAAAGTTAATGGTCGTGTAAAAAAGATTTCATTTTAGAAGATAGTGGGTTATTGGGGGGGTTCTTGGAACTTTATATTTAAAGTGTTTTTTTTTCCTTCTTTTTTTTTTTTTTTTGTTTGTTAAATGGATAAGAGCGTAAGATTTTTGGAATTTTAAATAGGTTTTGATTTTATATTTTTTATTAATGCAAGTTAAATAATGGTAAATGGTTTTTTTTTTTTTTTTTGTTTTGAGAAAATACCATTAAGTTAATGCACTAAATCCTATGTTTTGTAAAGATATTAATAAACATTTTCAAATGTTTGATTGAACTTGAATAAATTATATGGTAGTATAATATACTTGAGGTGTGATTTGTGTATAATTCAGGAAAAGTGATCAATCACATGACAAATGCATCACATTTGCTCTGTGATTTTTGCTCAGCCAAACCTAATTCATGTAAAAAAAAAAATTCCACCTAAGACTCTGCTGAAGGCAACAATTTCCTTACCAGAAACAAGAAAATTAAAGGATAACAGAGCAAATAAAACCAGATAGAAAATATATTTCCATTCTAATATTTGATTTATACATCTTACGGTGCATTTAGATTTGAATTTGAGAGAAAGATTTATAAAAATAATTTCAAATGACTCGAATTGAAAAGAATTTAAAATCCATTAATGTTAAACAAAACGTAGTTTAAAATTAGAAAGGGTTAAAAATCCTTTAAACTTAGACTTGCTTAAACAAATTCGAAAAATTTATTATTAAAGATTCGAAATTCATAATTTTAAATCGATCAATTCAAATGCATCTTTAATGCTTTTAATGCACGTAGTCGTTGAACAATTAATGCAGCATGCAAGTTGATGTAGAGGACCTAACCGCAATTGGGAGCAGAATCTGGAAAGGTCAATCAAGTTGATGGCTTTGGCTCCAATTTTATCTTTATTAGTAGAAGTTGAGTCATAGGAGAAGGAGACCGGTAGCATTATATTTTATACCAAAATACAAAAGTGACCAAACCCCTTTTTTGATTGTTGAATTATCAAAATTTTCCCAACATTTCCTCTTAAAAAATAGCTCAAGTGATGGAAAAATTACTGAGTCTGTATTCTAGAGAGACAATTTAGGGTTTAGGAAATAAAATATAGATGAAATAGGTTTCAAATTATCCCAAAGATTTTTTCATCACGTATTTCTTCACTATAAACTAGTTATCGTGTCACACAGTATTTGTGCTCTTTAATCAATACAGATCAAATCATCAACATAAGTAAAAGCGAACAATAAATTTATAGTATATTAGCAGTTAAAAATGACACAGACAACTGGAATAAATAAGTAATTTTATTGGTAGAGATATTTAAGGGGCATAATAAGTATTTTAAAAGTTAATGTCACGGTGTTACAAACCATCAATTGTGAGTGAAAATTGGTTGTTTATTATCACTAATAAAAATTTGACTATTGGCTACAATTTTAATGGTTATGGATTAAAAATCGTGGTAAATAAGTTTTATTGACCACGGTGAAATAAAACCGTTGCAAAAACATAGATTTTTCATTATGAAAAAACTTATTTGCCATGGTTAATTTTAAGCATAACAAAATGTTTTAGCCACTCTCACATATACTACAACCAACAACCATTGCCTGGCCGTGGTCAATAACTATTTGCTATAAGTTTTTTACTTTTAATCATGACAATTAACCATAGTTAAATATTATGTGTTTTATAGTGTATGTTAGTATAGAGAATTATACATATGAACTATTTTCCCATATCCGAATGATCTAGATTTTCTAAACACAGATGTGAAGTGAAATATGAAATTAACGTAACATTTATTTACACAAAAAGAGTATTTATATAAAGTGAGATAAATATTCACACGTTAATGGGACTCGTGTAAAACTCATGACTTTAAACTTGTTCATGATACCTCATCCTTAACTATTGGATTAAGACATCACTGATCAAGCCTTAGTCACCTTTAATAATTTCTAATTTGGTTCAACCAAAAAGAAGAATTAAGGTTCTTGATGACATTCAATTTCAATATTTCCTGAAATAAAGAAAATTCGGTGTATATAAAAACCCTTCTTCGGACCGGCCGTAAGCAAATTATAAACAGTCAAAACGTACTGCAATGCATGGAACCTTTCGTCCTTTAACGTTGGAACGGTCATTGTACTGAGAACATTCATAATATTATAATGAAATGAATGCTCGCCTGGATCTGGACATCTTCAAAGAGGATGGATGGCTGTCCTAAGATGATTGAGTAAAAAGGAGGACATCAACAGAAAACTAATCACAGCCGTAGACAGTTAAAATGTTTTAATAATGTATTGTTCTATTCATACTGCTAAAATTATATATGTATATCTTGCTAGCATGAAAAAAATATTAGACGAACTAGGGAAGTTCATATATATAAATAATTAGAATACCCTTATGTTTAATCGACTGCAGAAAGATTATTATGTATTTATGACAAGTGATGAACCTGCATTTTTAATCGTGTAATTTGATTTATTTTGACTTATGATTTGGTGGGTGGAAATTACGCCCGTTTCTTTTCATTTTTTTAAAACTATATGCATAGAATTAGCATAAAATTTTAATTATGTTTGATTATTTTGATTAAAAATTAAATAATTTTAGTAAATAGTCATTGACTACAACCACAACCAACGGTTGTTGGTCGTGATTTTTACGAGTTTGGTTAAAGCGTTTGTCATGACTAAAAGTCATAACAAAAACATTTGCTCTAACTATGGAAAATGGTAAAAATAATTTTCATAGTGGATAATTTAAATTTTTGCATCAATTTTTCTTTAATCATGATTGATAATAATTATTTACAATGATTTTAATCTATATTGAATAAAATTATATATAGTTAATAATAAATATTCTTATAGCTAGTGAATATCTAAAAATTAAAGAGAAGTTGATGGCGTGAATGTGACATGATAGTTAATTGAACAAAAAATATACAAAAACATCAATGATTTTCCTACTCAAACCAGTCAAAAACCAACCTAAACCAAACCCATGATCATGATTACGGACAACAATTGGCAAGACGAAGAACAAGGGTAAGAAAACTGACAAGAAGATGTCATGAGGACTTATTGAAACTAATACAATTCAATTTCCTAAATTTTAAATTTAGTACCAAAAAAATCTGTGGACAACAACAATTTTCTGTCATCTTCTAACTGAACTGAAGGTCTATTCACAGGTATGAAATTAACAACCATGTATACAATTAATCGATTAGTCTCTATTATATCCATCATTTGAATGTCTTATTAAGATGGATATGAAGAAATGAGATTCTTGGGAATGCAAGCGGAGTTCCTCCAGGCCCTGGCATGTAGTTTGAGCATGTCCCTGGCTCTTTCCTTTGTCTTGGATCCACACTCAACTTGAACCACCAGACACAATTTCGTCACGATCCCAATCTGCAACATCTCCTGCAAGACTCTAGGAGTTGCCGAAAACCTGGCTACTGAATGTAAGATCCTGACAGCCCTTTCGCTTGCCGCCTGAGAAACCCTTAGAATCTTCTTTGAAACAATGGCCAATCCAGCGCCGTGCTTCAGCAGCTCGGCTCTCCCCTCCGCGCACAGGCACAGCAAATCCAACACCGTCAGCATCATTTCGCAGGCCCTTCTCTCGTAAGAATCGAGCAGGAGATCTATTAGCACAGGCACTGATCCGGATTCCACTGCTTTGATCCTATTCCTCCCCCATGGACACGCAATGATTAGTACTTTGAGCGTTGCCTTTGAGGCCTTTTGTGAGATTTGATCGTTCAAAATTTGAGCTAACTCTGCGAAGAATTCGGGTTGTAAATTGATCAGCAAAGAGGGATCAGCTACTTCCAGCATTGATTTCAGCAGCATGACTGAATACGCTCGTGACTCGTAGCTCCCGGATTGCATGACCAGAGTTAATGACTCGACGAATTCGGTGTTGTTGAGGGATTTCAGGCCTGATTCTGATAACTGGAGACTGTAAAGAACGCTCAAGGCCTCATCACAGGCTTTTCTCGAATCAGATGGATCAAATTCTGAATCTTCACCACGAGAGGCTTCCAGGGTTTTTTTGATAACCAACGAAGCCAAGAACTCAGCCGCGCCGGCTGCTTCCATGCACCTCTTGTTGGTTTGATTCTGAGAAGCCATGGATTTAAGTGTTTCTAAGCATTTGATTTGCTTCTGCGGGGAGTTTGCATCTTTGAGAAGCTTCATAAGCTGGGGTTTGCTGACGGGAGCTTTGGGGGTCGGCAGCCTCTCGACGCCGTGCGAGGCGTGGAGGGTGCACCAGGACTGGATGAGGCGGCGGAGAGTGATGTTGGGCGTCAATTCCGGGTCGACAAGAAGCTGTTTCGTGACGGGGCAGGTGTTGTTTCTCTGAGAAAAGATCCATTCTTCGATGCTGTCCCTGTCGTAGGTTATGCCTGTTGATACCGTCACCGGATCTTTCATGAGGTCGAGAGTAATGGGGCAGAGGAAATAAGGGGGAACCTCGATTTCAGCCATTAATGGAGAAGAAGATGAAGATATTCTGATACGTATATATGCCTTGAGGCAAGAAATTAAAAACAAAGTGATGAACAATAAGAGAAAGAGTCGTAATTGTTATGTTTAATCTGAATTTGTTTATGAAAGGAGTTGAAAGGATTTAGATGTATATATATATGTGGGCAGAAAGAGAGAGAGAGATTCAAAATTGAGAAGGTCAAAACACGGAAAAAGAATTGTGTGTGTTTGTTTGTGTGAGAGAGAGATATTCGTAATATTTATTTTGTTTAATGTATGGGGGATTGAAATTGGACTCAAGACTTTTCTAAGAAACCTGTTCTAATCTTATGTGTGTGGTCTCAGTGTAACCCAAATTATTGTTTGACTTTCCAATTTCGACCTTTAAAAAACAGCTCGTGCTTAATTTACTTAAAGATGGTCAATGCCATTCATACGCCAGACGATTTTTTTTTTATTCAAATTAAATTTGATTGAATCAAATCCATCATAAAACTTGTATAATATATTTGTCATGTAATGTAATTCATTTTTTTTAAACTGTATATTATTTATAAAATAATTACATTACACTTGTCATATGATTAATTTAAAAATTCAATCTAAATTAGAACTTTTTGGAGAGAACTCTCTTTTTGCAAATACGATAATTAACATGTTTTTTTTTTTAAATTACTAAAAAGACACCATCGCCGTCACAGAGGAGGGCGTAGGGCGTCACCCAAATCTATTTCTATTTGGGTGAATGCGGTCGCCCACCTCATCCACGGGGGCGCTAAGGGGTTGGAGTGGAGGGGTAGGTGGCAATGAGGGGAGGGAGGCCGGTGGGGTGCGGGGAGGATCACAAGCGGGGGTAAGGGTGTCCGGTTATTTTTTTTAATAATAATTTATTTTTATAAATTAAAATGATACATAAAATATAACTAAAATTTGTTAAATTTAGGCCATTTTAGTGTATGTAACTATTATAATCTTCGGAACACAATGAAGCGTTCAATCTTCAAAATAGATATTGCAATAATTTTCCGAAAATTATAGTTTCATCCAATATGATTCTTAATCATTTATATATATATATATATATATATATATATATTCTTAATTTAAGTGTATATCTAATTATGTATATATATGGAATAAAATATAAAAAATTGAAAGAAGAAAGGAAATCTGAGTAGTGTGAATTATGTGCATGAAGATACACACGTATTTGGGTGCCGACAACTAGTGGTGGTAAAAGGATAGAACAGACTACATTAATGCTATAATACATATATATATATACATATATATTCTCCGTAGTCTGCTGTAGCTGGACCTTCACTGTCTGTGCCGTGCTGGAGCCGAATCCCAGCCATCGCTCCATAGGGCCACTTCCATGCTTAGTGTATATGAACGTGAATTTAATTATGCAATGAACTTGTAATTTTTTCTATAAAGTATTATTCTTCGGCCAAAGTCAACCCGTATTAAGCTAGAAAAAAAAAAAAAAATGGCTTAGGCTAAAGTCAAACCGTATTGGTTTACAAATACAACTCATTGGATGTCCATAATATACACATGTGTATATATATTTTTTATAATAGGAAAACTCTAATTTTAGTTCCGTAAATATGGCCAAGTGGCGTTACAAATTCATTTTAACAATTTGTCATGTATAATGAGAATAAGAATGATCGAAATTTGTTAAAATAATCCAAAAAAAAATATATATATATATATATATATATATATATATATATATACTGTTGATGTGTACTTTTTTTATTATAGCAAATTCTCACTATTTTTATTCTCAATATATGAAGTTTTTAAAATTATAGGATAAAATGATCAAAATAGATGGGTACAGAACTAAAAACAGTGAAGAGGTAAATTTAACATTAATAATTGGTGATTTCTACCTAAAGTTTTCCTAAACTTAATGTTGTCCATATATTGAATGTGTTGTCGGACGTGCTTAGAGCGTAGGGAGCTTAATCACAAAGGAGAAATGGGTAAAATTTTGGTTGCAAACTTGGAATTGGCATTCCGAGCTAAAGTAAACGCAAGCTGCGGGTCGGTGGCCGTATATTAATTTTCATTTATTGAAATTCTTGTTTTCTCTTTATCACTCATTTTCTTCCCTTTTCTTTTCCACTTGTGTCTGTTCTAAGAGTTGAATTAATAATTTGGGGGCACCTAGTTTTTGTATTTTTAAAACAAGAGGGTCCAATTCATTTTGGACATGGATCGCAGTTATGACATGATACACATGTGCAACGTCGACAAGCTAGGTTTTTTTTGTTTAATGAATGCTATTGTCAACCATAAAATTTTATGGGTTAGCAAATATGAGGCTCCATGATCAGGAGTTTATAGGTCTGAATTCCACTAATGTATAAATTTAGTTCATTTTAATAGTAGTTGTTAATCTACTGTAATAGTATTTATTGATTTTGGCTTTTATTAATCGTTGATGATAGAAAATTTATAATGTAAATACCATTTTTACGTGGATGCCCTTTTTAAAATTATCGTATCATTCTTGACTCCATTTCTAAAAATAGGTCCCTCATCTGGGACGTTATGATTCGAATATACATGTATACCGTCATTCCACATCGAAAGAAAATCAGGTACTTGAGCGAAAACACCAACTCAAAATTTCTCTCTTTCTAATGAGACAATAAGTTTTTAAGTATAAATTTGGGAGATCGCATAAATCAAGATATATAGTATCTTATTTGAAGACATCCTATCAAAATGAAAATGTGCAATCAAGATATACAATAGGAATAACTATACTACTTCCATTTCTTGAAATTTGGTATAATTACACGTAAATATCTTGTGGTTTTGAAAAATTATATCTAGCACCCTGAGATTTGTTTCCGTCTAACAAATTAGTCCTTCCGTTAGTCAAAATTCATTAAATTTGCTAAATATTAACAAAAAAACTGAAACAAAATTGATATATGCCCCGATTGAGTATTTATTACTGACTTATTGTAGGTCAAACAATTTTTTTCGGATTAAACTGTCCTTATAACGTTGAAGATATACCTCCTCGTATGCATTAAGGCGTGAAGACATGATAGTAATTTGATTATAAAAGATTTATTTGACCTACAATAAGTCAGTAATAAGTTAATTGAAGGTAAATATAGATTTTGTTTCAATTATTTTATTAATATCAGCGAATTCGATGACTAATTTATTAGACGGAAGCAAATTTCAAGAGTGTTAAATATAATTTTTCACAAAAAAATTATGTATAATTATATTAAATCTCAAGAAAGGAAAGTGCAATGATCCCTTTAAAGTAATTTTGTAGGTTTGATGAGTTTCGACACTAAAACTAGTGATGATTGCATAAGTGCTGACGATAATTGTGATTTAATGACTTTAGTTATCATTAAGTTCCCACCAAATCATTACCAGTTTCTTTTTGGAAAACCGCCGGGTTTTTCATATACCTGGTTTTGCTAGAGAGATTAAACGGATTTCAGACAAACTAAACCCTACTTTTGGTCTATAAAATTGTGCAAGAAAATAATTGGTAGGAATACAGAGAATTCAATGCACCTGGCCCTATAATGGGCAAAAGTACTGTAATTAAATTTGAAAGTGAAACTATGAGTTTATCGCAGTCAAACGGTAACATATCGAATGGTATAACACAAGGGCAATTTGGTCCTTGAAAAACATGTAATAGCATTAGAAAAAATACAAGCAACCCTTCGTGATATTATAAATGAGCCAATCACTTTTTTATGAAAAAAAAAATATAGCAATATACATTTTTGTTTTTTAAAAATACAATAATTTACCTCTCTATATTTCTTAAGAGATAAAATGCGAAAGAGGTACCATAGTTTGGGCAACTTTGCGATTTAGGTACCGTACCTTTCAAAATAGCAGATTTCATACCATAAGTTATGAAAAAATTGCAGATTTGATACCACAGCTCATGTTTGAAATCTCTTTTCATGGCTTATCTTTTAAAAATTTCATTTTAGCCCCAAAAAGGTTTGATTTTCGCAGATCTAGTCCCCTTGATTGTAAAACTCTAAACAGATATATTAGGCTGGAAGACCTTACGATCTAATCAGTTACTAAGTTCGTCTTGAAAAGGAATTCTTAGATCTGAGATCGAAGAGGATACAACGCCAAAGTATCTAAATGAGTTGTACATTCACCCACGCTTGAAAATGGTATCAGAGCCTAGGTTTATTGAAGAAATATATGGTTAATATTATATTTAGATATTTTTCCACTAACGGAGGAGACCTTCCAAGAGAAAATGGAACCGAACGAAAGTTCGAGTTACAATGACAACAGGGAATATTTCCAGATTCTGGAAAACCAGAGAAATAATGTCCTTCGGGAAATTCTGTACAAATGTGACCATGGTCCATACAAAGGTCCATGTAAGATGAAAGCAGCTCCTCGGACTCCCGAGGAACCACAGGACGGGGATCCAATAGAGATAAACCCGGAGTTTGACCCAGAAAGACCCAGACATTTCCAAGTCCTACTGGAAGTTCCAGGACAGGTGGTGAAGCGTTTGCAGACCACTGAGATCAACGGACCAATTCCAGCCCGGAGGAACGGAAAAGGTCAATACCTACACCAATATCTCTCTAAAAATTATGATTAGAGTGTTAATTGGAAGGAGATCGAGGCCGATACCTCAAAAATCTCTCAAGATTTGAGGGAAATCCAAAAGACGGTCCAAGACTATGGACATAGGTTATCTAACGTACCTATGAAAGTAGACTCCTTGTGCCACAAGATGGACGAGATTCTTAAGATCCTCCCAGATCTACACAAGAATCTTATAGATCTGAAGACAGAAGTTGCAGATCTGAGAAGAAACCAACGGGACAAACCTGAATCATCCATATCCAGACAAGAACGGATCAGGGATGCCCTTGGGACGGTACCTCTTCTACACCAGAAGGGGAAGGCAAAGGAGATCCCGAAGCCAAAAGACTCGGGATGAACAGATCCAGGAGATCCTTAACTCCATAAAATAATGGAGGTAACCAGAGCGATCTATCGGATCTACAAGAACTGGCTGAATCATTTTCCCAACTAGGGATTGTGGATTTAGTCAATATTCACACCAATGAAGTAACTCCAGCATACCACCACCGCCGGAGGGGAGCACATGTTCCAATGAAGCTCCACAAGATCACCCGATGAGGGAAAGTGCAGATTTCCACACAAACACAACACCGACGTTTGTGGGAACCAGACTCCGAGAGAATCCAGGGAGAAATCCTAGGAGAGCACCTGAAAATACACCTTGGGCAAGAACGATGCTCAGCCCTTACATCCATATGTGCTGTTCTAAATCTGGATGTTATCGATTTCCGAAACATGGAGAAGCTGATAGATGAATGGGTAGCAGCCATAAAGATTGCGGCAACTACCTTAGAACTCGACAAAAAAAACTTCATCAAATTAGTGGAGTTGAGTTTAGAGGGTTCTGTGAAGATCGGATGGGATAATACCCCAGCTGATACTAAAGCCAGTATCCTTGCCGGAGATTCCAAAAGTGCAATTGCGGATCGGCTAGGAAGGCTTATCAAGATACACTTCATCGGAGATGGATACTTCGAAGAAAGTAGAACAGAAAAGGCTAGAGAAAATACACAAGCTCTTTTCAGCCTTGAACTAAGGAGTATTTGCGCAGTAGATGAATATATCTATTGGTTTCGTAAATATTTCTTTCAGAGTGGAGTAGCAGTGGATGTTGCAGCTCCAATGTTCTTTGCTAAAATCTGTAGTCCATGGAGGGAAATGTTGAAACAATCATACAAGTACCGAAGGGACAGATGGATTCAGTAGCAAGGAGAATGTCTTCCTCAAAGACAAGTTGAAGGATTGGTGTTATCAGGCATCCCTCCAGAAAAACATGAAACGACTGAGAGGAATCCTAGAAGAACTCCTTTCAGGCGCAGATCATGGTGGTCCAAAACCAAAGCCAGAACATACAAATCTGGGCAACGGAGTAGACCAACAAGGGCTTCATCCCAAGGATCTAGACGAACAGATACAAGATCCACCGGACGAACCCCTACGAAGAGAACTTTCAGACGGGCCCATACCCGAACTAATGAAAGTTTCAAGGACCAACTGCTGGACATGTGGAGCAAGGACATATCGCTCCAGACTGCCCGCAGAAACGTGGTGAAATCAGAAAATTGAAGCCACGGATGACATATTAGACGCGGTCTACTATGGTGAATTGGTACCAATATACCAATTTGAAGATCTTCCTTCAGATGAAAGTGTCTATGAGGAGGAAATGGTGACTGAGTCGGATGGATCTTCAACCGAGTCAGAATAGTCACGATGAGGAAGATAGGCTTCAGACCTCTGAAAGCCTGTCAGGATTCTTTTCCAGAATGACGGTGTCAAACAAAACCATGGAAAGAATCATGCGTCAAGACTCCAACCTTAGTCCATATGATGGATTTAGAATTGGAGGAATCGGTAAAGTCCTCAACCAGATAGGACTAAACCAAAGGAAACATCACATAATCTACAAAGTAAGTTCAGGTGAGTTCGCTATTCCCATAGAATTTACTGGTAATGTGATGGAAATGCAGCTTATTCCTAAAGAAGAAATTCTTGAAGAATTAAGTAGGCTCAGAGAAGAAGTAGCAGTTACTATGAAATGGATCCACATAGGAACTATTGAAGTAGTAATAAAAGCAACTTTTAAAGAAGGAATTGATTCAGAAATACATTGTCAATAATGGATAGAAGAATCAATAACTTAAGAGA